>JANAVB010018200.1:5023074-5548074 GCA_029216955.1 Iris pallida | reverse complement strand
CTCGGTGGGGCGTGCCATAGAATCCCAACTCGTCCAGTGATGCTTGTCTTGGCCTTTATCCTGCCCCCCAAAAAAGTTATAGAAGGTCTGCTCGATCAAGGTCAGAACCTTCTTGGGTGGGGAGAACATAGCAAATATGTGAATAGGGATTGAGGTGAGCACATGTTTGGTGAGGATCATCTTGCCGCCAGGGGATAGGGTGGCATTATGCCAACCTGCCAGTTTTTTCCTGATTCTAGATAATAATTCCTCGAAGATGCCAGAGTTTGATTTCCCATACACAAGGGGACATCCCAAGTATGTGAAGGGCGGATGGGCTACCTTGAATGATGTTAAGAGGGAGAGGTCACGGGCGTACTCACGATTGAAGTTGTGGTGGGCGTAAATCACGCTTTTGGCGGTGTTGATTTTTTGACCGGAGCATCTGGAGTATCTCTGCAGCGTGTGGTGCACCACTCCACAGCGCCAATCTCCCCGGACGAGAAGATGAGAACATCGTCGGCGAAAGCCAAGTGGGTGATGAAGGGGCAGCCGCTAGAGGTGTAATAGTGCTGGAAGTTGGGAGTGTTAATCATGTTATTAAGATTTGTGCTCAAGGCGTCGGCCGTAATGATGAAAATAGTAGAGGAAAGTGGGTCGCCTTGTCTAACTCCGCGAGTGGATTTGAAGAACCCTGCGGCCTGTCCGTTGATAACCGTGGAGAACCATGAGTTGCTAATAGATCGCCACATAGTGTTGGTCCAATTTTCTGAGAATTCGAACGCTCTGAAGACCCATATAATAAACTGCCAATCCATTCTGTCGTAAGCTTTCTCCATGTCGAGTTTGATGGCAATGTTGTCCCCTCTTGCTGGAAATTTTATGCAGGTGATTAACTCTTGAGCTAGCATAATATTGTCCTGGATATTTCTACCGCGAACAAAGCTGCTTTGCTCCTCGGATATGAGCTTTGGAAGAAGATCGGCCATTCTGGTTGTAATTATCTTAGAGATGATCTTGTTTATGAAAGTGCATAGACTGATGGGACAAAAGTCTCGGAATGATTCAGGGTTGGAACTTTTCGGGATCACGATCAGCTTGGCGCTGGAGATGGCTTTGGGGTAAGTAGCTCCCTGGAAGAATGCGATGGCCGCCTCAGTGATGTCCTGTTTAATAATGTCCCAGCAAGTGCAAAAAAACACCCCCGAAAAACCGTCCGGTCCGGGAGCACTATTGGCATCCAGGCCCCAAACAGCATCGGTCACCTCCTGTATGGTTGGGAGCAATTCCAGCTGAATATTGTCGGTGTCGCTGATGAGATGTGGTATGTGATTCAGAAAGGAGTTGTCTTTGTGAACCGTCTCTTTGGAGAATAACTTGGAGTAGAACTCCGCAGCGGTCGTTTGGATGTTCTTTTGGTCGGTGAAGATGTTCCCATTTTCGTCGGAGATTTGATGAATCGAGAGCTTCTTTCTGCGTCCTTTGACGCAGTCATGAAAGTATTTTGAGTTTTTATCCCCGTCGCTATCCCATTTCAATCTCGTTTTCTGCTTCCAGAACTCAGTCTCCACTTTGATCCTGAATTTGAGCATAGCTTTGGTAAGATTCATGGCCATCCTAGCCGTCGGAGAGCGATCCCAGGCAAACCTAGCCTCTGCCCGAGAGACGTCGTCCTCTGCAACCCGTACAGCTTGAAAAATGTCCCCGTAGGCTTGTTTGCTCCAATTGGTCAGGGCTTTCCTCATTTCTTTAAGCTTGTTGCTCACCCGAACGAGGGGGTCGGGTGATTCCACCCGGTTCCACGCGTCCGCAACGATGTCCAAAAATTGAGGGTGCTCAGTCCAAAAGTTGAGGAATCGAAAGTTCTTCTTGACGGGATTGCAAGAATTTTTAGTTTCAATCAACAGGGGAGCGTGGTCAGATTTTGTTGTGTTGAGGTGGGATAGGCTGGTAGTGAACCCCATTGCATCCCAATAGACGTTCGTGAGAGCCCTATCTAGGCGGGAGTATTGACGGTTGTCTCATTCTTGCATGTTGCACCAGGTGAAGGCATTGCCAGTGAACTGGAGAGGGGATAGTTGGGCGTTAAAGATGAAGTTGTTGAAATCTAGCATGGCAGAAGTCGGCGGCGGACGACCTCCAATTTTTTCTTCTCTGCTGGTAATTGCGTTAAAGTCTTCCATGCAAAGCCAAGGAGAGATAATATGGTTGGTGTGAATGTCAAGGAGATCGCTCCACAGTTGTTTCCGTTCTGCAATGACACAGCTGTCGTGCACTGCTGAGAGGATGATGCGCTTAGGGAGTAAAGGGTGTTCCACCCAGCAAGAAAGGGCCTGCAAGGAGTCATGGATGACTCCGAAGTTGACGTCCTCCGTGCCTAGGATCCAGATGTCGTTACTACCAGCTATGGCCTGGGGAAAACCGAGCTGCAGTTGGATAGATTTCAATCTTTTGGGAAGAATTTTGGGTTCGATAATAATGAGAATATCGATTTTGTGAAGCTTCCGCAGGGTGGAGATTCTCCTCAGCGTGGGTTTATTGGCCAGACCGCGGACATTCCAGGATATGATGTTAATCATTAATGAAGATGGGGAGGGTGTTTTTTGTTCCGCCTGGAGGCGGATCTGGTAAGGATAGTTGGGTTATCTGCTGTTCCCGTCTTGTCTGTTTTCCTGCTCGATGTCGGTTTCTCTGCCACTGTCGCGATTGGTATGTTGCTGGAGTTCGCTCGGAATTCGGTGGTGGATTCACTAGGGTGGTCAATCTGATCTCCGGCGGAATCCAGGATGATCTCCTCCGAAGGAATGGCCAGGGCGTCGTTGGTGCTGTCAAACCGTGTCAGAGTTTGCTGGAGAGAAAAACCAGTAGCTTGAATCTGAAGTCCTCTCTGAACCTAGTCTGGTCCGAGGATCGATAATGCTTCTACCACAGTATCTGGTATGATGATGGGTTGCTCTGCAGCAGTGGAGTCTTTGAGCTCCGCAGTGGTCTCCGAGTGTGGGATAATCTCGTTGATATTGTGATCAACAGAATCCTGCTGGTCTCCTTCATTGATAGTATTGTCAACAAAGGATGGCTCCGATGGAGTGCCCTCAGCTTCCGATTCAAGAGCATCAAACTTATTGAAGAGGATTAGAGCTTGGATTTCGTTTGGGATTAAGGTTTTGCTAGGGCTTCCACCACTGTCGGAAAAGCCGTCACAAGAGCCAAATCTGATGTGCGTGTTCGGTGGTGGTAAGAAAGGAGACCTTGGAGTCCTCCCTCTAATCTCCAGGTGATCGTTCCGGGCCGATTTCTTCTTGAGTTCAGGATGAAGACGATGACAGTGTTTTGGGATGTGGCCGCGTAAATGGCAGTGGTTGCAGAACAAAATATGGTTGTCATATACGACCTGCTGGGTGTGTGTACGATTGCCGAGCTCGATACTGATGAAATTGGGGGGCTCAGATGTGAGATCGAGTTCCACACAAAATTTGGCGTAGTTGGCCTTGGAGAGGTTGCTGGTTTCAGGTGCCGTGGCGACATACGTCCCGAAGGAGTTGGCAATGCGCCGAATAGCCGCTGGAACGAAGCAGATGAGGGAAAGATTCGGCAGCGTCACCCAAACTACGACCTTCGCTGAATCTGTCTGAGTACAAAAGCCGGAGGTCCACTTGATGATCTTCATCTGGTGGGAATCCACCCGACTTGTGCCTTTGGACCACACAGATCTGTGGTCAGCATCGGAAGAGAGGTGGAGAAGAATATGTCTGGGGTCGAGGGGGGCGACGCAATATTCCGCGGAGAGTCTCCAGCTGGCAATGACCTCCTGCACTCTGGCGATTTTGGGACATCCTGAGAAGAATTTGAGGATAAAGGTGTAGGGGAAGGAGGATGAAAGCGAGGTCAATTCCGAATCAGAGAATAGAATTGTGGGGATAGAGGACTCCTGCGAGTACACGATATCCGGGAGATTGACGTCAGGAATGAGGAGACCCTTCTGAGGAGCTAAGTCCGGGCGAAGGGTGGCGGCGTAAGAGGTCGGTCCTGCTCTCGAGGAGGATGGGAGCTGAGTCCCTCCGGGTGCGAGCGAGGGAGGAGGGGTCTTCGCAGGAGCGGGGATAATACGTACGAGAGCAGCAGAGGGACCACCACCTTGGGGCAAGGGTGAGACGACGCCAGCGATGGTGGGGGCAGCGGACGGACTTCCGGCCGCTGCAATGAAGGAGGGCGCCGTGGGGGCTGCGGAAGGAGAGCTGGGGGCGCCTGCGCTGGACAGGGCCGCGGGGGGCGTAGGGGTTAAGGTTCCGGAGGCAGGTGGCAGGGAAGGCACCGAGGGCGGCAGCGGAGGGGGTTACTGAGCATGTAGGGGCACCGACGGGGGATGCCACCGAGAGAAGCAGTGCGGAAGAAGGGGTGGAAGGGGTGGGAGAGAGACGCCAGCCTGGGAGGATGCGGGGTGGTGGGTAAGTGAGGTCCCCGAGGACAAGGAGGGAGGATCGCCTCCTGCGGACTGTACAGGAGAAGGGGGGAGGGTCCCACCCAGGGATGCTGGCACGCAAGGAGAGGTGGAAGATCCACCATGCTCCGTCGCTGGGGATGACAGCAAGAGGGAGGGTCCCTCCGCACCCTCCTGCAAATCGCACACCAATCCCGCTGCCATGTTGCGCAGGGAAGGGGCCTCCAGACTGCGCTCGGAGGGGGAACGCCAGCTGGCGAAAGGCCAAAGCGAGATAGATTGCACAATCTGATGGGGGCCGACAAGGGGGACAGCGCCAACAGAACCCGACCAATCCGCGTAGATGAGGGGCTCGCCAGAGTGCGCAGAAGCGCCTGGGGGAGTGTGGAGGGATCCGAGAGAGTAAAGTGATGGTGGCAGAAAAATAGGAATGGATTGCACGCGTGAGAGGTTCTCAAAGAGCCTGCGCGTTCCATCAGGGTGCAAGGGGGTCAACGCCTCGGGAACAGCACTCCTGGAGCCTGGACCAAAGAAGCCGGCGTAGGGATTACTGAGACCCGCCCAGCTGGCAGGCGCCCATTCCGAGGAGAGTGCAGAGGGGTTCAAAATTTGAAAAGAGGCCGGGCTCGACTGCCTCGGGAACCCCGCAGAGGAGCTCCTGTCCCACGTCTGGACAGGCGGAAGACCGGTTGATGGCCAGTACGCTGGGGAGTGGGTGGCGGTGAGACCGGCGGAGGACGTCCAGTACGCGGGGGAGGGGTATGCGGGGAAGCCGGCGGCGGACGTCCATGGCGCGGGGGATGGGGAGGCGATGAGACCGGTGGAGAGCCCGGAGAAGCCGGTCGGGGGGGGCGGACCTCCAGTACTCGGAGGAGGGGGGGGCGGTGAGACCGGCGGACGTCTAGAACACGGGGGGAGGGGTGGCGGAGAGCCCGGAGATGCCGGTCGGGGGGGCAGAGGAGCCAAGAGAGAACGGAAGTGGGCTGGGCGCTGATGATGGTGATGAGAGGGAGTCGGACGGGGGGTCTGAAGAGGACGGAGGAAGCCCAACCAGGGATAAACAGCCGGCCGGTCAAGGGGGGAGGGGCGGAGCCATCGCCGGTGACGGGGGGAGGGGATCCCTAGGGGGCCCCCAAGCCGGAGCAGCCAAGATAGAACGAAGCTCCTCCACTCATTCCAGAATATATATATATATATATATATATATATATATATATATATATATATATATATATATATATATATATATATATTATGTATGTATATATATATATATATATTTATGTATGTATATATATATATATATATATATTTATGTATGTATATATATATATATATATATATATATATATATATATATATATATATATATATATATATATATATATATATATATTTGAATTTTATATATATATATATATATACATACATAAAAAATATATATATATATATATATATATATATATATATTTTATATATATATATATATATATATATATATATATATATATATATATATATATATATATATATATATATATATATATATTTTATGTATGTATATATATATATATATAAAATTCAAATATATATATATATATATATATATATATATATATATATATATATATATATATATATATATATATATATATATATATATATACATACATAAAGAGAAAAAGGGATATATATCCATATATGGTAGAAATATTTGGATGTAAATCTAGAGACTACTACCCACAAGTCCAGAATCTAATTATCATGATATAAACTCAGAATTTATAACTAAAATATTAGAAAATCAAAATATGACAAATCAACTCAATAATATATATATATCAAAATTACCTGAAACGCAACTCAAGACCCAAATCGCAATATACACAACTAAAACCCGCAAGACTTGGCAAACACGAAGGTATCTATTAGTGTGACATGCTCAGGTACTCACAGGGTCGAACCCGGGTCTGTATCGTGTCCACGGAGTGCGTATCGAGAAATCAAAATACGCGTGTCGAAACGTGTACATGCACGTGCGTTTCGCCCGATTAGATGATGCACGCAACGCGAAAAGCCTCGTGATCGTCCTCATAGCTTGGTAGGGTCCCGGGCTAGGTCTAGGATACACTGACATGACACCACGTCGTGTCTATGCGACACGGGACACGCGAATCCTGCGCGGCCTGTGCACGCGCACGTGAGTGCCCGTGGGCACATGTCGAGCCATGTGGCTCATGACACAAGCCACGACACGACTCGGGATCGAGTTCCTGGATAGCCTAGTTATAGGGTTTCATGCTCATTCTCCTGGAATGGGTCTTCGACGCGTCGTGTTCATGTACGAAGGCCGTGTCAGCGGCACTTTTCAGCTGCGTGCACTGTGCGGGCTGAACCGTGCGCGTCGGATTCCTTCGCGTACGCTTCACAAAATATCGTAAAATTTTAGGTGCACGTGGGTAGAGGTTGCCCCCATGCATCCATAAAATTTTATGCGAAACGGAGCCCTGTGCGTCGAGTTATGACACACAGACAGCAGGGCATGCCCGGGGCCGTATACGGGCCTCGTGCACGCGTGTCCGTCTTCTATTCAGACACTGAAATCGTGTCGAATCAAGATCCGTCTTCACGAAGTTATTATAAATAATATCAGCAAGAAATTCATGAAAATAGAATTAAAAAGTAACAATTTTCAGTTCTAAGTGACATTTCGTCGAACACCTGTTACAATGGACCGACACGTATCCGATACGGCTATCAAAGAAATCACAAACCTACCAAACTTCATGTATAGGTATGGGGTACCTATATGATGCATCTACGAAGAAAAATGGAATTAATAAGTGTTTAGAGAGATTTACCTATTGAGTGTCAAAACTCAATAAAATAAGCCTCCAAACACGTCGTTTTTCGATTCCCTCCAGTCAAATGCCTTCGATCCCCCGCTAGCAAGTCTCCAGCAGGTTCCTCTCCTCCAACGGTCACAACGCACTTTGTTTGGAATAATTTGGGTAAGAAACGAGAGAATAGAGCCATTGAAAGAGAAGGGAAAAACTAGGGTTTGAACTTGTGAAGGCAACTAAGTTTTCTATACAATGAGAAGGGGGCTGCTGTTGTTGTCACGACCCGTACCCTAGAGTAAGGACACGAGACGTGGGTACGTCCAGCCTATGCCACAGTGTCAGCGGTAGAATGCTGTCCTAGGTCACAGCATCTAACAGTTTAAGGTAATAACAGTTATACTCCCCGAATGGGGGTGACATAACAGAATATATCTCAATCACATCTAAGGTAGAATACGATAAGATAGAATGATATAAAAGATGCAAGATCCAAATCCTCAGGAAATACAAATAGAGAGAAAGCTAAGTGTCCAGATAATCTTCACTAACATCCAGAAATAATACAGATCCAATATACAACTCAATCTCCAATACTATGAAATAAGATAAAGATATTTATGGAGCAACAGTCTCTACAGCTAAGGGATCCACTGGAAGTCCGAATCGCAAGTGTCCTCTAAGGCTGTTCCATAGAAAGTATCTAAGTAGGCCTCCTCCTCATCCTCTGTAAAATTTTCAACAGGTCCAATCAGGACGGAAACGAGCACATATCTCTCAACAGTTCATAACAGGTTAGGAGTATAAAACATGCAATAGAGTAAAATACAGGAAATGCTGGAAAGAAAGTACGGGAAAACAGGAGATATTTTGTAACTGAAAGTAAATACATGATAAGTAAAGACTGTAAGTGGCTTAGTGATTTAGAGTACAATATGGTTATGTAAACGGCTTTGGGGAACATGAATACAACTAAGAAGCACATGAATACCTACTGGGGATAATGATCACATAACCAATTCTACTCACCCCGCCCCAATCAATACACAAGGATCCATTCAAGTTACGTTATTGGCACATGAATACAGCTAAAGATACTTGAACTCATGTAATAAGTAGTACATGAGGCACATGATAGTACATGAAAGCACATGAGAACATGTAAATACATGAACTAGTACGAGTACAAGGAGTACCTGATGCACATGATAAAGTACATGAACTTGAAATACCCGATGCACCCGTAGAGGGATAACATCTCAGAAAAGGATCCATATAGTACTAATCCGTGAAGATACGTGTCAGCATCAAGTAAAGTAATCTAGAACAAGAATATAGTCCAGACAGGTATAAAAAGATCAGAGAATGTACTCGCCTGCTATCTGAATGTCCAAGATAAAAGTACTGTCCGAGGAGTGGTTTATGTCTCCTATTGAACAGTACAAGTCACTATGAGTCTAAAATGATAATAAGATGCAAGTCAATACATTCTACATGAATCTAGGTCAATCTAGACCAAAGTCAACTCTTGGTCAACTCTGGTCAACCCTAGAAGTCAAACTAGGTCAACTAGGTCAACCTAAGTCAAACAAGTCTATACTAGTCTAACTGGGTCTAACAAGACTAAACCAGTCTAATCTAGACTCTATATTGACAAACAGATACACCCAAAGGCTAAGAGCCCTAGGCTAGAGGCTATTAGGCAATACCATGCCTAAACCAACCTACAAATCACATATACACATGACAATATCTATTTCTAAAATAATACACATATTGATATATTTATATAATATAACTTAGTAACATTCATTAGCATATAGTCTACCTATATGTATACCACACATACATATATATCTAATATATATATAATAGTACACACTCATATATATAGGATACATATATGTACATCCCACATATATATATACATGTATATATGTATATACACATGTGTATAGGAATAAAAAGGGCAAGCATTCACATGTGTGTGTGTGTGTGTGAGCTATGGCATGTGTGTGTGTGTGTGTGTTAGGCTTGAGGGTGTCACATAAAAGTGTGTGTGTGTCAAGATATCTGAAAACAGGGAACACCAGAAAAATAGTAAAGTGTTCAGGGAAGAACAGTGGCTAATCCTAGGTTCATATGACAGTTACATGAAACAAATCATAGCTTAGGAAAATCTGGAAAAACAGTTGACAGGTTATAGGAAGGGAATTCAGTATATTAAGAATGAAATAACCATTCAATTCAGTTACCCAATGAACAATTCAGTTCATTTCAGTTCATAAAATCTCAGGTTTTAGGAAAAAGAATCACAGTGAATACATTTCTAAATTTCAGAATTTGGAAAGGGAATCAATTCTCAGATTAAAGGGAATGAACTCAGGTTTTAACAGTTTACAGGGAAACAATCAGTGGCTTATACATTGTGTGTGTGAACAAAATAGGAAAAAATTGGGAATGAATGGATTGACAGTTACAGGTAAATAGATCTCAAGTTTTTAGGAAATCAGTCCAGGTTATCAAGAATACATCACTCAATTCAGTTTAACAATTGAACAAAATCAAATCTATTTCAGTTGATTAAGGAATAAAAACAGTTGACAGTTAACCTTGAATAAACATTCAATCAAACTCAGTTTAAATAGGAATCAGTAGGCAGGAACCAAACTCAATTAAAAGGAAATGAAGAATCTCAGGTTATTAGGAAATGAATCCAGTTCCCAGTCAAGAATTTCGAACCCAAACACAAAGTCTAATATCCCATTTCAACTCATAAGCCTCATTCGAATGTAATATTAAGCTAAACATGAACTACCAACATGTGGGAGTAATTGACTGTAAAATCCCTAAATTTCTACTATATTTTTTTATTTCTAAATTTGGTACTTGTTTTTTTTAATATTTATTTTGTATTGTATTGTGCGTCGTTACGTTGTACCTCGCGCGCTCATTTTTTTGTTTTTCGTAATTGCTCGACGAGTGCAAATATGTACGAGCGTACATATTTTTAGAAAAACATTTTTCTATTTTTATAGTTTAAAAATAATATATGTAATAATTATTTTAGCTATCATACCAACATTTCCAAGTCCATTATTTTATTTATTTATAAAAAGTCTTTCGTTTATAATAGTTATTAATAATAAATAATATTCTTTATGCATACGAATATATTTCCTAAATATTTTATTAGTTTATTTTAAAAAAATATAATTTTTGAGATTTATTAACATTAATATTTTATTATTCAAAAAGATATTTAAAAATATTTATTATTTTCAAAATTATTATTATAGTATTTTTGAAAAACATATTTTGAAATTTTATAGCAATTTAAATCTTGATTTGGATTTATGGATTGATTTAAATAGTAAATTAATATCTATAATTGAAATTGATTTATCTCATTTGATTTAAACTAAATGATGGAATTTAATTGGATTTAAAATGATTTATATTTGGATTTGAAATTTATTGAATTTGATTTAAATTAAATTACGAATTATCTATGGAGATTTAAAATCCCCACAATCCTATCCAAGTGGGAATTCCCACCTCCTATATAAGGAGAGGTACTCCTCCATATAAAAATTTCATAAAAACCAATTCTCATAAACCAATCAAGCCAACATCACCAGCTCGGCCAAGTCTCCTCCGCCAAAAGCGTGTCTCCCTTGTCCCGGCGTCCTTGCCAACGTCGCTAGCCACGCCGCCAATAGAACCTCCAGACCACCCACCGGAACTGACGTAAGCCACCGACTAGCCTCACCGTGCCACCACAACTCGTCAACTCCGGCCACCCCCACACCGCCATTACCACCAAAAATAATCAAAACCCATATCTTGTGTCCAGCCCTTTGCTGTGTCCAGTCTGCCTTCTTCAATTCCGTGTCCATCTCGTGTCGTGTCTTGGGTCCGACCCCAAGTGTGTCCATATTTTATTCTACTAAATTCTGTAGAAATCATCTGTGTCTGACACATCCAGGACACACCACACAAAAAACCTATTATATCCATCTAGACCACTAACACGACCAAGAAACCTACCTCGACATCGCCGCCGGCCGAGCACCAGCATCCACGACTCCTTCCTCGACTGACCCGGTGTCGCCGAGAGTGCTGCTCTTCTCTGATACTGCAACCCTCGTCGCCTGAACGTCGGACCCGACAATACGTAGCTAACCTCCCGGTGACGCCACTATCGCTCGACCGAGTTCTTGGCATTCAAAACCCTCTCGAGCATCGAACAGTTCCACCACGAACTCACCACCACCGCTTTGTCGACCGCTCGATTCCTCGAGCATCGTCGTTCCCGGTCGAACCCGCCTCCACCGCCTCGTTCCCCCATCGCGCCGGCGTCGAAGCGTCGTACCGCGCCACCACCGCAGCCGGCCTTCCTCTTCCCTTTCTCCTCCGCGGAACCCTTTCTGCGCGCAGCCCTGGCCTCCACCAAAGCCACCCGTGGCCAGCGCCCCACCGTCGGTCACCACGAAACACCTTCGGCCGTCGCGCGATGCTTCACCATGCCGCACGTCGCACACCGCATCCGCCTCCTCCGTGCGATCGCCGCAAAACCCTTGGCCACCAGACCCCCAAACCCCCTCCGACCCTCTCTCCCTCCTCCCCCGACGTAGCGCCCACCGCAGCGCTCGGTCCTCCGCCCTCCGATCACTCCCGTCGGAACCGACCCCCCGTTCCCTCTCTTCTCCAGCTCTGACCCTCTCCGCGCGCCTCCCTCCAGCTCCGCCGCATCTTGCCGACCCCAGGCCGAGCCGCCCGCACCTCCCTCTCGAAAACACCCGTCTGACCGCTCCTCACCGCCTCGCTCGCCCATCCCGACCAGAAGCGTCGAGCGCGCGCCGCCCACCACCATCCCGCCGGAGCCCGACCCCCAGCCCTCTTCTTCCTCTCTCCCTCCTTCATTGCCATCTCCAAATCACTCTCTTTCTTTCTTTCTTTCTTCCTTTTCTTTTGGTTTAGTTATTTATTTATTTTATTTTTTGATTTTTTGATAGGCTGCAAATAGGAAAAATTGACTGGGCCTTAGGTTTTTTAAAAAATAGGGTTTATAAAAAATTATTTTTTGGATTTTATTATGGGCCTAGTATTAGGTTTGGGCCTTAGGCTATAAATAATTTTTATTAATTATTTTGGTTGTGTGTATATGGGCTCTAATTTATCTATGGGCTTGCCCCTTGTATTGGGCTGTTATATCGTACTATTTTGTTAACTAATAATAATTATTATTATTATTATTGTGATTGTTACTATTATCATAAGTATGATTTAAATATATTTTGGTATTATTATTCATATTATTACTATTAATATTTTTAAGTTATATTTGTAGCAAAATGTAATATTTGGCTTGGGCCCTATATCTATTTTCAAAATGGAGTATTAGCCGTAAAATAATTTTTTTTAGATTTTATGTACGTATATAAAATATTTTTGAATAAGAAAAGTATAGGTTCCAATTTATAGAATAAATTTCTAAGTATTTTCAAATAATTATCTAGAAGTATTTTATTATTAAAAAATATAGTTTTCTACTTAGAAATATTCTTTTGTCAGAACTTAGAGTTTTTCCTGAAAAGATTTTTGATTTTTAAGTAAATTACTAAATAAAACCATTTTCAAGTATTAAGAAAAAAAGTTTTTTAAAAATATATATATTATTTAACCAATTTCTTTAGATATTTTCCTGCCCATGACCAAGTCATTAATCTTATTTCTTCGCCAATTCTAGATTACCTTATGTCCACCATAACAAATTTGACCCTTCTGGACCCAATGGAACTGTCTGTGCCGTTATCCGAGGTCACCTTGTACAGTTGTTACACCAAAGTCATAACTCCATGCCAGTATTGATCATTGCAGCACACCAGGCGTACTACCAGGCAAGACACCTTGCCTTTACTGTTAATTTCTTGCTCAATATCATGCATGTTTTATTTCTTATAAGTTGTTCTTTCAAAATCCTATGTAGTTGCAAATTATTATATTTTAGTTTTCTTTATGTATTTAGCCTAGAGTTAAGGGACCACCTTTGTTTGTGCCGCATGCATGGGCCGACACTTGTGTACCACGATGTCACGTGTCTCATATAGATTCGGACTTACGTACCGACCGTACATCGGTGCGTACAGGACGAGCGTTAGGGTATAACTGCTAATATAATTACCTAGAAGACTTAGCGGTTATTTGGAAAATTATGGTGTGGATTCAGCACGAGTAGTGCATGGGGAGGGTGAAGACAGTTATTAGGCGCATGGGCTTTCATACCTTTGCCTTCGTCTAGCTGCCATTTGTGACTCAGTCGAGAGCTAGTGGCCGTGCATTTATTTATTTTTCTCTAGATGCCACTAGTACCTCGATTGAAACACAAATATGTCGTGCATTTACCCTCGTCAAGCTGCCGTTAGTGACTCACCCAAGAGCTAGTGGCCGTGCATTATTTTTCTCTAGATGCCCCTTAGCTCTTACTCGAGTGCTAATGGGCCGTGCATTTACTTTTCTCTAGACACCACTAGTGCCTTGGTTGAAACGCTAACGCGCCGTGTTTCTAGTCTCGAGAGCCCTTGTGTGGAACGTTGTCTTTAAAATGCATTTTCACATAAAATGGTTAAGGACCTTTAATTGTGTAATCACATTTATTTTTCTGTTGAGCTTTATTATCTAGTTATTGGCATGATATTATGTGTCTTGTTACGTCCCTCTGAGGACCTGGTTATCTCGCTAGGTGTGTGCTCTTGTCTTTTACAGGTGCTCTAGTTCTAGCCGTGACCGACTCCAATTCTTCGAGGATGATTGCACTACGATCGTCTTCGCTTCGCTCGCCAAACTATTTGATTTTCATGTATTTTTTTCCTTACTTGTTGGTAGTGGATTTGTCTCCGTCCAACATATTGTATCAAGATAATTCATAATTATTATTTGAAATCTTTCATTCTTTTATTTTGTGTGGATGAGATTAGTCATGGTTTTACTGCATTTACAGCTTATGTATCCATACGAGGCCTATGTACTTCGTATGAGTACAGCAGGCATGTCTACGTTTCTAGTCCTACGTATTTTGGGACTGGGGCATTACATGTTTTTGTGGTGGCCCATGCGGGTCAAGATAAAATTGTTTGGTTACTTCACCGTACCAAGCAAGCATGCGAATAGGATTAGAAGTCTAGTATCTCATCCACATACTTGACCTCTTTCCTCGATTCCATATTCGAACTATCGTTCGACTCATCGACTGCATCTTGCTTGATTCCTTCTATCATTATCCTTATCTTTCCTTCGTGCATGCTAGAGATTGACCCTACGGGTTAGACGTCCCAAATACCCTTATCTTAATTCTTTTAAGTTGGATAGAATACCCGACGACCTTACACACCTTTGACCATTAAGGGAATACAAATAGTATTATCTAGACCATAGAGACTAGAGAAATTTAACCCATTTGGTCAACCAAGCCTTGGTCAATAAAACCGTAGAATGATGGTATAGGAATAAACTAGACTTAGATCCTTATGACACTTAGACTATCCATTTGGTTCTTATTTCATCTACCCTCGTGCCTATGTTTTACTATCTAGACTAATGATGCTAATATAGCCTAGTATTTGCAAGCAAATTTTTTATCGAGCTTGATCAAGGCATATGCTATTGAGCGGCCGCTCACTAACATAATGTCTAATCATAACCGGTGCATGATGGTCTGATCAACCGAGTGCACTTTGGTTTGCCTTCTTCATATAT
This sequence comes from Iris pallida, assembly GCA_029216955.1. Taxonomy (NCBI): domain Eukaryota; kingdom Viridiplantae; phylum Streptophyta; class Magnoliopsida; order Asparagales; family Iridaceae; genus Iris; species Iris pallida. Next base: position 5,533,059 of record JANAVB010018200.1, on the reverse strand, counting down.
CAATCTACGTGGATGGGATTTAGTTGAACTTTCCCCTTAAAATTCCATCCACGACTGCCTTGAAGACTCTTTTGAAATTTATACGGCCACCTTTGAACCACATATTCGTAATCGATAATATCGTCCATGCACTCCTTATTGCTTTCGCTTTCAACCATTTTAGAAGGACAAAGGCGTGTGCTAGAACTTCCTCCAGCTTTTCTATCAATTATGACCATCACCACTCAAATGTTGCTATGTCTTCATCCTAGACTCCTCGTCCTCCTTCTCGGTCCTATATTTTCTACCTACGACCATACCCGTATTGTCTTTCTATCATCTAGATCGCTAATTCTTATGACATGATTTTGTTGAGCATTGTGAATTGATTTTTCTCATCGATACCCCCTTGTGTCTTTTCACCCCCTACTAACTCTTAATTTCGAGGACAAAATTCTTTTAAGTTGGGTAGGATGTAAAACCCCTAAATTTTTACTATATTTTTTTATTTCTAAATTTGGTACTTGTTTTTTTTAATATTTATTTTGTATTGTATTATGCGTCGTTACGTTATACGTCGCGCGCTCATTTTTTATTTTTCGTAATTGCTCGACGAGTGCAAATATGTGCGAGCGTACATATTTTTAGAAAAATATTTTTCTATTTTTATAGTTTCAAAATAATATGTAATCATTATTTTAGCTATCATACCAACATTTCCAAGCCCATTATTTTATTTATTTATAAAAAGTTTTTCGTTTATAATAGTTATTAATAATAAATAATATTCTTTATGCATTCGAACATATTTCCTAAATATTTTATTAGTTTATTTTAAAAAATGTAATTTTTGAGATTTATTAATAATAATATTTTATTATTCAAAAAGATATTTAAAAATATTTATTATTTTCAAAATTATTATTATAGTATTTTTGGAAAACATATTTTGAAATTTTATGGCAATTTAAATCTTGATTTGAATTTATGGATTGATTTAAATAGTAAATTAATATCTATAATTGAAATTGATTTATCTCATTTGATTTAAACTAAATGATGGAATTTAATTGGATTTAAATTGATTTATATTTGGATTTGAAATTTATTGAATTTGATATAAATTAAATTATGAATTATCTATGGAGATTTAAAATCCCCACAATCATATCCAAGTGGGAATTTCCACCTCCTATATAAGGAGAGGTACTCCTCCACATAAAAATTTCATAAAAACCAATTCTCATAAACCAATCAAGCCAACATCACCAGCTTGGCCAAGTCTCCTCCGCCAAAAGCGTGCCTCCCTTGTCCCGGCCTCCTTGCCAACGCCGCTAGCCACGTCGTCAATAGAACCTCCAGACCACCCACTGGAACCGACGTAAGCCACCGACTAGCCTCACCGTGCCACCACAACTCGTCGACTCCGGCCACCCCCACACCGCCATTACCACCAAAAATAATCAAAACCCATATCATGTGTCCAGCCCTTTGCTGTGTCCAGTCTGCCTTCTTCAATTTCGTGTCCATCTCGTGTCGTGTCTTGTGTCCGACCCCAAGTGTGTCCATATTTTATTCCACTAAATTCTGTACAAATCATCTGTGTCCGACATACCCAGGACACACACAAAAAAAACCCATTATATCCATCCAGACCACTAACCCGACCAAGAAACCTACCCCGACATCGCCCCCGGTCGAGCACCAGCGTCCACGACTCCTTCCTCGACTGACCCGGTGTCGCCGAGAGTGCTGCTCTTCTCTAGTACCGCAGCCCTCGTCGCCTGAACGTCGGACCCGACACCACGTAGCCAACCTCCCGGTGACGCTACTACCGCTCGACCGAGTTCTTGCACTACACCAAAATGGGCATTTAGAAACACTTTTTGTATGTACCTTATAATTTTAGGAACATTTGGAAACTGTTCCTAAAAGTGGCGTTACAATTATTGGAACGGTTATAATTCGTTCCTATATTTCGTTTGGAACGGTTATCAAATGTTCCTAAATTAGATTTTGAAACACATATAATATGTTCCTAAAATAGTTTTGGAACGACTTTGAAATGTTACTAAAATTAGGTTTTGCTACACATATAATGTGTTTCTAAAGTATTTTTTAGAACACTTTTGAATTGTTTCTAACTATCAGTTTGAAACGTTTTATGTTCGTTCCTAAATGTAATTTGCAACACTATTTGCAATATTCATGTGGCTAGTTTTGAAACACGTTATTAACGGTCATGTGCATTTTTTTCAAATTTCAATTTCACAAAAAAATTTAGTTTGAACCACAAATATGATTATTCATGAACTTACCATTAAACACAATAAATGGTGCATTCCATATTCCCTGAATCAACATCCAAGAGGTCCACTAAATTAATCAAAGCTGTCAACTTAATGCAAAACAACTAATAACATATATATCCCTAACGTTAATCGTTATAAGATGTCATTAAAAGTATAAATAATTTAAAAGTTACATATAATAAAATGTAGCCCGATTATAAAAGATAATTTGTTTACAAATTTTAGTTCTCTAAAAGATGTCCCAAAAATTATTCTCGAACCGAATGATGGAGATTTGAACGACGACAACTAGCTAGCAACACCTGCATACAACATCATGAAACAAGTTGTAAGTTAAAATCAGGAAATTGAAGCTAAGATAACCAAAATCTACTATGTTCAAGAAATTGGAGAATAAGAGACTATATAATTCAGTCCCGGCGTCAACAAACAGCTCAAAACAATGAACCAAACAAACAACTCAAAATAATGAACCAAAAAATAGCTACCATATCCAATTTTTTAGTTATAATATAGACCAAATATCATATCCAAAATTTGATACATATGCAAGTAAACTACCAAATATAAGAAAAATATCAGATCCAAATTTTGATACATATGCAGTGGAATCCAATACATAAACCATCTGACTTTCACGAGTTCAGAAGAGAGACTTCCAACTTTAACGAGTTCATAAGGGGATGCCAGTTAATTGCTTATACCAGACCGGAGAAGTTGAAGAAACTCCTTGCAAGATTTCAGTAACTTCCATGAAAATGCAAGAGTTAAACTAGTTTGTTGTGTTTACCTTTTTCACCGAACAGACGCTTACTATAGAAAAATGGAGATCAATATAGTATTTACTACACTCTAAAAGGAAAGAAGTAAAACTCAACACACACACGCACACACACACCCCTCTCTTCAAGGCCGAACAGACTTCAATATTTAACTTGTATACACCAAAGTTTATCAGCATTAGCTTCAAATCAAAAATGCACAACAAATTTCTAGTAATTACTCCCAGCATACAAGTTGATTTCATAGAGAAGGGAACATTTTTGTACAACTAACAAGTCCAAAGTTACATGAGATACATATTTATGTGAGATGGCGGCAGTGAGATAAAATACAAAATTTTACTTAAAACAACAAATATTGAGAACAAATGCAAAGTGACTCTCGTTTGAACTAAAACATTGATCAATGATACCATCCGCCTCTTAATTTGAACTAAAATATTGATCGTTGATACAAGTGTATCCTCAACATGATGTACAGTTCAACATCAACAATATCAACATCACTGACAATGGTAACACATAACTGGTCCAGTCAGCTATTATTTGTGGGTCATATTTTTCCAATAACTTAGTCATGCCACGCTACTTCCTTTATATGGTAAGATCAGAAATTCAATTTTTGATCACCATTATCCATCATCAATAAAAAGTTAGTTCCTACTTTAGACATACTAACAGTATGATAGTCAAGCACTCTAGTTCCTAGAAATGCCTGTTAATGAACATATAAATGTGCCTGCTATACATTAAATTCCTTGATCACCATAAATTTGGACAACCTAAACTGCTATATTGAAGTTTCCTTTCCTGACTAACACGCTAGTTTACCAACCTACTGCATGACACATACAATAAGTTCACTACCTTATCATTCACACAATTGCTCTCAAAACCTTCTAAGCTTGCACATACCCTGCCTACACACAGGTATAATACCTGCACATTGTGCAGGACACTTACCTAGCTGATACTGCAGCTGGGACTGCATCCCCCCTAGAACTCCCTTACATGCCTACAACTTACCTACACTCACTATAGAAAACTGTATTAGAGTCCTGCAGATACAGTTGCTCGGTGCAGCTGCTACTACAGCTATACTGCTGCTCAGTACAGCTGTTGCCGCCTGCTGCACAGGAAGATCTCTGCAGAGTCTCATGTGACTGTTGCTACTAAGCAAGCTGCTACCATCCTGCATTACCTATGCTCCTGCAGCTGCCTAGATCATATTCAGGACTAACAGTGCAGTGCCAAGACTTCCTTCACACTGCCAAGTTCTAGCCTTGAACTGTTGAACTGCAGTTTGAACTACCTGCATCTACTGCTTATCAACTGCAGATATCCCCTACGTGTCAAGAAAAATCAACTTGGAATAACATCATAAACTTATATGTAATATTGGCATTGCCATCTTTGAATACATAACATTGAATAGCTAACTATGTTTCCTGGTTATGAAATTAGCTAAAGATATCACAAATCACAAAGGATATGTAGTATCGGATATGTAGTATCAGATATCATAACAATCAATTGCAGTTAGCCTGTTGGCAAATGACCTGAAAATTTCATTTTTTTTCTTCTTAGAATAAGGCCATTCGTTATTGATTGTCAATTCCCCAATCTAATAACACCAAGGCCCCTTCTTATTTAATTATTTCTTGGACTGAAAATTCGTCAATCTTTTATATAAGAGAGAGATAGAGAGAGAGAGAGAAATTAACCTGGTAAATTAGAAATGCTGACAGAGAGAAACTGCTTGCAGCCAGAAGTAATGCACCAAACATCTAGTCTCTGGCGAGTACTGCTAGCCTAATATGGCTGAGATTGAGCGCAGGACCCTTCCTGGCCAGTGTCATGACCATCGCGCCTCTTACGCATAAAAGGGTACCGAAGATCATAGCATGTCCTCTCATACTCCTGATATCGACTTCCTCCAGTCTATCAAGATCAACAGAGTACATAAGCATATACGTACGTACATCACACCATTAACTGTCATTATAATCATGTTAAACCTGAGACCTTAGTAGCCATACCATGAGGAAGCTGACAACAGGGTTGAGATTGCTCATCGTTGATGCCAAGGTGGTGGATGTGTAAGAAAGTCCCTCGAAGTAGGTGTTCTGACCGATCGTTATCCTACAAAAAAATTGAATGAATAATTGAGTTTGAAGTGTTTCTTCTTGTAGTGAAGATGATCAAATTAATGAAACTTGCTGAAGAGTTATGTACCCAACCTTTCCAAGCACGAAGACCTGAACCAAATTTCTGAGCTTCAAGGTAGATTTTTGCTTTCTTTTAGGTACATACATACATGTTATACATTAGTCCATCTTTGATTTTTCTTGTCTACAACTAGCTAATTGAGACAGAACAACTAAGTACCTACCTATACCTGTAGAAGTAGTAGGCCAGAGGGCAGATGGTGAGAACTGTGACGATCTGGCGATACATTACGAAGGTGTAATGGCTCATGCCATGGGTTAGCAGGATGCACGCAACGAGAAACATTGCTCCATAGCTCAACTGAACATACATCTGCGCCGCCAATAAGAATAATAACACTAGTAAAACTAATTGGGAAAGTCCATGCATTCTAAACTAGCAATAGTAATTTTAAGGGGAAAAAAAGAAAGGAAAAGAGATGTAAAATAAACAAAACCCAAATATGGATTGAAACTTCAAGTACCATTCTCAGGGTAACAATAACTGACTAAAATACTACAAAATCAAATGGTATTTCATCTTAACCAAAAAGTGAGCATTCTAGCTACACTGGTCCGATGAAAAATGGGGTTTCTTCAGTTTTGCTCGAAAAATGATGCAAGTCTGTCCAACATAAAATATAGAAAAACATGTGAATATGCCACCCCAGTCTCATGGTACCTTTAATGGAAGAATAATAACAATGGAGGATGTTTGCTTACTTGGCAAACAAGAGTAATATCTAGCTGAGCAAATGGTGAAAGTACTTCCACTTCAACATATGTTTCCTCCAAGGTTTCCCTGGTTGCCCCTTCCACAGTAGACTCCTCAGTTTTTATGAAACTAGCAGGGAGAGTCCTACAGATGTAAAAATTTCATATTGGAGTAGATAAGGAAAAATCAAGAGTGAACTAATTTTAAAACAGTGGACCAAAGTTTTTACACCAAGAAGTAATAAACAAGACAAGAAAATTAATCTACATATAGAACCTTTGGTTAGCTACTCGTAGATCAAAACTTATGTCTCATGACCTTAACATGAAATCTACCGGTCACCCTAAGCCTTGACATAAAATCTAGGGTTTTGAAAGCCAAAGTGGAAGAAGGGCAAGAGGGGGAAATGTTCACGGTAAGAAAGAGGAAGGATTCAAAGGGAATAGAGATGCAGGACAAAAAGGAGATTCATGTTAACAATATCCAGCAGAAGTGAAATCCATTTTTTCCCATTCTCGTATACAACCAACCATTTTAGACACCCATCCTCAATAGGTTAGGTGCATAAGCCGATGCTCGAGACTGAAATAAAAGATCCCTAACAGGGTTTGGCTAGATTCATACGTAGAAAGAGCTCAGTCAAGTGAAAATAACCCACATTCGAGTTAATTAGATATTAAAACAATCTCAATAGCTTATTAAAACACGAACTACTATCCTAAAAATGAGGCAAGTGTTCAATTGGCGATGTTGATATATAATGAGAACAAATTAATGAACAAGCTTTGAATCTTGTCGATTTGTCCCTAATTGAGTCATGGGGTAGTATCTCGGCTCTTTGTCCCCAATTGCTGATATTATTAATGAGAGGCCAAAGAGTCTGACATTAGTTGTTTACAGAAGTAAAATGCCCAGATATGTCTTTTACAGCAACTAAATGAAAGAGCATAGAAGAAAATGTTTCAAGTAGAAATATAAACATAATAATTGCATCATAAATTTTGACATAATTATTGACCACTTATATAATAATTTACTTGACTTCTTAGTTGAAATATATATTTGAATCAAATATTCATTCATTTTATCATATTCCAGGATAAAATGTAGTAATAAACAAGTGACAAATGTAGTGACAATTTACTACCTCTCAAATATGGAACACTCTCATGCACACAAGAATTATCTGCAGTTTTCCTCTACATAATTCTAGAATATCGTGACGAATGTCTAACCTTGTCTATGTATTTCTACTGATATTCTCGTACTGTAAACATTCAACTCCAGTTGAAATAGAGCTATGTAAAGAAATCCAAAGAATATTCAAAAGTTTATTCTGTACCAAGAACTAAAACATATGCTCATAATGTAAACATTCAACGCTAGAAATAGAACTGTATATAGAAATCCTCAGAATATTTAAAATTTGCTCTATACCAAGAGATGAAACATATGCATCCACTAGTTCTTACTGACACAATGTCCCACCAACTAAGTATTCCATGTCACTCTGTTTCAAGTAAACAACACCCACTCAAGATGAAAATAAAAAAAAGAATGGGAAAAAGGAAAATAGCAATTAAAAGATGCAAAATGAAAGCCAAATACAGTCATATAGTAATAATGAATCAAATTTACACACAAAAAAACATGTGAACCTTGCCTTAGTCATACTCCACTAAATGGCTACGTTAACTTTACACAAACTACAAGACTGGCAATGAATTGGGAGATTAGAGATATTGTCACTGTCAACGAACAAGGAATAGCAAGATGTCAGGAAAAATTAGCAACTAGTATTGACACCTTGTATAGCCTACCGGAAAGGGTTTCCTCTGACAGAGCCAAAAGAATTTTGGGTGCTTGGTTGGAAGTAATGATATCTGGCAGCCGAAAGTTGATCCAAGTCTATATTTCAAGATGCAGCTCCCTCACTACCACATCCTCTATCTCCTTTGTGTTTGTAATGATATGCAAGGGCGCATAGAGTGAATACATGATAACTTGTAAACCATTATATATCTAGATATAATCCACCTAAGAATCAGTCCACCATGAAAAGAAATATGGGAAAATATATTGTTAGACTTAACTAATTAACTCCATGTACAACTGAGTGAATCACATATGGGACATGACCTCTACGTGAATTTTTGCATCTTGGAAACGGAATAACAACTAGCACGTATATATCTTCAGAAATGATGGTCAATTAGTCATGAATATCTCATAAGAATATATTGCAATATGACTATTCTTCTGCTGCTCCTTTTATGCCATATTAATGGAGATGTTGGTTAAGCCTTGATGCTTGTCCATGCGAACAAATAACCGTTGCAGTACCAGCATGGTTATTGTAGTTTTTGTAAACAAAATTTTTGAAGATGCTTGGGTTCTTATCTAGTATTTTCTTGACTAGTTAATTATGTTTTGAGATACATATAGTAGTTAGTCTAGTTTGCAAGAACTCCTTGTATATAACTACTCAAACAGGGACCTCCAGGTAACCTCACCCAGGTTACTCGTCTTTTATGCCATATCTCTAAGTGAAGCTTTATCGGTGAAGTGAGTATGACTCTATGGACTATAGGTCCTTACTAAACAAATTTTGAATGTGAAACATCATGAACTAGTTTCTTAAATTCAGTCTTTTGCATAATATTTCTTAATATTCTTTGCAATAAGACATAAACTATGCCAAAAAACACAACTAATATATAGTTCCATAGATGTAATAAACTGAAGCTCTAATACTGCTAATTAATGTCCTTAAGTTGAAACCACCAAAAGATGGATGAACCCTATACTTAGTGGCCTTGTGAATTATACGACCGCTGAATCTTGGACATGATTTACAATTTTATTTTTAGTAGTTCTATTTTGAGCTATATCAATTCTTTTGAGGGACACTGTATCAGGAACATGTTTAAAAACAAGCTGCTCTGGGAGCCTTCATACAGATATCTCAATTCTCTTATCAAAATACTGAACCATATCGCATAAGCCATAAGTCAACTTCTATAGGCTATATATCAGTAAATGCTGTACCTACCAGTCTGTATCACTTGTATCTGGTGTCTATATATGTACCGTTGATTCATATATCTGTACCGGCTGATCCGTATATCAGCAAATACTGCACATACCAGCCATATATCAACAAATACTTTTATAGGCCATATATCAATAAACACTAATATAGGCTTTAATTTCATATCAGAAATGCTCAAATTTGATTAGGTACAGCTGATCTGTATCTGTACCGGGTGATTTTTAATTTCAGGTTTTAGATGCATAGCTTTTTTGGCATCATATCAGGTTAAAATTCGAATGCTTTGCATAATATCGAGTTAGAGTGAAACCAATTTAAGCAACAAGCTAAAATATTGTGGTATCAAACAAATATTAGAAATCTCAGAGAACCAAAAGCATTTGAAACCTACTACACAAATCTTGTGGTATCAGACTTTTAGGTGCTAAGACATGGTACTCATTTTAACTAGTACAACTACCACCATGCTACACAAGTCGTAGGTAACAATCAATGACTAAGGAAATCTCAGAGAACCAAAAGCATACATGTAGAAGATCAAATATGAGCTGGCAAAGTAAATGTTTGAAGGTAAGGACAAAACTAAATCAATTGGTGTGAAATAGCTTGTCAATACAACAAGCCACACATGACTCTCAAATAATTTTATCAAAAATAATCCTTTCACTATAGCCATGGAATGAAATATTTCAATTTCAATTCATAGAGAAAAAGTGGCCAATTAGCAATTTCGTAGATCCTTACTTTTCATAGTTTAGAGTTAAAAATGGATCAAAATCACTTCAAATATATATAGCTTAACTAATGACAATTTATGAACAGTTTTTATAGAAATCAAATACATAGTTTCTTCCATTTCAAATGCACAGAACTTAGGACCTCTAGTAAGGAGTCTAAAGTACTAACCACTACACAACATTAACTTTGTGTATAAAATGGCCCATGGTATATACTAGTTCTATTTTGAGATACAAAGTTATTAACATATTTATCTTTAAACCTTTTTTTTGGGCCCCTCATGATCCGGGGGCCCTGTCTAGACTTTAAATTTAAGATCCAGAAGAAGAACAATTTTTTAAGTCACCAAAAGGAAAAAAATATATTTTCCTTCGATTGTATTGAGTATGAATTGTTTGTTTTTTGCCTCATGAATTTTATGGACCTAAGCAAAGTTTGGTCTTGTTATGTTATGTACTTCAGTCGATATCACCATTATCCTGAAACCTTTTTCCCCTAGTTAAAACTAAAACTTAAATAATTCTCCTCTTATTGTTTTATGAAGACTTCTTCCATATTTATCACGGATACATAAAATCTTTCTATATTTCATATATTGTCATTCATATATAACTTTATATAGAGAACCATGTTTCCTTCAATTAGAGTGCATAAACCAAGATGTGTCATTTGTGGATGTTCCATACGATGATATTGTTCCTTTTAATTGGTAACTAGAGATGCTTGTGAGAAAATCGACCTATATTGTATAACTTTCTAATATCTGTGTAAGGAGAACAAGGTCATTTGATATAAATTAGGGAAAAAGGAAAATAAATATTACTATACTTAAACATATATGTAAATGATACGTACCTCATTTTACATGTCAATGAGAGTGCCAATAAGAAGTTCCGTGCCTGGCTAAGTGAGAGTGGGGAATACACTGGTTACTCAGTGAACTAATATCTCAGGAAGTCTGAAAGAAGCTTATCAGTAACAGAGAGTCATTCTTCACTAGCAGAGCAATGTTGAGCAGTTTAGAGAACATTAGAGTCACTCTTCATTCACCAATGGTACCAACAGTTTAGAATACATTGCTCAAATCAAATGTAATTGACATCATCAGAGGTCATTGCAATATTACAAGTCCAATTGATCAGACATACATTCCCAGTCAACCAATTTCATAGAGGAGATGTTAGCACCAGCTCTACAGATGTCTCAACTTGTATTGATGGTAGTTCTATAATATTAGGAAAAGCTGTAACAGAATTGAATTATTGAACTGCAACTCACATTATATAAATAGATAAGGTGAGTAAGGAGAGGGGCGTGAAATGTATCAGAGAATACTTCGCTTTAGCTTTTAGTTTCCAGTTTAGTTTCCTTTCTTTCTTTAAGCACTGTATCCCCATTTTTTTCTGTAACCAACTCTCAAGAAGTTCTATGAAGAACTCTATTGTTCTTCCCCAACTTTCTCTTCTTCTTTGAATTAATGTCAAGCTTCCATCAAATATCAGTAGTGGTCGGTCATTTAGGTCTGGAACCTAACAGTAAATATTACGCATACATACATATATACGGAGAGAGAGAGAGAGAGATGTATGGTGAAACTAAAAAACTAAAACAAAAATCAGAGGAAAGAGAAAAGAACAAACCCTTCAAACCCTTCCTCGATGGATGATGGAAAGCCCTTCAAACCCATTTCAATCCTGAATTACAAATCATGAGATTGATGGAAAGAAAACTAGAGTTGCAAATCGTATGCGGGTTTGAAGATCTAGGTTTGATGAGATCTTCAAACCCTTCTTCGATGGGCGATCGTAAGCGAGTTTGATGACAAGAAGAATGAGGAGCTGAAAGAATGATTATGGAGGATGATTGAAAGATTATGGAGGGAGCTCTGGAGGAAGATTGAAATATTTGGAGGGAGATTGAAAATATCGCGAAATATGATAGGGCAAAAATACTTGGAATGGTTTGGAATGTTTAGGGTTCGGTTGTACGAGATGAAGAACAATGTTATGTTTGCCTGAACGCTTTATTTAGTAATTACGTGATATCAACACGGGTGTAGTCTCAATTTGTAACGTATTTGGAACAATACAAAAGTATATTTGAATAAATATTTTTTAGTAAAAATTTAAATAAAGAATATTAGGAACGTTTATTTGGTCCGAAACATACTTAATATGTTCCAAAACCTAGGAACAGAAAGTAAGCGTTCTAGATTGAAAAATACCTAGTGTTCCTAATTTACAATTTTGGTGTAGTGTTGGCATTCGAAACCCTTTCGAGCATCGAACAGATCCACCACGAACTCACCACCACCGCTTTGTCGACCGCTCGATTCCTCGACCATCGTCGTTCCCGGCCGAACCCGCCTCCACCGCCTCGTTCCCCCATCGCGCCGGCGTCGACGCGCCGTACCGTGCCACCACCGCAGCCTGCCTTCCTCTTCCCTTTCCCCTCCGCTGAACCCTTTCCGCGTGCAGCCCTGGCCTCCACCAAAGCCACCCGTGGCCAGCGCCCCACCATCGGTCACCACGAAACCCCTCCGGCCGTCGCGTGCTGCTTCACCACGCCGCACGCCGTATCCGCCTCCTCCGCGCGATTGCCGGCAAAACCCTTGGCCACCGGACCACCAAACCCCCTCCGACCCTCTCTCCCTCCTCCTCCAGCGCAGCGCACACCGCAGCGCTCGGTCCTCCGCTCTTCGATCACTCCCGCCGGAGCCGACACCCCGTTCTCTCTCTTCTCCAGCTCTGACCCTCTCCGCGTGCCTCCCTACAGCTCCGCCGCGTCTTGCTGACCCCAGGTCGAGCCGCCCGCACCTCCCTCTCGAAAACCCTCGCCTAACCGCTCCTCACCGCCTCTCTCGCCCATCCCGGCCAGAAGCGCCGAGCGCGCACCGCCCACCACCATCCTGCCGGAGCCCGACCCCCAGCCCTCTTCTTCCTCTCTCCTTCCTTTATTGCCATCTCCAAATCACTCTCTCTCTCTTTCTTTCTTTCTTCCTTTTCTTTTAGTTTAGTTATTTATTTATTTTTTGATAGGCTGCAAATAGGAAAAATTGACTGGGCCTTGGGTTTTTTTTAAAAATAGGGTTTATAAAAAAATTAATTTTTGGGTTTTATTATGGGCCTAGTATTAGGTTTGGGCCTTAGGCTATAAATAATATTTATTAATTATTTTGGTTGTGTGTATATGGGCTCTAATTTATCTATGGGCTTGCCCCTTGTATTGGGCTGTTATATCGTACTATTTTGTTAACTAATAATAATAATTATTATTATTATTATTGTGATTGTTACTATTATCATAAGTATGATTTAAATATATTTTGGTATTATTATTCATATTATTACTATCAATATTTCTAAGTTATATTTGTAGCAAAATGTAATATTTGGCTTGGGCCCTATATCTATTTTCAAAATGGAGTATTAGCTGTAAAATAATTTTTTTAGATTTTATGTATGTATATAAAATATTTTTGAATAAGAAAAGTATAGGTTCCAAATTATAGAATAAATTTCTAAGTATTCAAATAATTATCTAGAAGTATTTTATTATTAAAAAAATATAGTTTTCTACTTAGAAATATTCTTTTGTCAAAACTTAGAGTTTTTTCTGAAAAGATTTTTGATTTTTAAGTAAATTACTAAATAAAACCATTTTCAAGTATTAAGAAAAAAAAGTTTCATAAAAATATATATATTATTTAACCAATTTCTTTAGAAATTTTCCTGTCCATGACCAAGTCATTAATCTTATTCCTTCGTCAATTCTAGATTACCTTATGTCCACCCTAACAAATTTGACCCTTCTGGACCCAATGGAACTGTCCGTGCCGTTATCCGAGGTCACCTTGTATAGTTGTTACACCGAAGTCATAACTCCATGCCAGCATTGATCATTGCAGCACACCAGGCGTACTACCAGGCAAGACACCTTGCCTTTACTGTTTAATTTCTTGCTTAATATCATGCATGTTTTATTTCTTATAAGTTATTCTTTCAAAATCCTACGTAGTTGCAAATTATTATATTTTAGTTTTCTTTATCTATTTAGCCTAGAGTTAAGGGACCACCTTTGTTTGTGCCGCATGCATGGGCCGACACTTGTGTACCACGATGTCACGTGTCTCATATAGATTTGGACTTACGTACCGACCGTACATCGGTGCGTATAGGATGAGCGTTAGGGTATAACTGCTAATATAATTGCCTAGAAGACTTAGCGGTTATTAGAAAAATTGTGGTGTAGATTCAGCACGAGTAATGCATGTGGAGGGTGAAGACAGTTATTAGGCGCAGGGGCTTTCACACCTTTACCTTCGTCTAGCTACCATTTGTGACTCAGTCGAGAGCTAGTGGCCGTGCATTTATTTATTTTTCTCTAGATGCCACTAGTGCCTCGGTTGAATCACAAATGTGCCATACATTTACCTTCGTCTAGCTGCCGTTAGTGACTCACCCAAGAGCTAGTGGCCGTGCATTTATTTTTCTCTAGATGCCCCTTAGTTCTCACTCGAGTGCTAATGGACCGTGCATTTACTTTTCTCTAGACGCCACTAGTGCCTTGGTTGAAACGCTAACGCACCGTGTTTCTATTTTCAAGAGCCCTTGTATGGAACGTTGTCTTCAAAATGCACTTTCAAATAGAATGGTTAAGGACCTTTAATTGTGTAATCACATTTACTTTTCCGTTGAGCTTTATTATCCAGTTATTGGCATGATATTATGTGTCTTGTTATGTCCCTCTGAGGACATGGTTATCTCGCCAGGTGTGTGCTCTTATCTTTTGCAGGTGCTCTAGTTCTAGCCGTGACCGACTCCAATTCTTCGAGGATGATTGCACTACGATCGTCTTCGCTTCGCTCGCCAAACTATTTTATTTCCATGTATTTCTTTCCTTACTTGTTGGTAATGGATTTGTCTTCGCCCAACATATTGTATCAAGATAATTCATAATTATTATTTGAAATATTTCATTCTTTTATTTTGTGTGGATGAGATTAGTCATGGTTTTACTGCATTTACAGCTTATGTATCCATACGAGGCTTATGTACTTCGTATGAGTACAGCTGGCATGTCTACGTTCTTAGTCCCACGTATTTTGGGACTGGGGAGTTACATTGACAATGAAAAAAAACATCAATTGAATAGGATTAACAGTTTCAGAAATTTGAAAAAACAATGTATCAGGAATGAGTGTCAGTTAACAGTGCAATTAACCCAATCGAATCCAATTATTCTATCTAACCCCTAAACTAACATGTAAACAACTAATATAGATTATTAATCATATATAGGATCTTAATTAACAATTAAAATATGAATTAAAGTATTAAAAACTGGAATAAATATACAGAACAAAATAGTACACTGCACACGCACAGTGCACTCCTCGTGCACACGTGATACCGTGTACGACATGACACGATAGGTCGTGTAACTTGACACACGTGGTATCAGTCACTGCCTCTTTGTGTGTGTCCAAAACCACGCATCCATGTGTCGTATCCACAGCGCAAATGACCCCGAGCAGCAGGGGAAGGACACAGCTCGCGCGCATGTGTGCAACCGCGTGTTCCTGTGTCCACCACGACCCGACATGACACGAAAACCAACTCAGGACACTGGAAATCCATAAGAAACACTAAAATCTAATTTCCTATTCAGAAACATTTCAGAAAACAAATCGAAATGCCCTTTGGGGCATTTCATCAAACACATTCATGTATCCACTGATACGTGTCCGATACGGACACGTATTGGACACGAATCCTAGGGTTAGCTATACCTACAGTTAGGGTAGGCCTAGGGCTTCCTGAATATGCAATAAAAACATAAATTTATGGTGTGGATTTGAATTTACCTATGGGTTTGCAAAGGCTCAAAAAGTCCCAATATGATTGGATCCTCAAGCTTCCAAAACTCTCCCAATTGTTTCTCCCCTGAAATTTCTCAATACCAACAGCAAGTAGAATAAATTTAGAGCCTAATGCAATTGATTTAGGAGAAAAAGGAATTAAATAGGAATTTTTAGGAATTATTGAAGTTGGAGCATACCGCTTTCTTAAACTTGAGAACTTCCTAAAGGAGGCTAGCCCTAACTTTGAGGAGATTAATTATAGGGAGAATCCCTAGGCTAGTGTGGCCGGCCATGGGCTATTGGGCTAGGGTTATGCTTCCACTAGTGTTGGGTTGGGCCTCTATGGGCTTAAGTCATAAATCATGACTTGTGAAACCACAAGCCATTAACTAACCTATTCAAATCCTAATTTCCCCAAATAAATTCTAATGGGTTTGATATCACTAACTTAGGTCAAGCTAGGGTTACACATTATAACCAAGTAGTCATGACCTAGGTCAGCTTCTAGGACAGTCTCCTAAGTCACCCGGAGTCTAAGTCAAAAATAGCACCAAATTAATTATACTAAAAATCATTGAAAATTCTAATAATTATAATTAATACTAAATAATTCCAAATAATTCCAAAATTTTAAAAATAACCAAAAAACCCTCAAGCTATAAATGTGGTAGTGACAGTTGTGGCCATCCAAGCATGGAGGATATTAAGGTTAGGGTTTGGTCATGGGCTGACACTCCTCAAGTTGTTAAAAGGCCCATTGACAAAAAGGCTAAAAGGCTTTATGAAAAATAGCTTAAAAATGAATTAAAAGTTTCGTAAATTGGACAATGGCTCTAAAATGAAATCTAAATGGCCAAAAATAATTCTAATCACATGGTTAGTCTTATACTCAGGGTTGACTAAGGTTATACCACCTTCTACTACCCGAAACATCAATTAAAGCTACATAACAATCAATTTAATTAATAAATTAATAAAAATCAAAATAATACACAATGACTAAAATATCCCTAATTAGAAAAAAGTGAGTGTGATAAGTAGGCATAAACTGGGAAACTCTAATTCAGGAGGGTCTTGTTTGCCATTGATTATCAACACAAGAACTACAGAGGAACTATACATTGATTGCAAACTTTGAAAGTAAAACAGAGAGCCTAGAAAGAAATTCTAGGAAATAATCTAAGTACAATTTGTTTTGATTCTGGGGGTGACGGTGGAGGCTCGGGAGAAGTATAGGAAATCTGTCTTACTTCTTGGACTATCAGACACTGTCTTTGCTCTTGAGAAAATTATCAGCCTTTTGCACGGGTATGGTACCCTGGTATTTATAGTGATTTCGGGATGAAAAATATTTTGAGTCACATAGATGGACACATGGCCATGTGGCTGCAACAGCATACAAAGACTCGCTCTTTGGCTGCCAGCTGGTGGTTTATTGAGATTTCTTTGTTGGTGCAAATCTGGGTGGTTGGGACTTGGTCAACTTGACATGTGATCTATCACATAATAAAATCAATCTCGTTGGGTCATTTTGGGCCGCATAGGTCTTTTAGTGCTTGGTCATGCTGGGCCGCATAAGACTTCATGCGGTTAAGGTCGCAGTCGCCCTTATCCATGTGTCCCACCAGTAGTGCCACCCATCCGCATGAAGCTTGGAGTCTTTTGGGCCGCATAGATCCTGCATTCTGGGTCGCATACGGCTCATGCATCTCTGGTCGTAATCCTTCTTAGCTGTATGAAGTTTGGAGACTTTTGGGCCACATATATCCTGCATTTTGAGCCGCATAAGGCTCATGCGGCTCAGGTTGCAGTTCCCCTGGCCGCATGACACCCATGCGGACCATGCCTCAGACCCCATGAACTCTCAGACACGTGGGCCCTATGTCTGTTGATATGACACTTTTTTGCCTTTTTCGAAAGGTCACGTCTAATCTTCTTTTTGTCAGGATGTGTCAGAGTTGTTAGTTTTGACAGAGTTGTCAGCTTTATCAGAGTTTGTCAGCTTTGTCGGAGGGGCTTCTGCGGCTGATCAGCTTGGCAGCATAAGTAGTTCTTCCTTCCGCGGCCCAAATCAGTTTGGTTACTTTTTTAATATAATCAGAGTCAGTAAAGTTGGGCCGAAGGGGCATGTCGAGTCTGTCATGCGGCTCTTCCTTCTGCGGACCAACTTGGCTCAAAGTACTCATGCGGTTAGCTTTGTAAATGTGACCCGCATGAACCACTTATTTTCTATGCTTCTACAAGACCCCCTTCAAAGTTTTTAAATTTCAAATTTAGAATACTTTAAATAAGAAGCATGGAGATATGTCAAGCCGTAGGGAGGTTTCTAGCCAAGGGGAGATTTCGGGTCGTAGGGAAATTTCTAGCCGTAGGGAGACTTCGTGCCGTAGGGAAATTTTGAGCCGCGGGGAGATCCCATCCAGGCTGTCCAGCTATCACTGCTGCATTTAATGCTCTGATTCAATTTTGGATTTAGGGCTGCCTTTTCGGTTATAAAGGATAGAATCCCAAGGGTCATCATTATCTTTTAATGGGCACGAGAATTGAAGTGACGTCTATCGATTTACGCTCTTTTGAAGACCTATAAATATGTGTCATACGGTGGAGAGAGAGCTTCTCTTTCAACTTCTTCTCCATTGTCTTCACCATCTTCATTGTCCTTTCTATTTTAGTCATCTATGGCTCCAAAGCTTCTAAATCGACCGGCGCTGCGGCCAAAGGGAAGGGAGCCGCCTCCCCATCGAAGAGCTGCGGACTCTCCTTCCGTTCATCCCGACGTGCAACCCCCCATTAAGGGTAAGGACGGTAGGAGAATGACGAATTGAATTTGAATGGCTATGTCGCATGCTTTATGCGCAGGCCTATCATGTATTGCCTCTGTGCTTTGGCATAATCGGTGCGTGCCCTATCTCACTGGACCGCATGTTTTCTGTATGATGGGGCCGCATGGACTGAGCCGCATAAGCATCACTGAACCGTATGGATGCCTCATCACAGGGCCGCATGAGTGCCACATAACTGAACTGCATGGATGCCTCATGGCCGAGCCGCATGAGCGCCACATAACTGAACCGCATGGATGCCTCATGACCGAGCCGCATGAGCATTACATAACAGAACCACATAAGTGCCTCATGACCAAGCCGCATTAGCATTACATAATGGAACCGCATAAGTGCCTCATGACTGAACCGCATGCATGTCACATAACTGAACTGCCTAAGCTCTACCTGACTAGGCCGGATATGCATCTCATGTTTTTAAGCCGCATGCTCACCCCTCACAGTTGGATCACATAAACTCTGCCTGACTGGGCCGCATATGCATTATTTGATTTGAGCCGCATGTGCTTCTCACAACTAGGCCGCATAGGTTCTGTTTAACTAGGCCGCATAGCTAAATAATGAACTTTGTTTTCCTCTAACTATATTTTTTTTCTTTTTCCTTTGCAGTGAACTTGCCTACAGCTCTATCGGAGGAGCTCTTGATTGGGTACGCCCAGTCTGCTTTGGGTGTGAGATTTGACTATATAGTCGAACATGTGTTGACTCAGATTACCCGAGGTCAACCTGAGGCCAGGTTAAGGGAGATTAGGGGCCATCCATTCTTCTACTTACTCTGCATGAAAAATTCTAAAAAACTGGGGGACACTCATCTGAAGCCTGCGTTCTTATTCGGAGACGCTCTAACTGTCTCGAACCCAAGCATACTGGAGCTATCTGAGAGCTGGGATTTTTCTTCCAACGGAATAATGGTTTACCTTCCTCAGATGGAGCGCCATTTTTCCCTATTAGGTTATAACATGGTGTCTATAGAGAGACGAATGACGGATCCCATAACTCAGGACCGGTAGGGAGTCTTCAGAGGCAATATCCATTATAATAGACGAGTGTAGTCAGTAGTCGCGACCAAGGAGTCAGTCAGTTATTCTATTGTCGGACTAGCTCCCGACAGTTTTATAAATGAGATGAGGCCCAATAGTTGGTTCTCTGAGGATGACACCTTCTTGAACCAGATTGCTCGCAAGGGGTCATATCCTATGGGAAGACTATCGCTGCTAAATTAGATGCAACGTTTCCCTCCGTGGGTCAACTTGACATCCTGGATTCTGACGATGTATAAGGATACTTTGCGGCAGCTCGGCCTCTACTATGCCATAAGGGGCACCCGTTACATTTTTCCTGTGAACACTAGGTTGTTCATAGCACTCCTCGAGATGTACAACCTTCGTACAGGGACCTTTTTTAACCTGCTGGGGAGATAGGGCTCGCTCTCTACGAGATGCATGACATCTCTAAGCTGCCTTGGGGATACAAAGTTTATGAGGGGTATACTCCCACAAATGAAGAGTTTGAGGAGTTAGAGCAATGGTTCCCTGGGTTCCTTACCGTTTACCGGGAAGTGCTATGTCATCATAGCACTTGTTAGAAAATGTCGAAGAAGAGGGATGAAAGCTCGGAAGGGAATCTTCCTCACACCATGGCTTGGATCAGTTATCTGTTCAACCTTGGGGCCTCGGGCCAGGTTGCCTCTCGGAGCCCTCAGACTCAAGAAGAGGTGATTGCTTAGGTTCAATGTGCTAAGAGAAGCAAAGCTTCCGGTGACATATTCGAAAGCCAGACCGACACCTTCAGTTATTTCTATCAGGATACCTAACTCATGTCAAGTAAGGCCATCCTGGCTGGGTTTTTGATGATATGGCTGAGGATCTGTGTGGTCTCGGGGGGTTCCGGTTCTATTGAGAGAATCAGTCGCAACCTGATCCTCCCTGCTGTCAAGTTAGTCTTCGGAGGCAGGCTAGCTCTACTACCAGCCATAGTGTGTAGCATTCATCGAGGCCTCCATATCTTTATGGCTAAAACCGTAGCCCATGACATTATGAAGGATTTCAACCGAATTGAGCTGCCCTACCATTATCTGATGGGGTGGCTGCTAATGCGCAGCCCCTCTCTGATGCATTCTGACCCCGAGGGTAATGCCACGGCTAATGATGCCTTCAGCTACCAGTACCATGACATGCCCTAGATCTGTTCAACCATAACCAACTGTCGAACTGCACTCACACGGGTAGACAGCTACTCCTTTTTTGTGTCGGTTCCATCTTTTACTGACGAAGAAATGAGGTGCTTTTAGCTTGACGGCGGTGTCGCGCCCCAGATCCTACCCGAGAAGATGTTCCGCTGGTTACAGAATATCTGCCCTGCACATCTGGTGTACTGCAATGTCGTCTTCTTGGAACCTTACTTACCCAGCCGATACTCTCGATAATTTGGGTACAGCTAGTTGTTTTTGGACAACCCCAGGCCTAGCATGGGTTATAAAGGCGGCGTTCTAGATGGCATCTGGGCCTGTCATTACTACAGTACAGCCCGTACCAAAACCAGCTTCTGTCTACTCAATACTGGGGGCTCGGGGCGTATCTCGTACCTGGAGACCCTCCACCATGTCTCCAAGAATGGGCCTCCCTGCGACTTCGATGTAAGTACCAATTTTATTACCGGTACCAAGTTGGGGAAAAATACAAGGAATCCAAAAAGAGAACTAGGGCAGGGAAGGCGAAGGCTATCAAAGTCTCTGACTCTAATTCTACTAATACGGAAGAGGAGAATGACTCCGACGATTCACCACCCCCTGCGAGTAAATTGGAGACGCACTTGCCTTCTCCTGTGCCAAGTCCTCCACATAAGCAAAGCAAGTGTGGACCCTCCATCACCGACAGGCCTCGTTCTCAGAAGTGGGTCGCGATTAAGACTCGTGGGCCTAATGCTGTGGAAGGTGGCAGCGATGCTGAAACTATCTCGGAGGTAAATTTTATCCCGATATACCACCATGTTACTTTTGGGGCATTATCTGATTGTTCATTTTTTGTGCATGCTTTGGGAGAAATAAACCCTTCGGAGCCCGATGTTGCTTCCGAGATTCCTCCTCCGGATCCTGATGCTGCTTCCGAGATTCCTCCTCCAGAGCCCGATGCTACTTCCGACATTCCTTCAGCTACGGACACCTTGGTCAGAGAAGGTGCAAACCTTACAAAACTGGATCTTGGGACTGCAGGGTCTCAGTTAGTCGATACCAACCCAGCTATATTTTCTTTCGGGGCAACCCAGGAATGGAGCGGTAGATGCAGGCAGCTCGGGTACCGCCGTTGAGGAGGATATGGGGGCAGTAGAAGGAGTTATGACTGTCCTAAATGAGTCACAGTCTCTGCCGCCCTCCCTCGGTAGGCTATGTCATATTCTTACCGACAAGGAGGTTCATTCGCTTTTTCTCCATATCCTTCGAGTCAAGCTGATTGTCGGTTGTTCTGGATCTGTAGGCCCTACTCCTTCATTGTCGATGGTGGACATGGCCGCGGAGAGGAGATAGTGGAAGACATCGGGGCGGATCTCGTACAAAGAAGAAGAAGTGTACCTTCTCCCTTTCGAATTGAGAGACCCCTGCTAGGCCGAGTTCAGAGCTGCCTATGACAGAAGTGCCGACGGTAGAAGCGGTGATTCCTGCACCAGCATCAGTGGATGCGGGGTCGGTTGAAGCTGCCCCTTTCCCAGAGATTGAACTCTGATCTGCTCTGTCCAGTCTTCAGTTCCTTCAGGCTGCAGAGGGGAAGATTACCGCTGTACGGGAATCTCATCGCTCGGAGTTTATTTCCCTTCTGACAGGGTCGTCAAGCTCCGTTGAGCCTCCTTTTCAGACACCTTCAGCTCCATTGGCTACTATTCCTTCGACGCCGTCCTCTTTGGAGAACCTGGACGAGTCGTCAAAGGACATAGTCGATAGCTTCTACCGCCATCTGAAACGGGGGGTTGAAGCTGCTTTGAGGAGGGGAACATCATTTGCTTTATCTCGTCATTGTGCCCACGGACAGATTGAACTGCTAAAAATGCTTCCGGGTGGAGAGGGGATGGCTGATCTTCTGGAGCACAAATTGACAGAGGCTGATCGACGCCTAATCCAATTGCAAAAACTACGGCAAGTCGATGTGCCCGCTGCAGTAGAACAAGAGCGCGCCTTTCTCGTAACAGTCATAAAAAAGGTGAAGGATGTGCTGGAGACGACCAAGCCCACCTTGGAAAAAGACCTCCAGAGGTTGTCTCTGAAGTATGACAAGCTGAACCGGAGGGGAGAGGCTTGCCTAGTTCATGAGGAGGCTACGGTTCGTACGATGGTCGAAACTAACGAGCAAATCCTCCAGCTCTAAGCTAAGCTGGCATCTCTAGAGAACGAGCTCCAAGCTACCCGTCAAGAGAAAGAGCTGATTTGCAAGGAGACCGATAAGGTCACACAAGCCTCTGCTGCTCTGGAGGGTACGCTGAAAAAGGTAGAGGACAACTAGCAGGCTCATGCACATCTTGAGGATGCTGAAAAGTAGACCCAGGAAGCTGAACGTCGAGCCAAACAGAAAATTGAACGCTCAACAACACAACTGGAGGACGTACTCACCCAACTATGTGTTGCTGATGAGTAGTGAATTTCCCCTCAACCTCTATATTTTTTATTATTTGCTGGAGATGTAGCCTCATCAATGTAGTTTGATATTTCTTGAAATAAAAAAATATATTATCTTCATTCCTTGCTTATGATATCTGAAATACTCGTACGAGAGGGCCTAATACAATATTTGTGATTGGTAAAGAACATCCCACTTGGGAGACTTTTTGTGGACCAATTTACCCTTTTATGCATCTTTGATGCGAGTAAATAGATTCGAAATAATTTTTAGTGGACCTATTACCCTTTTGTGTACTGATAGTGCGGGTAATAGATTTAAATGATTTTTGGTGGACCTATTACCCTTTTGCGCACTGGTGGTGCGAGTAATAGATTCGAATAATTTTTTGGTGGACCTATTACCCTTTTACGCATTGGTGGTGCGAGTAATAGATTCGAATGATCTTTGTGGACCTATTACCCTTTTGTGCACTAGTGGTACGGATAATAGATTTGAAATAAAACCTAACAGAGTTAATGTGGACATGATAGGTTCTGTGGCCTTAACACCGTAATTTTATCCCGGATTGAGTACAAGTGTTAAGTTAGGAGATTATCTATATCAGAGGTAGTATGGACGTGATATACGACA
This sequence comes from Iris pallida, assembly GCA_029216955.1. Taxonomy (NCBI): domain Eukaryota; kingdom Viridiplantae; phylum Streptophyta; class Magnoliopsida; order Asparagales; family Iridaceae; genus Iris; species Iris pallida. Next base: position 5,509,331 of record JANAVB010018200.1, on the reverse strand, counting down.
ATCAAAACCAGGAAGTTTGCACAAAGACAACAAAAAGAACCTGGCGGACTCCGGCGTGGTGAAGCATCAAAGTGGAAGTTCAGAGGTATCAATATACATGACTTGTCACTCGGGAAGATGCGATGTGAATCCCCTCGGAGCTAGTTGAGTATAAGTTCAAAGGTACCTGGTGTACATAACTCGACAATCTAGAAGATTTAGAGAAGTATGAGGATGCCTTTAAGCATAGTAATTTTTTAGGAACTTGCCGTTTATGGACATCATGAGCAAGTCTCCATTTTATTTTACGAGCCGATATGCGTCGTTGGAGAATACGGACTTGATGAAAAATGGGCTCTCCCATTTGGGCAGGAATTTGTCGGCAGTTTTGTGAGTCATGACCATCGGTCTGCGAATGGCCAAGACGAGATCGCCTACTTGGAATGTCCTCTGCTTGACTTTCTTATTGAATGCTCGAGAGATGCGGGCTTGATAGACCTCGATGCTTTATTGAGCTTGGAAACGCTTCTCGTCTAAGGCTTCCAATTCTAGTAGCCATCGGCGGTAGTTATCGTCCGACGTCAACAGGTAAGTAAGGGCCACGCGAAGCGAGGGGATCTGCACTCCAATGGAAGAACTGCCTTGCTCCCGTAGACCAGAGAGAACGGTGTATTTCCTATAGCCGTCCGAATTGTAGTACGGTACGCCCATAAGCATTCGCCCAGCTTTTCATTCCAGTCATGTTTGTTTGAAGACACAAACTTTTTAAGAAGCTTGATTATGGTCTTGTTAAAAGCTTTGGCCAGACCGTTAGCCGATGGGTTGTATGCCGTTGAAGCCACATTCTGAATCCGATTCTTGTCACAGAATCGATAGAAAGCATGGCTTGCGAACTATGGGCCATTATCATGAATAATCCTCCGGGGTAGTCCAAAATGGTAAATGACGTGATATTTTATGAAACTAATCATATTTGATGACTTTACCTCTGCCAGTGGAATAACTTCTGCCCACTTGGAGAAGTAATCGATGATTGCAAGTATAAACCGGTGTCCCTTAGATGACGGCGGGATGAATTGTCCAATGATGTCCATTCCCCATGCTTCAAATGGCCAAGAGGCCACTGTTGGGTACAAGAATTCGGATGGTCGATGTATAAAGTCTGCGTAGATCTGACAAGCCCTACAATTCTTTGCATAATCGACCGCATTTGCTACCATCGTAGGCCAGTTATAGCCCATCCGGCGGAGACGGAGCCCCACAAATGACATTGTGAGCCTCACGTAGGGCTTCTTTGGCTTCTGTATTTGATAGACAGCGTAGCAGTAGTCCATCGTAGGATCGTCGATGTAGCATTTTTATTTCTGTCTCATAGAAGAATCTGAGAGAACGCATTCTGATTGATGTTGCTTCTTTCACATTCTTAGGCAGAATTTTGTAGACTGCAAAGACGATGAACGGGAGTCTCCAGTCTTGTACGTCATTGGTTATCTGGGCAGAGTAACTCGTACCAAGTTGAATGTTGTTTTTGGGACAGACCAGCTCATGGCCTATCACGTCGACTAGATAATGAGCATGGTTTGGCACCGCCAAGGAAGCGACGAGGCCTGCTAAGGCGTCGACTTCAATATTTTAGAGCCTAGGAACATGATCTATAAAGAACCCCTCCAAGGTTGCAATGATGGCAATCGCTGTCTGATGATAAGGAATTAGGTCCTCGTTGCGAACCTTGTATGAGCCTCGGATTTAATTAATAATCAACTGCGAGTTGCCATATGCTTCTAGGTATTCGACTACTTCTTTTACGAGTCGGAGCCCGATGACTAGAGCATTATATTCGGCTACATTGTTTGAGTGAGAGAATATGCCCGATTGACTACCAATCCAGAGGGAAAAATTAATACTATTTCGACTCCAACGATGATATCACCTTGGGGCCCCGTTCTTGAAGCACCATCGAAGAACATTCACCAAATGGCATCATGTGAAGTCATGTTTGAGTTAACAACTTTATCTGGGATTTTTTCATAGATTCTGGCTATTTCTGAGCCTAGATGGGCTGCTAAGAATTCGGCCAAGGCTTGACCTTTGACAGCCTTCTGTGGAACGAAAACCATGTCATATGGGGACAACAATATCGCCCAGGTGGCGAGACGAGAACTGAGCACGCCCGGCTTTGGTCATGAGAACCCTGAGGGGGTTAACTCGTGAGACAACATGGATGGTCTGCCATGTCACATAGTGTCATATTTTTTGAATGGTGAACACCAAGGCAAGGCATTCTTTCTCCATGGCGGTGTACCTATGCTCCGGACCCACCATCATTCGACTGAGGTAATATATGGCTTGTTCGTGCCCCGCATCATTATTCTGCGATAGCAAGGCATCGAGGGAGTGTTTCATCATCCGTACATAGAGCAGAAGGGATTTTCGACGATCGAAGCTACCAGAACTGGCGGATTTGACAGGTATTCCTTAATGTCATCAAAAGCATGTTGACATTCTTCATTTCATACGAAAAAGAAGCCTTTCTTCATGAGTTGTGTGAATGGTTGACATTGCCCTGAGAGGTTAGATATGAACCTCCTGATGTAAGCTAGTCTTCTCTGAAGGCCTCGAAGTTCGTGGAGGTTCCTCTGTGGAAGTGACAATACTTCGGATCCTCGATCTCTGCTGGTCGAGGCTCGCACTCTACATCATAAAGTTGGATCCTACCCGCCTTCAGGAGCATGTCGAAGATAGGCTTGACATGGCTATCTTCAAAAGAGTATGTCATCTCCTTGGGTTTCGGAACTTTTGCTTGCTTTTGTTCTAGCTTTTTGGTTGTACCAGCGACCATGGCCTGTTTGCCTTTGGTGTCTCTGTTATTGGTGATGTCGCCACTATTGTTATTGGAGGTGTTACCAAGACATTTGCCCTTGTCCTTTCTATCTGGGATGTGCAATCCCAGCTGGTGAGCCTTCTTTAACTTTGCCTCCGTATTTGTAACGCTTATTATGAAAGTCGTCCAATTCCTAAACTGATCTTCGCCCATCCAGAGGCTGATTGCAGGGAGCAACTTCTTCTTGCAGATTTCGATCAAGGAGCTTTCAGGATTGCCTTGGGATAATCTCATTGCGGTTTGGCAAAACCGCTCGATGTAATTTCTTGTTAGCTCCCTTTCTTCCTGAACGACGTCCATAAGAGACGACATTGTTACATCATGCCCCACTTTATAGAACCTTTCCAAGAACATGTGTTTGAAGCCGTCAAAGGAATGGATGCAGTTGTTCGGGAGGTTGCGGTACTAGTCGAATATGATCCTCTCCAAGGCTCCGATAAATAATCGTGTGAGGATGGCGTCACTGTGCGGCAAGTGGTCGGTTGTGACCTCAAAATAGGTCATGAATCGGCTGACAGATGTCTTTCTGTCATATGAATCGATTTGAAACAGTTTGTACCGCGGAGGAAAAGGAATGTCTCTCCATGCAGTGGGATACGGCTGTCGTATTTTGAGGTCCCGGGAGGAGTCTCGGGCATTGAACATTGCTCGAAGCTCCTGAACTTATCTTTGTGCCTCCCTGGCCTCGTCTACAGCTGAGGGAGCGGATACTCCAGGAGGATTATCGCCAAAGGAGGATCGGTCATGTTTAAGCTCGCGTTGATTGTGGGGCCCAAACTTGTTTGTCTTGGTGTCCGTGCTGGTTGAGTCGGCAAGGCAGCTTTGATCTTTTTTACTGACTTGACCAAGGTTAGGATCATGGCTTCAAGTGCTTCTAGACGCTGTCAATCACTAGTCCCTTCATGATCATCTCCTGCCATAAACGATGTTTGAACGTGGAGAGAGACAGATGGGAGCGTAAAGGATGTGCTTTCCATGTCGTACCCTCGTACAGATAAATCGTTGGGGAACGTCAAAATGTCCTCCTTCTCGGACTCGAAAGGGTTGCTACCCTCTTTGCAGGAAACTGAATCTTCTTGGCGAACGTGCTCACCCTCAGGGACGTCCAAGTTTGTTGCATAATTCCAGTGTGTCGTTACCCTTTGTGTATTCTCTTGGAACACCGGGTTGCTGCATATGCTCAGGGGACTACCACCCCCAGCTTCGTTCACCCCCAGGGAACTCGAGGATGCACCTCCGGGTGTTGGAAGCTTCTTTCTGGAATGGGTGCCTAGGTAGACACCTCCAGTGGTTATCGGCGGCAATCCTCCAGATAAGAGTTTCCTTGCAGTGCTGGCTGAGACTGTCGAGCTAGAGGAGCCCGTCTTCTTTCCTTCCTTGCCGACAGGAACCTTCTGAGTTGAATTACATGAGGCGGAAAAAAAATCCTCGTCTCCCAAAATTTGTACCTATTTCTCGAGTTGTCGTCGGACAGGTGCTGGGTGGTTGTCACAACCCGGACACGCTTTTCGGATGCGAGAGCGTGAGCAAGCCAGCTACGCATCAAGCGGACTCCAGCCCGACTCGAATACGTAAACGCTGTCACCACTATGGCGATGGGCCTAATCAAGGCAAGGCAAAACTATATCTCAATCCGCAATAAGAATAATAAATAAGAATGAACAAGTATGGGTCGTGGTCTGCAGCCCACTAGCATGCATGTCCGATTAGACTCCAAGAAATAACATGAATCTATAAACTGAATCAATAAATATGATATATCATGATGATGAAAGGGAAACACGAGCTGGATGAACTGGATAATAAACATGGTATCAATACCTGAATTCCGCAAGCAATGTCATCACATCTGGACCCCATAAGTGTCATAATCATCTGTCATCCCGAGCTGCTAACTAACTCCACGCAATAACTAACCTGAAGAGATCATCAGGTCCTTAGGGGACATAGCAAGATACATAAAATCATGCCTATCTAGCAGTTTATCATGCAATAAAGAAAATACAGAAAATAAACGAGGAAAGACCAATCAGCACGAAAATACGACTATACATGACTGGAAGAACCACTACGCCTAAACGAACTGCTGGAGAAGAATAAGAGAACACGATATCACGATGTCAATGGATAACCAATCGAATACTCAAACCCTTGTCCTTAGTGTGGACTCGCAGGTTTGAACAACTACTAGCCCTCTCCCCTATTGTGGACTCGTAGGCTAGCATCACCCTCGTCCCTAGTGTGGACTCGCAGGTGTGAACCATATACTACTAACCCTTGTCCCTGGTGTGGACTCGCAGACTAGCATCACCCTCATCCCTAGTGTGGACTCACAGGTGTGGATCGATAACTACTAACCCTCGTCCCTGGTGTGGACTCGCAGGTTAGCTTAACTACTAACCCTCGCCCCTAATGTGGGCTCGCAGGTTAGCTTAACTACTAACCCTCGCCCCTAGTGTGGACTCACGGGTTTGAACTAAGCACTAACCCTCGTCCCGAGTATGGACTCACGGGTTAGCTCACGGCAAAACACCCTCATCCCGTGTATAGACTCTCTGGTGTAAATGGTCAACCCTCGTCCCGTGTGTGGACTCTCTGGTGCCATTTGATCACGACAAATACCCTCGTCCCTAGTGTAGACTCTCTGGTGCACCAAACAACCCTCGTCCCGAGTGTGGACTCTCTGGTTGTGTAAAATGATAATCAAGGCTATGGCAATTCACTACACGTAACCGTTCTATGATACGACTCAAGCAAAGTACCGATGAGAAACTCTAAGCATGAAATACGAGGCCAATCATGAATACGCTACAAACAATAAAAATAACTCCACAGAAAATAATACAAAAAGCACATGTCCATAAATAATTAAATGACTAAAAAATGAAAGGAAATGCATGTAAGTAAAACTGTAGAGGAAGGCAAGGTATACTTGCCTAGAGGTTGCACGCAGATCCAACAAAAATACAGTCAACTGCCAAGCCATGAAGTCCAAGTCATCACAACTGTCTCCAAAAGATAAAATAGACAATGCCAACAGTCTCAGAATAGTCAAATTAGCTAGGATTGTCTGTCCTTAAGTCCAATTCCTGACACAGAGGCAAAACGGTAATTTCGGGCAAAAATGGTGTCTGCCGTTGGACCCGCTTTGCACCGAAAAATATGTCAGAGTTAATGGTCTCTAAAGTCGTCAAACTATATGTCTATGAATTCGTTTTGATGATATGAACCCAACCGTATGTCCAGTTTTAGATTCCGGTGGGCCATGCACAAAATCGCCCGTTAAATCGGACCGTAGGGCCCGCGAAACGGCGATCCGATCAACTGTCTCAGAATCGGACCAAACTTGGCATACAGAACCAGAAAGACGATACGGTCCTGTTAGCGTAAGTTTCGTCTCGATCTGACGAGCGTGCACGAAGTAGTTGGGAAATTTGCACAGAGGCCGATACGATAAATTTCGACAGATACGCATCAAATTCGTCGCGCACATGCGACCAATTTGAATTCTGTCAAATCCTACACGACCACGAAGCCGTTATGCACCTTTCAATGCTTTCAGTTGGCGACCACGTCGCCCGGTTTGGCGGGACGTACGTCGTGTGGAGGAATTTTTATATTTTGAAAATAGATATTTCGTCAACTTCATCCTAATTTTAAACAGCAATTAACCAACAAGAATTAAATCTAAAAATAGTGTTTCCATCTTGGTTAGGTTGCCTAGAAGTCTATTCAAGCGGTTTTCCAAATCTCGCGATGTTCTGGTCGTAAATCGACCGCAAACCTTGGACGTTGGGGCAGTTTTTATACCCAGGAAATCGAGATTTTTCTCGATTTTGGGACTCGGTTCTCGTCGTACACGGCGCGTGTTAAAAGAATTTATTTGAAGGAATTCAAGGAGGGTAGGGTTGTGTTCTAACCTGTACAGGTGGATTGAAAATTCCAGTGACGAAGAAGAAAAGTCATCGTGAAGACTGGCCTGAAGCTACTGCTGTGCGCGCTGCTACTGTCGCGCGTTCTATTTCCACCACCGCGCGTACGGCTCTCCGGGGCTGCTGCGGCGGAGTGCGGTGGCTGGGGGTTGCGCAAGGGAGAGGTGATGGCGGCGTGGGTGTTCGTTTAGGGTTTCTATGAGAAAACTCCCTCGTTCTCTCGATCTCAAGTATATATACGCGCTGCGTATATGACCCGCTCGGGTCGGGTTAGGCCGAGGGGGGGAATGTTTTGCTATTGAATGGTTATTGCAACTGGGTTTAGGTTTGCTTAACTTGGGCAGGGCTGGTTTCCAGTTGAGTTTGGTTACTTATTGCTGATTGCTCGGCTAAAGGCTGGGTTGGCTTGCATATGGGCCTGTGGGCCTCTGGCCCGACTGGACTGAGGGGATTCTGGGGAAATTGGGCCTATGGGCCCCTTTATTATCATGTTGCATTTCTTCTTATTTCATTTCTCTTCTATTTCTATATTAGCAAATATATATCTATATATATTCAATCACTTATATATATATATATATATATATATATATATATATATATATATATATATATATATATATATATATATATATATATATATATACACACACATATACAATATCTATGTATATACATATACACAAATATATATACATTCATATATATATATATATATATATATATATATATATATATATATATATTTATATATATATATATATATATATATATATATATATATATATAAATATATATATATATATATCCTGGTGTTTATACATATTTACATATATAACTATACCACAAATTCTATACAGGCAATATAATATTTTAATTATAATCAATAATAATAAAATAATATTATATAATAGTGATCTCAATAGTATTGATAATAAAACAATAATAATAACAACGAATCACAATATCCATAACCGGTACTGCATAAAATATGTCTACATGGAACCTTTGATCTCACTACATACCTACAAAGGCTTGGATTCGGTTCGGGTCCAGTCCGGCTAAATGGGTACAACCGGGCATCCTAAATATCAAATAATATTAATAATGAATAATTAAATTATTTATAATGGTCATGTCATAACTTAGCCTGGTTTTTTTAGTTAGGACGTCACTATGGCTTGGCCTTCCCTACCAGGGCTAATACACTAGTCAAGGCACGCCACTGTACTATCCGTGCCATGATTCCTAGTCGCCTTGAATTCAAAACTCAATCATGGCTAAAATTATCTACCATAATAATTAAATAAATAAACATTTATAAAATTCTAAAATCATTATTTAAATCATAATAAATAATAAAAATATTTCAAAATTCCGGGAAGGGAAGCTACAGTGGTGCAGTCTTGAAAGACGGACTGCTGATCTTCACGTGCTGTCGATTTGTTGCAGCAGCAGTTGATGACAACTTGGGTACAGTGATGTCCTAGGGAGGGCTCACCGCATGCCAACGTTGTCTCTCTTCTTGCGTTTGTGGATGAGTACTTCTCGCAAGTCGAGGGCAGATTGATCTACCTTTGCATCCGTTTTGTGGGATCGGGTATCCTGAGCGCACGGGTGCGTAGGTATCATATTTTCTTCCTAATCTGAGGTTAGTAAAAGTACTTGCTCTCGATCGTTGTAGGAAGACTTTTGGGACCTGCCCCGTCCGTTTACCGCAGAGGGTTGGCATGGAAGGTTCTGTACAACTTTCCATCAGGGGCCCTTGTAACAGTTAACGGTACCCGCTGACGGTCAGCAGATTGGACAGTTGACTGGGCTTGTTGAGCTCGCACTGCCCGAGACTTCTTCGACTTAGCACCCGAAGGAGCATAGTAGGTCCAAGTTGGAAGCTTCAACATCCTCAATGGGCCGCATGGGGTCTGGTCCGCATGAAAGACGGTCAAAGACAGGTCCGCATGGGGCATCCTGCTTGCTGTCAGGATTGGCTGCAACATATAAACTTTGTCTGGGGCAAGGATTGGCTGCCGCATAGGCAGTCTTGCTGTGGCCACCTTTCTTATGCGGCCTCTTCTTCGACCGCGTGAGTTTCCCTTGTGCCCCCAAACATCCAGCATTGTAGTGTTTTCCTCAGCCGAATTTGGGGACAGCGGGGTCCTATGCAGTTTTAAGCGAGGCCGCATTGGAGCTTTGGTCATCGTCTTGAGTGGCGAGAGGAGTTTCTTCTAGAGCCTAGCGAGGGGCAGTGGCCTCGGGCCTCCATGTCCTGCGAGCTCTTTTTGGGTTGGCTCGCTTCTGTGCTGGACTGGTGCCCCCATCGGAGAGCATTTCCTCGAATGCTTGTTGATCGAAGCGAACAACAAGCATCTACTGCATAGAGCCGAGCTTGGACGTATCGGATTGTGTCACCAATTTCTCATTAGTAGAGAAAGAAGTCCCCAGCAGAGTCGTCATCGTGTTTGCCATTGATTATCAACACAAGAACTACAGAGGAACTATATATTGATTACAAACTGTGAAAGTACAATAGAGAACCTAGAAAGAAATCCTAGGAAACAATCTAAGTACAAATTGTTTTGATTTTAGGGGGTGACGGTGGAGGCTCGGGAGAAGTGTAGGAACTCTGCCTTACTCCTTGGACTATCAGACACTGTCTTTGCTCTTGAGAAAATTACCAGCCTTTTGCATGGGTGTGGTACCCTTCTATTTATAGTCATTTCGGGATAAAGGATATTTTGAGTTGCATAGATGGCTACGTGGCCATGTGGCTGCAACAGTACACAAAGACTCGTTCTTTGGCTGCTAGCTGATGGTTTGTTGATATTTCTTTGTTGGAGCAAATCTGGGTGGTTGGGACTTGGTTAACTTGCCACGTGCCCTATCACATAATAGAATCAATCTGCTTGGGTCATTTTGGGCCACATAGGTCTTTTAGTGCTCGGTTATGCTTGGCCGCATAAGACTTCATGCGGCTCAGGTCGCAGTCTCCATTAGCCACGTGTCCCACCAGCAGTGCCACCAGTCTGTATGAAGCATGGAGTCTTTTGGGCTGCATAGATCCTGCATTCCGGGCCACATACGTCTTATGCGGCTCAGGTCGCAATCCCTCTTAGCCGTATGAAGTTTGAAGACTTTTGGACCGCATAGATCCTGTATTCTGAGCTGCATAAGGCTCATGTGGCTCAGGTCGTAGTTCCTCTGGCTGCATGACACCCCTGTGGACCATGCCTCGAACCACATGAACTCTCAGACACGTGGGCCCTATGTCTGTTGACATGACACTTTTTTGCCTTTTTTGAAAGGTCACATCTTTTCTTCTTTTTGCTAGGATGTGTCAGAGTTGTCAGTTTTGACAGAGTTGTCAGCTTTATCAGAGTTTGTCAGCTTTGTTAGAGGGGCTTCTACGGCTGATCATCTTGGCCGCATAAGTAGCTCTTACTTCTGCAGCCCAAATCAGTTTCATCGCCTTTTTAATATAATCAGAGTTAGTGAAGAAGGACCGCAGGGGCATGTCGGGTCTGTCATGTGGCTCTTCCTTCTGTGGACCAACTTGGCCCAAAGTACTCATGAGATTAGCTTTGTAAATGTGATCCGCATGAACCCCATATTTCCCATACTTCTATAGGTCTAATCCTGTCACGACCCGTACCCGCTTTTTGAATGCAAGCTCGTGAGCAAGCCAGCTACGCATCAAGCGGACTCCAGCCCGACTCGAATATGTAAATGTTGTCACGGCTAGGGTAAGCTGCCAATTCATGGCAAGCAAATCTGTATCTCAATCCACAATAAGAATAATAAACATGAATGAACACTATGGGTCGTGGTCTGCAGCCCACTAGCATATATGTCCGATAAGACTCTAAAAAAATAACAAGAGTCTAAAACTGAATTAAGAAACAAGATATCTTATGAAAAGGTATAAAGCACGAGCAGATAATAATCACAGTAACGATACCTGAATCCCGCAAGCGTATCATCACATCTGTCATCCAGAACCACTAGCTAACTCCATGCAATCGCTAAACCTGAAAAGATCATCAGGTCCTCAGGGGACATAGCAAGATACATAAAAACATGCCTATCTAGCAGTTTAAAATACAATAAAGAAAATACTAGAAATAAATGGGAAAAGACCAAACGACACAAAAATATGACTATACACGACTAGAAGGACCACTACACATAAATGAACTACTGGAGAAGAACAAGAGAACACGATATCACGATGTCAACGGATAACCAATCAAATACTCAAACCCTCGCCCCTAGTGTGGACTCGCAGGTTTGGACAACTACTAACCCTCGCCCCTAGTGTGGGCTTGCAGGTTAGCTTCAACTACTAACCCTCACCCCTAGTGTGGGCTCGCAGGTTAGCATCACCCTCACCCCTAGTATGGACTCGCAGGTGTGAACCATATACTACTAACCCTCGCCCCTAGTGTGGGCTCATAGGTTAGCTTCAACTACTAACCCTTGCCCCTAGTGTGGGCTCGCAGGTTAGCATCACCCTCGCCCCTAGTATTGACTCGCTGGTGTGAACCATATACTACTAGCCCTCCCCCCTAGTGTGGGCTCGCAGGGTAGCTTCAAGAATTCAAGGTACAGCATTTCTGTTATGACTTATTCACCCTATGACACGATAGGACTCACGACACGGTACGAGAGGGAACCAATCCGGTATAACCACGACATCCAGTCAAGCATGATAACGATAAAAGAACACGACTAATAAACCAGTAAACAATGTCTAAAGTAAAGCATGCAAATCAAGAGAACTGAAATAACTAACTGATAACATATAAAGATATAGGGACTAAATAAGCATGTAAATCATGAACAACTAGAGAACTAACTGATAGCATATATAAAGTAAAGAAACTGTAAGCATGAGTAATGAACTGTAGAGGGAGGCAAGGTATCTTGCATGTTCTCCAAAATTTTGCGCAAGTCTTAATCCGATGCTTAGTCAAGAACACCTATATACAAACACAACATTAATATCCAATAATATACCTTTATATGTTTCTATATATAATAATATATTATTGCACCCAACTATTTGTCTTTTACTAGTTTACTAATTTAGTTATAACCATCATCACTTTCCATTAGTCCCACTAATTTAATATATATATCCACTAACACTTGTTTGGTTAAAAAAAGGGGGGTTTTATTGAATAAAAATCATTATGGGGGCTTAAGTGAAAAATGTTATATTAGAAAGTAAACCACAGAATTGTTTCAACCGAATATACACATACTTAATATATTATTAAACAAGTAAGTGACATGTGGAGTGTTGATTGATTTATTTCTTTAGGGACTAAAATGAAACATTCCTATCAACTTTATTTATTAAGTCTTGGAAGAGATGTAATGTCCCAAATTCGTGATACATATTTAGTGTACGTATACGTGTTTTGGACCCATATTTTATTTATTCATGGTTAGTTATCTTGGTTTATTTTGCATTGGCTTGGTTTTATTGGCCTTGATAGTTTAATTGGTTTTAATGGTTCATTGGTTTATTTGGGCTTGGTTTATTCCTGGGTTGGTTCGGCTTGGTTTGGTTTGCTTGGTTCATTATGAACCATAGGGTTGAACCCCCTACCAACCACCACCATCCCCCTTTATAACCCACCTAACTTTTCTCTCTCCTCCACTTTCTCATTTAACTCTTCTTCTTCTCCATTAAACCCACCACCAACCAAGAACACCCCTTAGGCAAGTGCAACTTGCTTCCACAAGAGAGCCCCTTTTTATTGTTTCATTAGCTTCTCCTCATGTTTCTAAGACACATTAGAACTTGTCATTTTCTATTTTGAGTCTTTGATTTTTGTAGATCTAGAAATTAGTTATTTTCGGATTTTGGTGGTTTTGATCTATCAAACTTCCTTGTTTTCAAGTTTTGATGGTTCCATGTTGTAGAGAATTTTATTCTACCCAATTTTGACCTTTGAAAAGTTGGATTTGGACTTGTTTTGACCAAGTTATGGACTTTTGAAGTTTTAGGTTCAAACCATGGAGTTCTTGTTGTTTTGGAGAAGACAGTGAGCAGTGCGCAAGCTTTTTAGCTTGCGCTACCGAGCTGTGTGCACTCTTTAGCGCAGCACAGTCTGACTCATACGCTGCCTTTTGGAAGCGTGTGTCTTGCATACGCTGACTTGGGTGACAAGGAGTCGTATGGACCTCATACGCTGCCTTTTGGAAGCGTGTGTCTTGCATACGCTGACTTGGGTGACAAGGAGTCGTATGGACCTCATACGCTGCCTTTTAGAAGCGTATGTCTTGCATACGCTGACTTGGGTGACAAGGAGTCGTATGGACCTCATACGCTGCCTTTTGGAAGCGTATGTCTTGCATACGCTGACTTGGGTGACAAAGAGTCGTATGGACCTCATACGCTGCCTTTTGGAAGCGTATGTCTTGCGTAGCCTGACCTGAGCGTATGCTGACCTGAGCGTATGCTGCCTGAGCGTATCCTGCCTGAGCGTATGCTGACTAAGCGTATGCTGCCTAAGCGTATGCTGCTTGAGTGTAGTTTGACCTGAGCGTAGCCTGACCTGAGCGTAGCTTGACCTGAGCGTAGCCTGACTTGAGCGTAACCTGATTACCCTGGATCTTCTATAGCCCTGTATATTGATATTTTATTAGATGTTTAACGTCTATTTTATATCCTTACGCCTTTTGTCCTGAACTTGAAAATCATGAATTCACTTGATATGTTTGGAATTGATAATTGAGCATGACGTGATAGTGACCCGTAGTGGTGCACTCCTGACATAATAACCTGGCAAGACATGATAGTGGCCCGTCGTAGCACACTCCTGACAAGTACACTTGGCATGATAACCTGACCTGATATATCTTGAACAGCTGTTGCGACGGCTACCTGACATGACATGACCTGTTTAATTAATCCTGACACCGTGGGCGATTGTGCTTGTACAAATAATCCAGTCCTGTCTTGCATCATGTCTAGGAAGGGACTCCTGGGTACCACGGTCAGGAGTACCTACTGAAATGGACTAAGGTTAATGACTAGTATAATTCATTAGACATGAAGAGATGTTCTCCAGTTACAGGCGATCCCGTTATCCCAGCCGCAAATGTTTGGACTTGTAGCCTGCCGACGAGTAGGGCACATTTCCAGCCCACTGTTATGTGGAGCACCGCCATTGTCACTTAAATGATGGAACTCTATTGTCACTTAAATGATTGAACTCTATTGTTACTCTAATGCATTGAACTCTCTAAATTGTCACTATAATGATTGCCTAGATAACCTGGATAGCTGCAGGGCCTGTGACTACTTGGAGCATCTCATTGCATCTTGCTAGTAACTAGGATTGTGATAACCCTAGTTAGTTAATGTAGAAAGCCGTAGGTAATGATTGGCCGTGATTGCTTGGATGGAGTCTAGTCCAGTATAGTATTATCTAGAAGTGATTGATTACAAGATTGTACCAGAATGATTGAATGATTGTCACTCCAGATTGTCACTATAATGATTGTCACTCCAGATTGTTACTATAACGATTGTACTCTATTGTCACTATAACGATTGCACTCTTCATTGTCACTTTTATCATTGATCTCTCTCCTTTTCACCTTAATGATTGGCACCTTGAGCAATAAATGATCAGAGACTAAGTTCTGTTCAGGTGAAGGGTTACAATCTCGGTCCTTGTTTGGTTTAAGGATTGTAACCTGGCTTCCAGAATAGTACCTTCATTTTCTCTTCATATATTGTCCAGCTATGTTTTATTTAGCATGATTCTCCAGTTCTTTTATGTCAATGATGCCTTACTTAATTATTTTCTCTGATTGGGATACGTGCATTGGTAGTGCACAACCTCAATCTGTGTTACTTATTATTTTCTTACATGTTAAATGCTAATGATTTGTTGGTTTTAGTTCTTAAGTGAAGCCTCCTTTGTGGCACTTGCTCTTTCTGGGGTCTGATCCAGCTGGTTTTGTATGGCCAGATACCGGAGCAGCATCAAAGGATCTCCATGCTTTCCAGCCCGATGGTGGTCACCAGGCGTAACCAGGGCATCGAGTGGGTTTCTTTTGTTCTCCCACTGTAATATTGTACATTATTCTTTTGAGGCGTTTAGCCGACGAGCAAGTGTTAGCTCGATTGTACTTACTTACTGTCTGCCTACGGGCTGTATCATGATTGACAAGCCCCGGGGGTTGATCATGTATGACTGAACTCTTGCTAGTCCTCACATTTTGTAACGACTAGCTCCATGATCATTTCGAATATATAATGTATGGAATGCCTTACTATTATGTATTTGGTGGTCTGACATCTTGTAATTATTATTAGTTGGTTGAGATTGAGACAATAGGCTATTTGATGACCTTAAGAGACTGATGGATTGTAGTAAAACCCTCACATATCTAGACAGCCGTGACTGTATAGCGATGTGGATTCCATTCCGTTATACGTAGCTGGCTATGTTTGCCCCTGCTCTCCAGTATTCTGGTTCTGGGGCGTGACATGGTTTAAGTGGTGGCCTATGCAGGTCTTGTCAATCAAGATATATGAGGGTTTACCGGATAGATGTCTCAATCTGTACTCTCCTTTGATCTCCATTCGTATCTTCTTATCTCCCTGAATTCCTGACTTGATAACATGCTTGTATCATTGATCTATCCTGGTCCTTCCTTAATATCCCTGATGTCATTGCTTCAGTGACATCGTTCCTGTTGATCAACCAGAAGGAGCTCAGTCCTCAATAGCAGCCTCCCGAGCCGTGCCTCCTGGAGAACCAGTACCGCCAGTTCAGCCCGTCCAGCCAGCAGGGTCAGAGGATGGAGGATTGGTAGGACTCATCCGTGAGTTGCTTGCGTCCCAAGATCGTCAGGGGAATGCCCTGTACCAAGTAGTACAAGATGCTCTGAATAGAAGTGGTCCACGAGGGAACAGTGCGGTCAACAGTTTCAAGCGTCTGAACCCTCCATTCTTCGATGGCAGCGAGGATGCCATTGCTGCCGATGCTTGAATACAGGATATAGAGGTGATTCTCGAAGCCGCGAAGATTCCAGAAGACGAGAAGGTGGCTGTGGTGCGCCTACAGTTATTGGATCTAGCCTGCAGTTGGTGGGCCGCACAAGCAGTAGGATTGGCAACATCTGTCTCCTGGGCAGTGTTCAGCAAAAAGTTCCAGACCAAGTATTATGATGCAGTAGCTCGATATAAATTACAGACCAGGTTCAGTAATCTTAAGCAGATGGGGAGGACGGTCGACGGTTATGCGGTCGAGTTTTCCAGACTCAGTCGGTTTGCTCCCACTTTGGTGGCAATCGAGTTTGACAGAGCACAGAGGTTCCAACAGGGACTTTACCTGGAGATTATATTGGCAGTAGAACAGTTCGAGCATCAGACCTATGATGCGGTGTTGCGAGCAGCAAGGAGGCACGAGTATACCTCCTAGAGAATAGTGGACAGGACCGGAGGTCGGAAGCAGTCCCATAGTCAAATGAATCAGTATTCAGCCCCAGCCCCGGCAGCCAGGGCTTTGACTATTGGAGCTCCGAGGCAAGCGGCCTTAGTGACGTCGGTTCAGCACTCAACCCCGACGTACTCTCAGTAGAAACAGAAGCAAGCGCAGTCTTCCGTCGTAGGCTGTTCTTATTGTGGGAAGCCTGGACACGTGGTAGAGGAGTGTCGCAAGGCATTGGGATTGTGTTTATTGTGTGGAGCACCGGACCATAGGGTGGGGTCCTGCCCATTCAGAGTTGATTCAGCATCGATAGTATCTAGTCCCTCGGTTGGGGGACCAGCACCAGTACCAGCTCCAGTTCACCAGCAACAGCAGTTCCCGTTCCCGAGGCCATTGCCGACTCAGGCCCAGACTTTCCAGCAACAAGAACCCACGGCAGTTTGCCCTAGCCCAGGCTCAGGTTCAGAATCGACCGAGAGGTATATGTGTCCTCTCATCTTGCTTTTCTACTGTCATTATGCGGGGTGCATGACGTATTTCATGTATCCTAATTACAACGGTACATTCCGGACCCGAGCCATATCCAAGGTCATTCGAAACTGGTTATTGGTACCAACCTTTTCGTATGAGGATAGGCCCGTGTCCATGTTTGACCAAAGAGAGAGACCTCAAGCGCAAGACTATCAGTTCAGTCCTTGTTGCTTAGAGTCATCCCTCTTTGGGAGAGTCAAACTTGAAAGCATGAGGATGATATCTGATTAGGTCATCCCGGCTGGTTTGACTCGTAAGGTGTAATATCTTCCTTATGCTTTATGCTTCAAATCCTTGCTTGCATGAATAATTGTATGAATGATTGGTAGTGGTAGATTGCCTATGATAGAATAGCTTTCTCTTACATCTCTAGCCTCTTGATTAAATTCTGAGGACGGAATTCTTTTAAGGTGGGTAGGATGTAATATCCCAAATTCGTGATACGTATTTAGTGTACGTATACGTGTTTTGGACCCATATTTTATTTATTCATGGTTAGTTATCTTGGTTTATTTTGCATTGGCTTGGTTTTATTGGCATTGATAGTTTAATTGGTTTTAATGGTTCATTGGTTTATTTGGGCTTGGTTTATTCCTGGGTTGATTCGGCTTGGTTTGGTTTACTTGGTTCATTATGAACCATAGGGTTGAACCCCTTACCTACCACCACCATCCCCCTTTATAACCCACCTAACTTTTCTCTCTCCTCCACTTTCTTATTTAACTCTTTTTCTTCTCTATTAAACCCACCACCAACCAAGAACACCCCTTAGGCAAGTGCAACTTGCTTCCATAAGAGAGCCCCTTTTTATTGTTTCATTAGCTTTTCCTCATGTTTCTAAGACACATTAGAACTTGTCATTTTCCATTTCGAGGCTTTGATTTTTGTAGATCTAGAAATTAGTTATTTTTGGATTTTGGTGTTTGATCTATCAAACTTCCTTGTTTTCAAGTTTTGATGGTTCCATGTTGTAGAGAATTTTATTCTACCCAATTTTGACCTTTGAAAAGTTGGATTTGGACTTGTTTTGACCAAGTTATGGACTTTTGAAGTTTTAGGTTCAAACCATGGAGTTCTTGCTGTTTTGGAGAAGACAGTGAGCAGTGCGCGAGCTTTTTAGCTTGCGGTACCGAGCTGTGTGCACGCTTTAGCGCAGCACAGTCTGACTCATATGCTGCCTTTTGGAAGCGTGTGTCTTGCATACGCTGACTTGGGTGACAAGGAGTCGTATGGACCTCATACGCTGCCTTTTGGAAGCGTGTGTCTTGCATACGCTGACTTGGGTGACAAGGAGTCGTATGGACCTCATACGCTGCCTTTTAGAAGCGTATGTCTTGCATACGCTGACTTGGGTGACAAGGAGTCGTATGGACCTCATACGCTGCCTTTTGGAAGCGTATGTCTTGCATACGCTGACTTGGGTGACAAAGAGTCGTATGGACCTCATACGCTGCCTTTTGGAAGCGTATGTCTTGCGTAGCCTGACCTGAGCGTATGCTGACCTGAGCGTATGCTGCCTGAGCGTATCCTGCCTGAGCGTATGCTGACTAAGCGTATGCTGCCTAAGCGTATGCTGCTTGAGTGTAGTTTGACCTGAGCGTAGCCTGACCTGAGCGTAGCTTGACCTGAGCGTAGCCTGACTTGAGCGTAACCTGATTACCCTGGATCTTCTATAGCCCTGTATATTGATATTTTATTAGATGTTTAACGTCTATTTTATATCCTTACGCCTTTTGTCCTGAACTTGAAAATCATGAATTCACTTGATATGTTTGGAATTGATAATTGAGCATGACGTGATAGTGACCCGTAGTGGTGTACTCCTGACATAATAACCTGGCAAGACATGATAGTGGCCCGTCGTAGCACACTTCTGACAAGTACACTTGGCATGATAACCTGACCTGATATATCTTGAACAGCTGTTGCGACGGCTACCTGACATGACATGACCTGTTTAATTAATCCTGACACCGTGGGCGATTGTGCTTGTACAAATAATCCAGTCCTGTCTTGCATCATGTCTAGGAAGGAACTCCTGGGTACCACGGTCAGGAGTACCTACTGAAATGGACTAAGGTTAATGACTAGTATAATTCATTAGACATGAAGAGATGTTCTCCAGTTACAGGCGATCCCGTTATCCCAGCCGCAAATGTTTGGACTTGTAGCCTGCCGACGAGTAGGGCACATTTCCAGCCCACTGTTATGTGGAGCACCCGCCATTGTCACTTAAATGATGGAACTCTATTGTCACTTAAATGATTGAACTCTATTGTTACTCTAATGCATTGAACTCTCTAAATTGTCACTATAATGATTGCCTAGATAACCTGGATAGCTGCAGGGCCTGTGACTACTTGGAGCATCTCATTGCATCTTGCTAGTAACTAGGATTGTGATAACCCTAGTTAGTTAATGTAGAAAGCCGTAGGTAATGATTGGCCGTGATTGCTTGGATGGAGTCTAGTCCAGTATAGTATTATCTAGAAGTGATTGATTACAAGATTGTACCAGAATGATTGAATGATTGTCACTCCAGATTGTCACTATAATGATTGTCACTCCAGATTGTTACTATAACGATTGTACTCTATTGTCACTATAACGATTGCACTCTTCATTGTCACTTTTATCATTGATCTCTCTCCTTTTCACCTTAATGATTGGCACCTTGAGCAATAAATGATCAGAGACTAAGTTCTGTTCAGGTGAAGGGTTACAATCTCGGTCCTTGTTTGGTTTAAGGATTGTAACCTGGCTTCCAGAATAGTACCTTCATTTTCTCTTCATATATTGTCCAGCTATGTTTTATTTAGCATGATTCTCCAGTTCTTTTATGTCAATGATGCCTTACTTAATTATTTTCTCTGATTGGGATACGTGCATTGGTAGTGCACAACCTCAATCTGTGTTACTTATTATTTTCTTACATGTTAAATGCTAATGATTTGTTGGTTTTAGTTCTTAAGTGAAGCCTCCTTTGTGGCACTTGCTCTTTCTGGGGTCTGATCCAGCTGGTTTTGTATGGCCAGATACCGGAGCAGCATCAAAGGATCTCCATGCTTTCCAGCCCGATGGTGGTCACCAGGCGTAACCAGGGCATCGAGTGGGTTTCTTTTGTTCTCCCACTGTAATATTGTACATTATTCTTTTGAGGCGTTTAGCCGACGAGCAAGTGTTAGCTCGGTTGTACTTACTTACTGTCTGCCTACGGGCTGTATCATGATTGACAAGCCCCGGGGGTTGATCATGTATGACTGAACTCTTGCTAGTCCTCACATTTTGTAACGACTAGCTCCATGATCATTTCGAATATATAATGTATGGAATGCCTTACTATTATGTATTTGGTGGTCTGACATCTTGTAATTATTATTAGTTGGTTGAGATTGAGACAATAGGCTATTTGATGACCTTAAGAGACTGATGGATTGTAGTAAAACCCTCACATATCTAGACAGCCGTGACTGTATAGCGATGTGGATTCCATTCCGTTATACGTAGCTGGCTATGTTTGCCCCCGCTCTCCAGTATTCTGGTTCTGGGGCGTGACATGGTTTAAGTGGTGGCCTATGCAGGTCTTGTCAATCAAGATATATGAGGGTTTACCGGATAGATGTCTCAATCTGTACTCTCCTTTGATCTCCACTCGTATCTTCTTATCTCCCTGAATTCCTGACTTGATAACATGCTTGTATCATTGATCTATCCTGGTCCTTCCTTAATATCCCTGATGTCATTGCTTCAGTGACATCGTTCCTGTTGATCAACCAGAAGGAGCTCAGTCCTCAACAGCAGCCTCCCGAGCCGTGCCTCCTGGAGAACCAGTACCGCCAGTTCAGCCCGTCCAGCCAGCAGGGTCAGAGGATGGAGGATTGGTAGGACTCATCCGTGAGTTGCTTGCGTCCCAAGATCGTCAGGGGAATGCCCTGCACCAAGTAGTACAAGATGCTCTGAATAGAAGTGGTCCACGAGGGAACAGTGCGGTCAACAGTTTCAAGCGTCTGAACCCTCCATTCTTCGATGGCAGCGAGGATGCCATTGCTGCCGATGCTTGAATACAGGATATAGAGGTGATTCTTGAAGCCGCGAAGATTCCAGAAGACGAGAAGGTGGCTGTGGTGCGCCTACAGTTATTGGATCTAGCCTGCAGTTGGTGGGCCGCACAAGCAGTGGGATTGGCAACATCTGTCTCCTGGGCAGTGTTCAGCAAAAAGTTCCAGACCAAGTATTATGATGCAGTAGCTCGATATAAATTACAGACCAGGTTCAGTAATCTTAAGCAGATGGGGAGGACGGTCGACGGTTATGCGGCCGAGTTTTCCAGACTCAGTCGGTTTGCTCCCACCTTGGTGGCAATCGAGTTTGACAGAGCACAGAGGTTCCAACAGGGACTTTACCTAGAGATTATATTGGCAGTAGAACAGTTCGAGCATCAGACCTATGATGCGGTGTTGCGAGCAGCAAGGAGGCACGAGTATACCTCCTAGAGAATAGTGGACAGGACCGGAGGTCGGAAGCAGTCCCATAGTCAAATGAATCAGTATTCAGGCCCAGCCCCGACAGCCAGGGCTTTGACTATTGGAGCTCCGAGGCAAGCGGCCTCAGTGACGTCGGTTCAGCACTCAACCCCGACGTACTCTCAGTAGAAATAGAAGCAAGCGCAGTCTTCCGTCGTAGGCTGTTCTTATTGTGGGAAGCCTGGACACGTGGTAGAGGAGTGTCGCAAGGCATTGGGATTGTGTTTATTGTGTGGAGCACCGGACCATAGGGTGGGGTCCTGCCCATTCAGAGTTGATTCAGCATCGATAGTATCTAGTCCCTCGGTTGGGGGACCAGCACCAGCACCTGCTCCAGTTCACCAGCAACAGCAGTTCCCGTTCCCGAGGCCATTGCCGACTCAGGCCCAGACTTTCCAGCAACAAGAACCCACGGCAGTTTGCCCTAGCCCAGGCTCAGGTTCAGAATCGACCGAGAGGTATATGTGTCCTCTCATCTTGCTTTTCTACTGTCATTATGCGGGATGCATGACGTATTTCATGTATCCTAATTACAACGGTACATTCCGGACCCGAGCCATATCTAAGGTCATTCGAAACTGGTTATTGGTACCAACCTTTTCGTATGAGGATAGGCCCGTGTCCATGTTTGACCAAAGAGAGAGACCTCAAGCGCAAGACTATCAGTTCAGTCCTTGTTGCTTAGAGTCATCCCTCTTTGGGAGAGTCAAACTTGGGAGCATGAGGATGATATCTGATTAGGTCATCCCGGCTGGTTTGACTCGTAAGGTGTAATATCTTCCTTATGCTTTATGCTTCGAATCCTTGCTTGCATGAATAATTGTATGAATGATTGGTAGTGGTAGATTGCCTATGATAGAATAGCTTTCTCTTACATCTATAGCCTCTTGATTAAATTCTGAGGACGGAATTCTTTTAAGGTGGGTAGGATGTAATATCCCAAATTCGTGATACGTATTTAGTGTACGTATACGTGTTTTGGACCCATATTTTATTTATTCATGGTTAGTTATCTTGGTTTATTTTGCATTGGCTTGGTTTTATTGGCATTGATAGTTTAATTGGTTTTAATGGTTCATTGGTTTATTTGGGCTTGGTTTATTCCTGGGTTGGTTCGGCTTGGTTTGGTTTACTTGGTTCATTATGAACCATAGGGTTGAACCCCCTACCTACCACCACCATCCCCCTTTATAACCCACCTAACTTTTCTCTCTCCTCCACTTTCTCATTTAACTCTTCTTCTTCTCCATTAAACCCACCACCAACCAAGAACACCCCTTAGACAAGTGCAACTTGCTTCCACAAGAGAGCCCCTTTTTATTGTTTTATTAGCTTTTCCTCATGTTTCTAAGACACATTAGAACTTGTCATTTTCCATTTTGAGGCTTTGATTTTTGTAGATCTAGAAATTAGTTATTTTTGGATTTTGGTGTTTGATCTATCAAACTTCCTTGTTTTCAAGTTTTGATGGTTCCATGTTGTAGAGAATTTTATTCTACCCAATTTTGACTTTTGAAAACTTGGATTTGGACTTGTTTTGACCAAGTTATGGACTTTTGAAGTTTTAGGTTCAAACCATGGAGTTCTTGCTGTTTTGGAGAAGACAGTGAGCAGTGCGCGAGCTTTTTAGCTTGCGCCACCGAGCTGCGTGCGCTCTTTAGCGCAGCGCAGTCTGACTCATACGCTGCCTTTTGGAAGCGTGTGTCTTGCATACGCTGACTTGGGTGACAAGGAGTCGTATGGACCTCATACGCTGCATTTTGGAAGCGTGTGTCTTGCATACGCTGACTTGGGTGACAAGGAGCTGTATGGACCTTATACGCTGCCTTTTGGAAGCGTATGTCTTGCATACGCTGACTTGGGTGACAAGGAGTCGTATGGACCTCATACGCTGCCTTTTGGAAGAGTATGTCTTGCATACGCTGACTTGGGTGACAAAGAGTCGTATGGACCTCATACGCTGCCTTTTGGAAGCGTATGTCTTGCGTAGCCTGACCTGAGCGTATGCTGACCTGAGCGTATGCTGCCTGAGCGTATGCTGCCTGAGCGTATGCTGACTGAGCGTATGCTGCCTGAGCGTATGCTGCTTGAGTGTAGCTTGACCTGAGCGTAGCCTGACCTGAGCGTAGCTTGACCTGAGCGTAGCCTGACTTGAGCGTAACCTGATTACCCTGGATCTTCTATAGCCCTGTATATTGATATTTTATTAGATGTTTAACGTCTATTTTATATCCTTACGCCTTTTGTCCTGAACTTGAAAATCATGAATTCACTTGATATGTTTGGAATTGATAATTGAGCATGACGTGATAGTGACCCGTAGTGGTGCACTCCTGACATAATAACCTGGCAAGACATGATAGTGGCCCGTCGTGGCACACTCCTGACAAGTACACTTGGCATGATAACCTGACCTGATATATCTTGAACAGCTGTTGCGACGGCTACCTGACATGACATGACCTGTTTAATTAATACTGACACCGTGGGCGATTGTGCTTGTACAAATAATCCAGTCCTGTCTTGCATCATGTCTAGGAAGGGACTCCTGGGTACCACGGTCAGGAGTACCTACTGAAATGGACTAAGGTTAATGACTAGTATAATTCATTAGACATGAAGAGATGTTCCCCAGTTACAGGCGATCCCGTTATCCCAGCCGCAAATGTTTGGACTTGTAGCCTGCCGACGAGTAGGGCACATTTCCAGCCCACTGTTATGTGGAGAACCCGCCATTGTCACTTAAATGATGGAACTCTATTGTCACTTAAATGATTGAACTCTATTGTTACTCTAATGCATTAAACTCTCTAAATTGTCACTATAATGATTGCCTGGATAACCTGGATAGCTGCAGGGCCTGTGACTACTTGGAGCATCTCATTGCATCTTGCTAGTAACTAGGATTGTGATAACCCTAGTTAGTTAATGTAGAAAGCCGTAGGCAATGATTGGCCGTGATTGCTTGGATGGAGTCTAGTCCAGTATAGTATTGTCTAGAAGTGATTGATTACAAGATTGTACCAGAATGATTGAATGATTGTCACTCCAGATTGTCACTATAATGATTGTCACTCCAGATTGTTACTATAACGATTGTACTCTATTGTCACTATAACGATTGCACTCTTCATTGTCACTTTTATCATTGATCTCTCTCCTTTTCACCTTAATGATTGGCACCTTGAGCAATAAATGATCAGAGACTAAGTTCTGTTCAGGTGAAGGGTTACAATCTCTGTCCTTGTTTGGTTTAAGGATCGTAACCTGGCTTCCGGAATAGTACCTTCGTTTTCTCTTCATATATTGTCCAGCTATGTTTTATTTAGCATGATTCTCCAGTTCTTTTATGTCAATGATGCCTTACTTAATTATTTTCTCTGATTGGGATGAGTGCATTGGTAGTGCACAACCTCAATCTGTGTTACTTATTATTTTCTTACATGTTGAATGCTAATGATTTGTTGGTTTTAGTTCTTAAGTGAAGCCTCCTTTGTGGCACTTGCTCTTTCTGGGGTCTGATCCAGCTGGTTTTGTATGGCCAGATACCGGAGCAGCATCAAAGGATCTCCATGCTTTCCAGCCCGATGGTGGTCACTAGGCGTAACCAGGGCATCGAGTGGGTTTCTTTTGTTCTCCCACTGTAATATTGTACATTATTCTTTTGAGGCGTTTAGCCGACGAGCAAGTGTTCGCTCGATTGTACTTACTTACTGTCTGCCTACGGGCTGTAACATGATTGACAAGCCCCGGGGGTTGATCATGTATGACTGAACTCTTGCTAGTCCTCACATTTTGTAACGACTAGCTCCATGATCATTCCGAATATATAATGTATGGGATGCCTTACTATTATGTATTTGGTGGTCTGACATCTTGTAATTATTATTAGTTGGTTGAGATTGAGACAATAGGCTATTTGATGACCTTAAGAGACTGATGGATTGTAGTGAAACCCTCACATATCTAGACAGCCGTGACTGTATAGCGATGTGGATTCCATTCCGTTATACATAGCTGGCTATGTCTTCCCCCGCTCTCCAGTATTCTGGTTCTGGGACGTGACAAGAGAAGACATTGACGTGTACTGTTACATAATATTGGGTAATGAGTAATAGCAGAAAAGTATGGCTGTGTAAAATTTCTTTGTGCCATGTGGTTGAGTTTTTATGATATATGGGCAACAAAAGTTAGCAAGAAAAGATTCCCTATCCTTAAACCCTTCTTCTACAGCAAAATATGCTATACCAAGAGTACAGTGCTCGATTGCAATTGTGTCTAAACAAAATCTGTTCTATTAAGCAATAGTATGGAGAACAATTATCAGAAAAATAAGATGGTGTGGTCTACTAGGTAGGTGCACCTGTAAAGGAGTACTCGAGTGCGACGTCGGGTTCGTCGGCGTCACCAAGTTGGTGGAGAGGTGCAGACGTTGGTGGCGTTGATATCGATATGCGACGACAAGCTCGACTACACCCGACGGAGCACAAAAGATGTCGGCCCAGTCGAGAAACGGCGGTGGGAATAAGGCTCCATAGATGGAAGAAGTTTCTTGGGTAGGTATATGGAGATAAATTAATATATGCTGAGTTATGGAGAAGGGAAGAAAATTCGTGCAGTTGGACTTGGGGGCGGGGGAGAAGGTTTTGATTTTGTTTTGTTTATATTAGGGTTTCATAGCTATATATCAAGTGTTGGTAACGGGTTTAACTAAACATGTCAACCTTCTATGGATAAGCCCAATTGCGGCAAGCAGAAAATAGCACCCAAAGATGCAAGCTTTGCATCCAGAAAATTAAAAACTTCATTAACCCGATATCGAAAGGTCGTCACTAAGCACCTAGAATAGAAAGCTAACCAGCCAGCCTTCCGGGGCTACATCAACAAGTATCCATCCAATGTTCAACAATTTTGGTATTTGCATCCATCCATTTAAATGAGGATATCCTAATAGTATCTTAAAATAAACTTTCAACATTATATGTGACCATTGTTTTCATTCGTACGTCTTTCCTATATATATATATATATATATATATATATATATATATATATATATATATATATATATATATATATATATATATCTGTGTGTGTGTGTGTGTATGTGTGTGTGTGTGTATTTACGCACTTATAAAATAAATAATATGTATATACCTTAATAAATTATAAATATATATACTTGCCCATATAATCAATATGTATTTTCTGATATTTATACATATATATACACCACAAATTCCATACAGGCAATAAAATATTTTAAATATAAGCAATGTTAATAATATCTAATAGTAATAAATATATTTATTTAATCACCACAAAATAATAAAATAATGATAAAAATATTTCAAAGAATTTTCGGGAAGGGAAGCTACAAATCTACCCACCTTAAAAATAATTTCGTCCTCAAAATTCTAATTCATGACTATCCCGTAAAATTCAAAGTCTACTATTATCTAAATATCCTCAAACTTAATCTCTCAAAATATTTTATAACCTTCTCTAGTCATTTTATAACTCCGAATAATTGAAGACTTCTACCCATCTTTGGTCACACTACTCCTCAAAACACGGTCACTAAAATCTTATAACTTTCTAACTAGTGGCTAATAATTCTACCAAAAATATCTAGGACATATGGTATCTTTAATCCCCCATATCTATTAAACAACCAAAAATTAAATAATCAAGCAATATTATACTATAATTTAAGTATTTCTGATAAATCCTAGACATCACGATCGTTCGACACCCCGAAATAGGAAGGGACGAGAATCAATGGTACAGAAAGTAAGGAAGTATAATCGAGAGCAAATATGGAGTTTTCAAGGACGTAGAGAATTTCTAGGAGAATTTTCAAGGCACTGTGGATTGAGATTTCTAAGGTTTAGTCATAGTCGCAGGCTCGTATCAGTACAGTTATGTAACCGATACGATATGCTCTGACCTGCATGGGCCACCCAAAAAACTTGTCACGACCCGCACCGCCTTTCGGACGCAAGCTCGTAAGCTAGCCAGCTACACATTAAGCGGACTCCAGCCCGACTCGAATATGTAAACGCTGTCACGGCTATGGTAAGCTGCCAATTCATGGCAAACAAATCTATATCTCAATCCACAATAATAATAATAAACATGAATGAACACTATGGGTCGTGGTCTGCAGTCCACTAGCATATATGTCCGATAAGATTCTAAAGAAAATAACAAGTGTCTAAAACTGAATCAAGAAATAGGATATCTCATGATAAGGTATGAAAGCACGACCGGATAATAAACACAATAACGATACCTGAATCCCGCAAGCGTATCATCACATCTGTCATCCAGAACCACTAGCTAACTCCATGCAATCGCTAAACCTGAAGAGATCATCAGGTCCTCAGGGGACATAGCAAGATAAATAAAAATATGCCTATCTAGCAGTTTATCATACAATAAAGAAAATACTGGAAATAAATGGGAAAAGACCAAACGACACGAAAACACGACTATACACGACTGGAAGAACCACTACGCATAAGCGAACTGCTGGAGAAGAACAAAAGAACACGATATCACAATGTCAACTGATAACCAATCAAATACTCAAACCCTCGCCCATAGTGTGGACTCGCAGGTTTGAACAAATACTAACCCTCGTCCCTAGCGTGGGCTCGCAGGTTAGCTTCAACTACTAACCCTCGCCCTTAGTGTGGGCTCGCAGGTTAGCATCACCCTCACCCCTAGTGTGGACTCGCGGGTGTGAACCATATACTACTAATCCTCTCCCCTAGTGCGGGCTCGCAGGTTAGCACCACCCTCGCCCCTAGTATGGACTCGCAGGTGTGAACCATATACTACTAACCCTCGCCCCTAGTGTGGGCTCGCAGGTTAGCTTCAAAAATTCAAGGTACAGCAGTTCCGTTATGACTTATTCACCCTATGACACGATACGACTCACGACACGGTACGAGAGGGAACCAATCCGGTAGAACCATGACACCCAGTCAAGCATGATAACGATAAAAGAACACGACTAATAAACCAGTAAACACTATCTAAAGTAAAGCATGCAAATCAAGAGAACTGAAATAACTAACTGATAACATATAAAGATATACGGACTAAATAAGCATGTAAATCATGAACAACTAGAGAACTAACTGATAGCATATATAAAGTAAAGAAACTGTAAGCATGAGTAATAAACTATAGAGGGAGGCAAGGTATCTTGCATGTTCTCCAAAATTTTGCGCAAGTCTTAATCCGATGCTTAGTCAAGAACACATATATACAAACACAACATTAATATCCTATAATATACCTTTATATGTTTCTATATATAATAATATATTATTGCACCCAACTATTTGTCTTTTACTAGTTTACTAATTTAGTTATGACCATCCTCACTTTCCATTAGTCCCACTAATTTAATATATATCCACTAACACTTGTTTGGTTAAAATAGGGTTTGTTATTGAATAAAAATCATTATGGGGGCTAAAGTGAAAAATGTTATATTAGAAAGTAAACCACAGAATTGATTCAACCGAATATACACATAATTAATATATTATTAAACAAGTAAGTGACATGTGGAGTGTTGATTGATTTATTGCTTTAGGGACTAAAATGAAACATTCCTATCAACTTTATTTATTAAGTCTTGGAAGAGAAGACATTGACGTGTATTGTTACATAATGTTGGGTAATGAGTATTAACAGAAAAGTGAGGTTGTGTAAAATTTCTTTGTGCCATGTGGTTTGGGTTTTTATGATATATGGGCAACAAAAGTTAGCAAGAGAAGATTCTCTATCCTCAGACCCTTCTTTTACAGCAAAATATGCTATACCAAGAGCACAGTGCTCGATGGCAATTGTGTCTAAACAAAATCTGTTCTATTAAGCAATAGTATGGAGAACAATTATCAGAAAAATAAGATTGTGTGGTCTACTGGGTAGGCGCACCTATGAAGGAGTACTCGAGCGCGAGGTCGGATTCGTCGACGTCACCGAGTTGGTGGATAGATGCAGACGTTGGTGGCGTTGATGCCGGTATGCGACGACAAGCTCGACTACACCCGACGGCCCAGTCGAGAAACGGCGGTGGGAATAAGGCTCCATAGATGGAAGAAGTTTCTTGGGTAGGTATATGGAGATAAATTAATATATGCTGAGTTATGGAGAAAGGAAGGGAATTCGTGCAGTTGGACTTGGGGGCGGGGGAGAAGGTTTTGTTTTTGTTTTGTTTATATTAGGGTTTCATAGCTATATATATGGTTCAAGTGTTGGTAACGGGTTTAACTAAACATGTCAACCTTTTATGGATAAGCCCAATTACGGCAAGCAGAAAATAGCGCCCAAAGATGCAAGCTTTGCATCCAGAAAATTGAAAACTTCATTAACCCGATATCGAAAGGTCGTCACTAAGCACCTAGAATAGAAAGCTAACCAGCCAGCCTTCCGGGGCTACATCAACAAGTATCCTTCCAAAGTTCAACAATTTTGGTATTTGCATCCATCCATTTAAATGAGGATATCCTAATAGTATCTTAAAATAAACTTTCAACATTATACGTGACCATTGTTTTCATTCGTACGTCTTTCTTATTCATTCTATTATATATATATATATATATATA
The DNA here is from genome assembly GCA_029216955.1 of Iris pallida. NCBI lineage: Eukaryota > Viridiplantae > Streptophyta > Magnoliopsida > Asparagales > Iridaceae > Iris > Iris pallida. The sequence continues at coordinate 5,479,400 of JANAVB010018200.1, read as the reverse complement.
TATATATATATATATATATATATATATATATATATATATAAAAAATATATATATATATATATATATATATATATATATATATACCTTAATATATATATAAAAAAAATATATATATATATATATATATATATATATATATATATGTATTTACGCACTTATAAATATAAATAATACGTATATACCTTAATAAATTATAAATATATATACTTGCCTATATAATCAATATGTATTTTCTGATATTTATACATATATATACCACAAATTCCATACAGGCAATAAAATATTTTAAATATAATCAATGTTAATAATATCTAGTATTAATAAATATATTTATTTAATCACCACAAAATAATAAAATAATAAAAAAAATATTTCAAAGAATTTTCGGGAAGGGAAGCTACAAATCCCAGAACAGAAGCCTTATTTAGCGACTCATTAGCCTAGATTTGTACTGGACCTTGTTTCCAGTTGATGACTCTTGGCATTTTATTGTTTTGAGACTTGTATTTGGGAATTGTTGTCTCTTGGACTCTTTCTGGTCTTGTATTATGGTACGATAGACTTTTATGAATATTTCTTATCTTATTTTCTTTATCTTTTGTACCATTTATCATTTTTATAGCATTGAGATTGAGTATGATATATTATCATTACTTGTCCTCCGTTGGGAGATAACTATCTCGACATGTTATGATATTTATATTATTTGTTAGTTTAGTTAGACCTAGATAGCGTTCGACCGTCGATGTTGCGATATAGGCCGGGCACTGTCACGCACTCGTGCCCCTATACCGGGTACAGTTTGTGACAACCTTTGATGGTGAGTTGACCTCTGGAGAGCTCTAGGCCATATTCTCTATCTAGCTTAGGTTTTGTTTATTCGTATTTGTCATTGATACTTTCATGATATGTATGATTCATTTATAGATTCTGGATGATTTAGAGTTATTGCTTTCTTTCTTCTTATCTTCCTTAGTTGTATGTAATTTGAGTACATATTGATATTGTAACCACCACTTTCCTGGAACTGGAGTATTTTTGACTTTTTTTTAATTATTGTTATTAGTATGATTTCATATTATATATTGAGTGATAATTAATTTTCAAAAACTAAACTTTATATTTTGGTTTATTATCTGATAATTAATAGTGCATGTGTGTTATACTTGAATATGACTAATAGTTAGCTTTTAACAAGAATAGTAGTTAGTGATCCTGAAGGACCTAAACCAACTTGTCATGACCACCTAACTAGATGATTAGGACTATCCTAATTAAACTTTAGTTAGTCTCTAGCTAGATTAGAAGAATTAGTTAGAAGGCTTAACTAAACACCTAATTAGGAAAGAAGGTTTAATCCCTAAACTTGTTATAACACATAGAGGGACTTTATAGACATTCTATACAATCCTACAACCCTAATCCAACCTATTTTGGGCAGCCAACATATTCTCCATAGCCTATAAGTAGAGTAACTTCTTCTTCTTCCTCTTTCCTTTAGAAACTCTAAGCCAAATTTTGAAGCTTTTCCCCCAAATTATTCCTACACCCAAATTTTCTCCAAATTGACCCAAATTCATTTCATTCTCTTCCCCTTGGAGAGGAGAAGCCTCTATTGGTTAGCTAAGAAGGATTTGGAAGGATTTGGAGCCTTAAAGCTTAGAGGGATTCTAGATCTAGGGAGTTTACATTAGGAATCCATCTCCCTTTTGGTATGATCTCTCTAAACCATTCACATTTCATTTCATTGGTGTAACTACATTCATTTAGGACCCCATTTGCATTAGGGTGCCATTAGAGAGGAGTTGAGGCCCTCCTCTTCCTATTTGAGGGTTTTTTCCATTATATTTTGATACAAATTGGGGAAAACCTGAAATTAGGAATCTAAGATTTGTGGGACTAATAAATTAGGTCATACTAGTGTTGTAGACCACGTAGGCATTGCTTTGGGTCAAGTTTGGATCCATTTGGAGTGCGTAATCACGAGAGTATCGGATACGCATACCAAGTGTTCTATAAAATGACTCTTAGGATATTTAATAGATAGATTTCAGTTTTATTTATGTTTTTATGTTGGTTATATATTGTGTTAATGATGTAGAGTATTATTTGTGGTTTTGGAATAGTTTTGATGGGGTAAATAAGATTTAGGGACTTGGGTACCTTGTGTTCTGTTCAGTCCTAGTTTTGTCTAGAGATTATTGTGCTGCCCTTTATTTCTCTCTGTCCTACTGTAGTTTGAAGCCCAGTTTCCCATCATCACATACAGATCCTTAAATGTTCTGTTGTATTAGGATTAGGTTCAGTCCTATACAAACATGTATCAAGACCTGTATGGATGTCCTGCATTTTTCACAACAAATAATATCTTGCATTCATTAGTATCAAGTACGTCCATCTTAGGTATCATACCATTCCCTGATAAATTCATGTTTGTCATGTGCAGTCATCATTAGATGTCAACTTCTATTTCCTTGTTAAGTTAAATTGTTGCTCTATTTCATTACCTGTCTCAAACTTTCCATGATTCATCAATATAACTGCTTTATAGTCTTTGTCATTTACTTGGGATTGTTAGATGAGATATGCTCATTCCATTAAGCGTCTCATCGACGGCTCCTTCTGTGTCCGCTCTAGTATAAGGGCAGAGTTCAGCTCTTGTTTCTGCTTCTGGTCCTTGGCTTGCAGCTTCTCTAGTGACTTCAATGAGTCTGGCTGATAAGGAATATTGTGCCCAACTTTTACTGGAGGCCATCCGCAATGCTTTGACTTGTGGTATAGAGGACGTCTTACATGGTCAACCATTGGCCGGATGGATCCGGGACCTAGTGGAAGGTCAGTTGCAGCTCTTGTACAAGTATCCATAATATGAGGCTCAGGTCGTGATTACAAAAGGATTGTTGGATGACTTAAAAATTGCTTCCCTGGAACTCCACGGTCTCGATCGCACCATGTCGTCTTTGCTATAGCAGAACTTGAGAAGATGGTTTCTGAGGAGTCCCGCCAAGAGCAGATACGCTAGGTTCTTTCTGATCGACTTGTGGAGGTCGAATAAAAGATTGTCGAACTGGCTGACGCCGAAGGGGCTCGAGTCCACCGACGTGCAGCCACGAAGGAGCACTACAGAGACCTACGGGAACAGATTCAGAAGTTGACGGATGCTCTGGTCCTTGCTGAGGATGGTCTGAAGGAATCAGATGACCAGGAAGAAGTCCTTCGCCAATACTCGGAGACTCTTACTCAGGAAAATATGGATATCAATACCGGTCATGCCGAGTTGACTCTTGCGCGTCAGGCTTGGACCTCTGTCCGAGATGAGACTATCAGACACCAGGAGGACGAAAGGAGGGCCCGAGCATTGATCACACAGCGGAAGGCTCATCTGAGGAGCCAGCTGGAAGACCTTCAGGAACAGTCTTCCCAATTTTGACTTCTTATTTCTTCTTGTCCCTCGGTTTATGAGAGACCATATGTATTTTTTAATAGAAAACATTACCTTCTTTATATCTGAAGTTTTTGTTTTCCCTTCTCTGTTCTGTCTATCTTTATGTTTGTGAATCCTATACAGAGATAAGAATTCCCTCAGTGGGGATAGCTTTATTGGGGATGGGTGTTTACTCAGAGGTTATATGGACATGGCAAACACGAAAGTTTTTTGTAGAGATACTTTCCTTACTCAGAGGTAATATGGACATGGTAAGGATGGACTCTTCTGGGGTATAGAACGACTCAATGGTAATATGGACGTGAAGGGTTCTATAGATAACGATTATGTGGAATCGTCAGGAAAAGAGGGCATTGCTCAGAGGTTATATGGACATGGCAAGCATCCTTCTTCCTAGAATAATATTTCAAAGATAATATGGACGTGACTATTTTTTTTCTTAGGGAGTTATGACAACTTTGGGGTTATCATAATGGGGTGACTACTCAGAGGTAATATGGACATGGTAGACACGATGTAGAATAACAGTTCAGAGGTAATATGGATGTAAAATATTTTCTAAAGATTATGACAGCTTATAGCTATTATGGAGGAGATGACTACTCAGAGGTAGAGAGTACATGGTAGATACGTCTTAGGACAACATTTCAGAAGCAAGGTCATAAAATGTTTTTCGAGAGATTTACGATGATTACTGGTTCATCGTGTCGAAAGCCTAGTCCGGATGGACCCTCATGACTCTGTCTTGAGGCATGGAGAATGGGATGAGCCCTTGAGCGTTATCCCGTGCTGGCGGAAGGTTGACTACTTCCATCGTCGCCTTTAGAGTAGGGATGATGCCATCTTATACCTCTGTGGCTGAAAAACTCTCGAACTGGAAAGTAACCATGTTGGCCGTGACAGTCTTCTCCTCGTGGTCCAACGATATGACGTTGGCATTAATAAGGCGCTGAATTTGCCCCTTCAACATATTGCAGTCCTGTGTTAAGTGATGGATGTACTGGTGATAACGGCAGTACTTAGGATGGTCCACCTTTCCCACTTCATCAGGACGCCTAGGTGTCGGGATGGACAGTTTGCCACTCTTCGTAAGCATCTCGAAGAGCTCCAGCGTATCCTCGTCATTGAAGGAGTAAGTCTCCCTCGGCCTCTGTGCTTCTGCAGACTTGGGGTTCGCAGCAGCTAAACCTTTGGAGATGTTGACGGTCATGGCTTGCTTGCCTTTTACGTCTTTGGTGTTGTTGCTGTACGAGTGTCTCCCCTTGTCTTCGGGTGCAATAAAGTATAGCCCTAGGAGTTACGCGTCCTGGGCTTTCCTTTGTACGATATATGCCTCTGTAATGAAAGGCGTCCACTCCGTAGAGGGAGCACTGTGCCACAATTTTATAGCGGGCAGCATGTTCTTGTAACAGGATTCCATAAGCATGGGCTCGGGCATGCTGGGTGGTAATCTGTGGGCTGTCTGGCGGAAGAGCTCGATGTATGCGCGGACAGGCTCTTTCTCCCTCTTGACAATTTCCATGAGGGTCGACATGGTCATATCCATGCCTCATTCATAGAATCGGTCCATAAACCGAGTCTTCAGGTCATCAAAGGACGAGATGCTGTAAAACCCCTAAATTTCTACTATATTTTATCGATTTTGATACTGATTTAAAATTTTATTATTGTACGTCACGTAGTCGTATTGTACGTCGCGTGCAAAAATTTAATTTTTCGAAATTGCTCGACGAGTGCGATTATGTGCGAGCTTACATATTTTTGAAAAATATTATTTTTCTATTTTTATAGTTTCAAAATATACATACTAATTATTTTATTATCGTTCCAACATTTTCAAGTTTGTTATTTTTATTTATAAAGCCTTATTAATCATAAATAATGTTTTATTGTATACTAGAAAAAGCATAATCATGTATGCATTATTTGTGCATACATATATTTCGTAATTATTTATTAGTCTATTTTTAATAAAAATATAATTTTTGAGATTTATTAATATTAATATTTTATTATTCAAAATAAATATTTAAAATATATTTATTATTTTTGAAATTATTATTATTGATATTTTGGAAATATATTTCAAAATTTTTGTGGCGATTTAAATCTTGATTTAAATTTATGAATTTATTTAAATAGTGAAACATTTAAAATTTGATTTATCACATTGATTTTAAACTAAAAATTTAATTTGATTTAAATTAGATTTACATTTAGATTTGGATTTGATTTTAAATTAAATTATGAATTATCTACTTGGGTTTTAAATATTCCTAATTCCTATCTAATTGGAAATTCCCACATCCTATAAATAGGCAGGTACTCCTCTAACTTTTCATTATTCATCCACAAATTCCACAAACCAATGGTGCGTGCCTCTGTCTGTGTTCTCCGTCCAAATTCTTATTCCATTAGTTTTTACATATACATTATCATCTCTTGTGTCGACAATCCCGACACAATATAAATTTTCAAATCATCGAATCTCCAGTTCCTAAACCCTAACCCTAATCCTAACCCCTGTCTTCACCACCATCGTCGGAATGCCGTGACCACACCCCGCCAAAGCAACCACCGCCACCACCAGCATAGCAACAACACCGCCACCGTCCCCGACACCACTGCCACACCCAAACGGTCACCATTACCACCATTCCGTCGCCCGACTCATCCCCTACGACCAACCCGTACTTCCCCGACCTTGCCACCCTCGCCGACATCACTACCACCACCTCACCCGGACGGCGATCACCAACCAGACTATCACCGCCACCATCGTCCCCTCAAAAATTCGGCCCTAATTCCGACCACCTACAGAAACCACCTCCATCGGCAACCCAAAATACAACCAACAACGCCACCAACATAAAAATCACCGCCACCACCACCGCACAAAATCACCCACCACCGCGGCGACCCCCGCCAACGTCGCCGCGACCACAGACTCCATCAAGAGAAAAAGAAAGGAAATTAAACCACCACCACTACTAACCTTCACCGTCCGTTGATCTCGGTATGCCCTCCGATTTCCCGCCGGAGGAGCGGTCGCCCGCCGACGAGCCCGGGCTGAGCCGCCCAGGCGGAAACCCTCGCGCGCCACCCTTTTCTCCCTCCGCTGGCCGCACATCCCCGCGTCGGCAAGTGCGCCGACCACCCGACCGATCAGCCTCCGCGCTCCGGCCAGAAACCCTAGTAGCCGACCGCCTCGCCCAGCGCGCCACGCCACCGTGACCGAAACCCTCCCGCCGACGAGACCTTCGCCTTGGCCGTCCCTCCTCCTCCGCGACTGAGAACCGCCGCCGCCGAACTCCCCTCTCGCACTCACACCCATCCTCCCGTCGGATCCGCCGCCGGCGACCCCGATCCACACTCCGCGCGGCCAAGCCCAAGCTTCTCTCCAACTCCCTTCGTGAAACCCTTTTTCTGACCACCCCTCTCCCGTTCTCCCAACCTCCCGCTCTCCATCTCCCCCTTCTTTCCTCTCTCATCTCACTCCTCTCCTTCATCTGCATCTTCTTATTTTTTTTATATTTTTCCTCTTCACTACTGTTGACGAGTGGTTCTCCCCAGGAGAACCACACCAACCCTTTTTAAGTGTGACTTTGATTTTTGGTATTTTGTGTTGTGTTTTCGTTTAAGTTTTGTTATTATTTAATATCTATTATTATTATTATTATTATTATTAGTTTTATGATTATAAGTAATTATTATTATTATTATTATTATTATTATTATTATTATTATCATTATATTATTTTTATGATTATTATTATGATTATTATTATGATTATTATTATTATTATTATTATTTAGGATTACTACTATTATTTGATGTTTTGCAAATTGCATTATTATTTAATAAGTACTACAAATAATGTCTAGCCAATTTCAAGCAATTTTAAAATACTAATCTCGATTAGGTGTATATATATATATATAAATTTGAAAAGTTTTTGGTCTAAATGAATTAGTACTATTTTTACTTATTATCTAAAATATATTTTTAATTATGAAATATAGTATCTCTACCTAAATTCATATGTTACAACTTAAGAGTTTTTTTGGTCTAGAAACAATTTTGATCTTAAGTACGACTCTATATAAATATGTTAGGGGTATGTTTACAAATAGTTTTGTTCCCTAAAGAAATCTAGGACTTGTTTAAAATGATTTACTAGATTTTAAATTAACTTTCTTTTTCTTTCTAATTATTTTAACTAATAATATATTGTTTTTGAGTATTATAAATAATTTTCTAAATCGTATTTATTCACCTTCTTTCTATTATCAATTCATGTCCGTGACCCAATCCTCTTATTCTTATTCTGTCACCAAATCCGCACAACCTTATATCCACCCTAACTAATTCAACCATCCTGGACCCAACGGAACCGTCCGTGTCACCATCCGAGGTCTCCTTGCATAGTGGTTGCATAGAAGTCGCAGTTCGTGCCACCGTGATTTATCGCAGCACACCAGGCGTACTACCAGGCAAGACACCTTGTCTTTACTGTTTAATTCCTTACTCAATATCATACATGTTTTTACTTATTCTAGAAAATATAAATTGTACTTGCAAATTATTATATTTTAGTTGCATATGGCTTAGAGTTAAGGGACCACCTTTGTTTGTGTCGCATTCATTGGCCCGACACTTGTGTATCACGAGTCACGAGTCTCATATAGATCTCGGACATACGTATCGACTGGCCATCGGTGCGCACATGCCGTACGATAGGCAATAACTGCTAAATAGTTATGGTTGTCTAGAAGACTTAGCGACTTAGCAGTTATTAGGAATGTCGTGATGTGGATTCAGCACGAGTAGTGCATGGGGAGGGTGGAGACAGTTATTAGGCTCATGGGCTTTCACACCTTTACTTTTCTCTAGATGCCATTTGTGACTCAGTCGAGAGGCTAGTGGCCGTGCATTTATTTACTTTTTTCTAGATGCCATTAGTGCCTCGGTTGAAACACAAATGTGACGTGCATTTACTTTCCTCTAGCTGTCGTTAGTGACTCACCCAAGAGCTAGTGGCCGTGCATTTATTTTTCTCTAGACGCCCCTTAGTTCTCGCTCGAGTGCTAATGGGCCGTGCATTTACTTTTCTCTAGACGCCACTAGTGCCTTGGTTGAAACGCTAACGTGCCGTGTTTCTAGCTTCGGGAGCCCTTGTGTGGAACGTTGTCTTCAAATTGTATTTTCATCTAGAATGGTTAAGGACCTTTATTTGTGTAGTCACATATACTTTTCTGTTGAGCTAACTTTATTCAGTTTAATGGCATGATATTATGTGTCTTGTTACGTTCCTCTGAGGACCTGGTTATCTCGCCAGGTGTGTGTTCTTGTCTTTCGCATGTGCTCTAGTTCTAGCCGTCATCATCGCTATTTTTTCGAGGATGATTGCACTTGAATCTCTTCGCTCGCCAAATTTATTCTTTTGTACATCATGTATTTTTTCTTTACTTATTGGTAGTGGATTTGTCTTCGCCCAACATATTGTATCAAGACAAATTCATTCTCATTATATGATCTTTTATTCATTTATTCTGTGTGGATGAGATTAGTTATGGTTCTACAGCATTTTACAACTTATATATTCATACGAGACCCATGTATTTCGTATGAATACAGCTGGCATGTCTACGTTCCTAGTCCTACGTATTTTGGGGCTGGGGCATTACATGTTTTTGTGGTGGCCCATGCAGGTCAAGATAAATTTTTTGGTTACTTTACCATACCAAGCAAGCCTGCGTATAGGATTAGAAGTCTAGACTCTCATCCACATACTTGACCACTTTCCTTGATTTTATCTACCGTTTGACTCATCAATTGCATCTTACTTGCTTCCTTCCATCCCTATTCTCATCTTCCCTTCGTGCTTGCTAGAGATTGACCCTACTAGTTAGTTGCCCCAAAACACCATTAGTTTAATTCTTTAAGTTGGATAGAACACTTTATGAACTAGCAACCCCTTTGACCTAGTGACCTATATTAGCAAGCTTATTTTCTAGAGGACCTAACCCGTCTAGCCAGCCAAGGACTTGGACGAGAAGACTGTAGGACGACTGTATGACTTGGGATCATTCTACCTCCTTTAAATCTTAATCTCTCGTGCCTATGTATTACCGTTTTGACTAATGATGCTAATGTAGCCTAGTTTTTGCAAACTTATTCTTTATCGAGTTTGTTCATGACATATGCTATTGAGGGCTCACTAGCCTATTGTCTAATCAGAATCGGTGCATAATGGTCTGATCAACCAAGTGCACTTTGGTTCGCTTTATTTTATCGTTCTTCGTGGATAGGGACATAGCTAAACTTGTCCTTTAGAATCCCATCCACGGCTGCCTTGACAATTCCTTTGAAATCCTTTCGGTCGTCTTTGAATCACGTATTCATATTCAATAACGCCTCCCTCGAACTCTATATTGCTTTCGTCTTCACCTATTTTAGAAAGACGAAGGCGTTATACTAGCACTCCCTCTAGCCTTCCTATCGGCTATGACCATTCTCACTCGATGTTGCTAACTACTCGGCCCTATAAAGACCCTCTAATCGCTTAATTTAAGTGAATCTTTTTATTTTATTAATCGTGACCCTCATTCATTACCCGTGCCATACCATATTATTTTCTATGATCTAGATCGTGAATTTTTACGGTATGATTTGTTATAAATTGTTTTCCATCGATACCCTTGTGTCCTCTCACACCCCTACTAATTCTTAATTTCGAGGACGAAATTCTTTTAAGTTGGGTAGGATGTAAAATCCCTAAATTTCTACTATATTTTTATCGATTTTGACACTGATTTAAAATTTTATTATTGTACGTCACGTAGTCGTATTGTACGTCGCGTGCAAAAATTTAATTTTTCGAAATTGCTCGACGAGTGCGATTATGTGCGAGCGTACATATTTTTGAAAAATATTATTTTTCTATTTTTATAGTTTCAAAATAATATACATACTAATTATTTTATTATCGTTCTAACATTTTCAAGTTTCTTATTTTTATTTATAAAGCCTTATTAATCATAAATAATATTTTATTGTATACTAGAAAAAGTATAATCATGTATGCATTATTTGTGCATACATATATTTCGTAATTATTTATTAGTCTATTTTTAATAAAAATGTAATTTTTGAGATTTATTAATATTAATATTTTATTATTCAAAATAAATATTTAAAAAATATTTATTATTTTCGAAATTATTATTATTGGTATTTTGGAAAATATATTTCAAAATTTTTGTGGCGATTTAAATCTTGATTTAAATTTATGAATTTATTTAAATAGTGAAACATTTGAAATTTGATTTATCACATTGATTTTAAACTAAAAATTTAATTTGATTTAAATTAGATTTACATTTAGATTTGGATTTGATTTTAAATTAAATTATGAATTATCTACTTGGGTTTTAAATATTCCTAATTCCTATCCAATTGAGAATTCCCACATCCTATAAATAGGTAGGTACTCCTCCAACTTTTTATTATTCATCCACAAATTCCACAAACCAATGGTGTATGCCTCGTATCTGTGTTTCTCGTCCAAATTCTTATTCCATTAGTTTTTACATATACATTATCATCTCTTGTGTCGACAATCCCGACACAATATAAATTTCCAAATTATCTAATCTCCAGTTCCTAAACCCTAACCCTAATCCTAAACCCTGTCTTCACTACCATCGTCGGAATACCGTGACCACACCCCGCCAAAGCAGCCACCGCCACCACCAGCATAGCCACAACACCGCCACCATCCCCGACACCATTGCCACACCCAAACGGCCACCATTACCACCGTTCCGTCGCCCGACTCGTCCCCTACGACCAACCCGTACTTCCCCGGCCTTGCCACCCTCGCCGACATCACCAACACCACCTCACCCGGACGGCGATCACCAACCAGACTATCACCGCCACCATCGTCCCCTCAAAAACCCGGCCCTAATTCCAACCACCTACAGAAACCACATTCATCGGCAACCCCAAATACAACCAATACCTCCACCGACATAAAAATCACCGCCACCACCACCGCAAAAAATCACCCACCGCCGCGGCGACCCCCGCCAACGTCGCCGCGACCACAGACTCCATCAAGAGAAAAGGAAAGGAAATTAAACCACCACCACTACTAACCTTCGCCGTCCGTTGATCTCGGCATGCCCTCCGATTTCCCGCCGGAGGAGCGGTCGCCCGCCGACGAGCCCGGGCTGAGCCGCCCAGGCGGAAACCCTCACGCGTCGCCCTTTTCTCCCTCGGCTGGCCGTGCATCCCCGCGTCGGCAAGCGCGCCGACCGCCCGACCGATCAGCCTCCGCGCTCCGGCCAGAAACCCTAGTAGCCGGTCGCCTCGCCCAGCGCGCCACGCCGCCGTGACCGAAACCCTCCCGCCGACGAGACCTTCGCCTTGGCCGTCCCTCCTACTCCGCGGCTGAGAACCGCCGCCGCCGAACTCCCCTCTCGCGCTCACACCCATCCTCCCGTCAGATCTGCCGCCGGCAACCCCGATCCACACTCCTCGCGGCCAAGCCCAAGCTCCTCTCCGACTCCCTCCGTGAAACCCTTTTTCCGACCACCCCTCTCCCGTTCTCCCGACCTCCCGCTCTCCATCTCCCCCTTCTTTCCTCTCTCTTCTCACTCCTCTCCTTCATCTGCATCTTCTTATTTTTTTATATTTTTCCTCTTCACTATTGTTGACGAGTGGTTCTCTCCAGGAGAACCACACCAACCCTTTTTAAGTGTGACTTAGATTTTTGGTGTTTTGTGTTGTGTTTTCGTTTAAGTTTTGTTATTATTTAATATCTATTATTATTATTAATATTATTATTATTATTAGTTTTATGATTATAAGTAATTATTATTATTATTATTATTATTATTATTATTATTATTATTATTATTATTATTATTGTTATTATTATTATTATCATTATATTATTTTTATGATTACTGTCAATATTATTATTATTATTATTATTATTATTATTATTATTATTATTATTATTATTATTATTTAGGATTACTACTATTATTTGATGTTTTGCAAATTGCATTATTATTTAATAAGTACTACAAATATTGTCTAGCCAATTTCAAGCAATTTTAAAATACTAATCTCGATTAGGTGTATATATATATATATATTTGACAAGTTTTTGGTCTAAATGAATTAGTACTATTTTTACTTATTATCTAAAATATATTTTTAATTATGAAATATAGTATCTCTACCTAAATTCATATGTTACAACTTAAGAGTTTTTTTGGTCTAGAAACAATTTTGATCTTAAGTACGACTCTATATAAATAGGTTTGGGGTATGTTTACAAATAGTTTTGTTCCCTAAAGAAATATAGGACTTGTTTAAAATGATTTACTAGATTTTAAATTAACTTTCTTTTTCTTTCTAATTATTTTAACTAATAATATATTATTTTCGAGTATTATAAATAATTTTCTAAATCGTATTTATTCACCTTCTTTCTATTATCAATTCATGTCCGTGACCCAATCCTCTTATTCTTATTCTGTCACCAAATCCGCACAACCTTATATCCACCCTAACTAATTTAACCATCCTGGACCCAATGGAACCGTCCGTGTTACCACCCGAGGTCTCCTTGCATAGTGGTTGCATAGAAGTCACAGTTCGTGCCACCGTGATTTATCGCAGCACACCAGGCGTACTACCAGACAAGACACCTTGTCTTTACTGTTTAATTCCTTGCTCAATATCATGCATGTTTTTACTTATTCTAGAAAATATAAATTGTACTTGCAAATTATTATATTTTAGTTGCATATGGCTTAGAGTTAAGGGACAACCTTTGTTTGTGTCGCATTTATTGGCCCGACACTTGTGTATCACGAGTCACGAGTCTCATATAGATCTCGGACGTACGTATCGACTGGCCATCGGTGCGCACATGCCGTGCGATAGGCAATAACTGCTAAATAGTTATGTTTGTCTAGAAGACTTAGCGACTTAACAGTTATTAGGAATGTCGTGATGTGGATTCAGCACGAGTTGTGCATGGGAAGGGTGGAGACAGTTATTTGGCGCAGGGGCTTTCACACCTTTACTTTTCTCTAGATGCCATTTGTGACTCAGTCGAGAGGCTAGTTGCCGTGCATTTTTTTACGTTTCTCTAGATGCCATTAGTGCCTCGGTTGAAACACAAATGTGCCGTGCATTTACTTTCCTCTAGCTGCCGGTAGTGACTCACCCAAGAGCTAGTGGCCATGCATTTATTTTTCTCTAGACGCCCCTTAGTTCTCGCTCGAGTGCTAATGGGCCGTGCATTTACTTTTCTCTAGACGCCACTAGTGCCTTGGTTGAAACGCTAACGTGTCGTGTTTCTAGCTTCGGGAGCCCTTGTGTGGAACGTTGTCTTCAAATTGCATTTTCACCTAGAATGGTTAAGGACCTTTATTTGTGTAGTCACATATACTTTTCTGTTGAGCTAACTTTATTCAGTTTAATGGCATGATATTATGTGGTTTGTTACGTCCCTCTGAGGACCTGGTTATCTCGTCAGGTGTGTGTTCTTGTCTTTCGCAGGTGCTCTAGTTCTAGCCGTGATCATCGCTATTTCTTCGAGGATGATTGCACTCGGATCTCTTCGCTTGCCAAATTCATTCTTTTGTACATCATGTATTTTTCCTTTACCTGTTGGTAGTGGATTTGTCTCCGCCCAACATATTGTATCAAAACAAATTCATTCTCTTTATATGATCTTTTATTCATTTATTCTGTATGGATGAGATTAGTTATGGTTCTACTGCATTTTACAGCTTATGTATTCATACGAGACCCATGTATTTCGTATGAATACAGCTGGCATGTCTACGTTCCTAGTCCTACGTATTTTGGGGCTGGGGCGTTACAGATGCAGTCGTCCGAAAGACTGTAGAACCACTCATAGGCTATCCCCCATAGGGCTCCTATAAATATGTTAGACAGGAGGGCGTCCTCCTTTGGCAGCTGCCCCATTACTGAGGCAAAGTACCTTAAGTATTGCCGGGGAGACCCCTTCCCTTCATAAGGTGTAAGCGTCTGTGGATTGTATTTGGGAGGATAAACGACGTCGTACCACTCGGCAGGGTATGGCTGCCAGATCCCCATCTTCTGGAGCGTTGCTTGCCTCTCTTTAGCATCATGACGAGCATACAGCTCCTTAATGGCCTGCTGTATCTCGGTCGGCATTATGGAGCATGTAGCTGATGGAGTAGATGAGGATGGTCCTGTCTGATTGGTAGTAGGAACCCTGCTGAATTCGTCATTGGTTGGCAGATCACGCGCAGGTGTAGAGGCAACGGGGGCCATTCTACTCTTGAGGTCGATTATGACTGCGAACAGGGTCTTCATGGTGTCCGTCAGCGTATCTAACTTCGTCTCGAGGACTGTGATACGTCTGAGAGCTTCATTGTTGTCTTCCTCATTGCCATCGGCCATTAACACAGACCGAGTGTGAGGGTAACTCGAAAGAGCCGTGGATACTTTGCTTTCTGGTTCAGACGCCTGAGTCTCGTTGCCCTGAGGATATATCGTAAGATTGTGATCCTCTTCGGACTCAGTATGGTTGTTACCCCCGGTCTGGTGACTGGCTGCGCCAATAGAGACATCTGTGTCATATTGTGCCTCATCAGATTGGAACATAGAATTGTCGTGCATGGTAGGAGGCTGGCTACCCCCAATTTTTGATAAGGTACCCAATGCAGATGTGGAAAGAGTCCCTTGGAACACACCTGCATCGGGTACCTTAGCTTTACTGTTCTCTGACCTCCTCTTCGGTTTAGCAACCGATATGAAAGGATTTTGGGAGGGCTCCTTGAAAGCTCTCGAACCCTGCATCGCGTAGCATGTGGTGATACAGGGCTCGTCTTTTCTATGGCTTACTGTTAGGCCTCTGTGGTGGAGCCGGCGTAGAGTAGAGTCTTTGGAAAACGGAGCATCTGTTTGGCGATGGCGAAGCCGTTTGCTGACAACGGCAGTTGATGGTAATACAAGAGTGCCTTAATTTAGGCACGTCTTGTGCCACAGATTTTTCTTCCGATTGGGAGAGGGTTGGCTCTTCTATCGTAGCACTTCCATTGTACATGCAGGGAAGCGGCATGTAAGCACGACCAGAGTGGGTCTGGCAAGGAAGTCTCATATCGCTCATGCGGGAACGCTGCTCGCATGGCTCCCTCTACGTGGGACATACCCCTGGCTTGGCTTACATACAAGAGTACCCCAGTGGGAGTAAGATTTGACTGGTTGAGGCATCGGAGCGCAAGAGCCAGTCTTGTATAGCTTTTCGTCGGCTGTGCGTGTTATTGTCAACACGGGCCTCTGGTCTGTCACAGGTGTCGTACGCTTGTTGTACGAAGCGCGAGCCATCTGGGATCTCTTCCTACTATCCCCAGTAAGTAAGTAGTATTCAGAGTCCGCCGAAGGTTTACCTGAAGAAAAAGTTGTGAAACCCATTTCTTATGAATTAAATTATTATTAGTATTCTATTATTATTATTATTATTATTATTATTATTATGATTTTAGAGTGATAAAATTATTTCAAAATTAATTAACTTGGATTTTTGGATTCAAACCCAGACCCGAGTCCGAACCCAGACCCGAGCCTGAACCCAGACCCAATTCTTTTCCTAAATTCTGATTTGGTTTAATATATATATAAAAAAAATATAATAGGTAGTTTTTGAGCTGGTCCACGAGGGACCAGCATCCTCTCATTTTTTCCTCACACGTACACTCTTTCCCTGGTCATTCTCTCCCTCTTCTTCTCCTCTCCACACAATCACCCACCACTTCCCCTTATTAAACTCAACTCTCTCCCACTACTCTACTGCAGAACAAACTCTTTCTCTCAACTCCCCTCTCACTCTCACAGAGAGAAAACCCCTCATCCCCAACATTCCCCTTCATCCCCAACATCCCACTTCCTCACAACCCCCACTCCCCGAGCCCCTCTCTCCGACCCGTCGGCCTCCCTCCAACGCCGACACCATCACCCGACCGCCGATTCAGCGCCCCTCCTCGCGCGGCCAACCCCGTGCCCGACTCCCCCTTCAGCGCCCCTGCTCGGCCCCGAAGCCCTCTGGCCGAGCGCTTCCCCGACCCGCGGACCCGCGCGACGCCCTCCCCGGCGCAGCTCCCGCCGACGGCTGCCTCCAGCACGCCGAAGCCCGCGCCCGACCCCCTGGCCCCAGCGCCAACCTCCGGCTGCCCTTCGCCGGCTTTTTCCCGACTCTCCAGCGTGCCCTAGCTCCGGTCCCGACGCCTCAGCGCCTTTTTGTCGGCATTCTTCGCCGGCGCAGTCTCTGAGCACCACTCCAGCGCTGTTCCATCGCCCCGTCGTGCCTCGGACCCCGATCCAGCATTTTCTCCGCTGTTGCCGAGCCCGGACAGCATTCCAGCGCTGTTTCGAGTTGTCGTCGCTGTTCTGAGCTCTTATTTCTTTCTCTATTTAACATCTGAGAGCTCTAGCCGAGCAACATGAGGTATAACCCCTGTCCCGCCCTTTTATTTTACAGTCTGTGATGAGAAATGGTCCCCGATTCCCCTTGGGAATTCGGTTTTACCGACGTCGTATTTTTCCGGAACCTTCGAAAAGGTTCTGTTGATTATTTTGGATTTCCGAAACATTTCGGGAATTTGTTTTTGGTATATTTTTGGCTTTCCGGATTTTTTCGGTAGTGTTCTGTGGCATTTTGGTTGGATTCGAACTTCCAAAATTATTTCGGGTCGTTCAGAATTTATCTGTGGATTGGTTGTAGATTATTATATATATACATATTTGGGATTCCCTGGTTTGGGATTTGCAGGAAAGATTATCGGCCTATTTTTCAGTTTTTGGGTTGACCAAAAATAGAGGAGATGCTGCCGGATTTTTCCGTAAATTCTAGAATATTTTAAAAATAAAATTAAAATGGATTTCGGAATTTTATTTAATATTTGGTTTTGGGCGACGACCGTATCGGTCAATGGGCCCCGGCTAAGTGCAAACGAAACCGGCTTCGCCCGGACGTTGAGGCATTAGCCTAGTTGAGGATTGGACCATATCTGAGACTATTCATGATTACTTTATTTTTATTATTTATTTAATTATTTAATTTATTTAAAGTTTAGGACTAACGGCAGTTTCTGTCTTATTTCAATTTATGTAAATAAATTGTAATGGGCATAAGCCCAGCTGGTTGTTGGTCTGTAATTATATTTGGTAGTATAGGTTTGGTTGTTGCTGATTTTGCGAGTTTTTGGTAGCGTTCGAATAAATTGAATAAAAAGTATTTTCGTATAAAAATTAATAAGATTTTCTCACCTAAAATCTATCAGTTTTAATATTAATTAAAGATCATGTATTTCTCACTAAATAAAGAAATTAGTTTTATATTTATAAATATGAAAATACCAAGTTTTAACCAATTAAACTAGTAGCGACGAGTTTTCCAAATTCAAAATATAAAATGATCTTTTCCCTCGTATTAAAATCAACTCACAAATAAGCGTGTTTCCGTGTTTGGTTAAATAAAGAATTAAAAATAGATTAGGACACAAATAGAGATTTCAACTAGCGTAGCTAGATTGGTAAACCTAGAATCTGAGTCAATTTCTCGAATGTAGGAATTCAAGGACGATTCTGAATTCCTGTCTTGAAGTCTTCATCCTCTCCAGTCAAGTTCATTTTTGAGGCAAGTATAGTTTGTGTTAGTTTTACAGTTATCTTTATAATCGTTTTACTGCATGTTTAAACCACGATGCAAACACGAAACTCTCGCGAAGAGTACTGATTGTGACTACTGTACTGATTGGGGACTGGAGGATTAGAGTAATAATTATGACCAAAGCCAAACTGTAACTTAGAACTGTATTAGCTTACCACTCACACACACAGGGATAAGCCGAATAGTATCAATAGGATACAACTGTACATCCCAAGCCGGTCATAAATCATTGCCTGTTCAAATCACACTGTTTTACTGCTGAAAACTGTTCATCTTTAAACTGTTTAAAACTGTATGATTCTATTATTACTTTAACTGTTTTAAATTAGCATGAATTGTACTTTACTCCCTCCTGACTGGAGATACATTTTTAGGGGACATTGAGGATGCTGAGCTGTTAATCAGCAGCTACTACGACCCTGTGTTGTACCCGGTAGTGCTGCCAGAGTCCCCATTGGAGGACGTTGGGACTGAGATCGATGAACCGGCTGATAGATAGTTTTTCTTATTCAGCATTGTTGTTTATTTTCAAACTCCGTTTATTTATTTCAGAACATCTTTCAGTTTTATTTAATTCCAAGTTTAATAAAGTTTATTTTCCGATGTTGAGTTGTGACAAATATAGTTGTTGTTGTATGGTTACCTGCTATTGGAACAGCTTACTGCCGCCGTCTCAGCAACGGTGCAGGCTGGGCATGATCCGGTTCGACCCAATTATTTAGGATCGGGTCGTGACATGTTTTTAGTGGTAGCCCATGCAGGTCTTACAACAACTTAGAAAAACATACCTAGAAACAATTAGAACACTAGAACATTGATTTGTCATGACATAGGACCGAATTATATATACATAAATATTTTT
This sequence comes from Iris pallida, assembly GCA_029216955.1. Taxonomy (NCBI): domain Eukaryota; kingdom Viridiplantae; phylum Streptophyta; class Magnoliopsida; order Asparagales; family Iridaceae; genus Iris; species Iris pallida. The sequence goes on along the minus strand of JANAVB010018200.1, from coordinate 5,460,343 downwards.
GTTTGATTATAGACTGGTAGGATACCTTGCTTATGTTTGTACCCTAAACCTTCCAGATTATGACCAAGGAGAAGACCACCCCTGCTGGTGATGAGGTGTCATCATCTGAACATACCCCATTTCCTCCAGCACGTCCAGACCCTTCATCGTTGCAGCTGACCGACCGTCCCCATCAATCTCCAGCACTCTGCGGCGCTTACGCCACTACTTCTCAAGCGGCGAACCCTATATTTCCTCGGGCTGAGCCGCAGATCCTTGCGGTAGTGTCCACACCAGCTGCCCCACCAACGCCCGTGGATCCTACTGATCTAGTGGGAATGCTACGAGGAGTGCTTGAAGCCCAGAGAGCTCAAGCAGAAGCCCATCGAGAACAGACTGCAGCCCATCGCGAGCAGACCGCGATCATGAGAGAAGGCATGGAGAATGCCCACAACGTGGCTATGGCTGCCCTCGAGAGAGGAGGAACCACTTCATCAGAGCCACGACCTGCCAAGGTAAGCATGATTTAGGAGTTAAGTTATATTTCATTAAGGCCATTCTTTTGATTAGAGGCGTATAATTACATGAAGGTTGGTGATATAGAGAGCTTTAAGAAGCAAGGCCCTCGACCTTTCAAAGGAACCGAGGGTATCATCTACGCCGATGAATGGCTAGACAGCATGGAGCGTCTCTTGAGCGTCGCTCGACTCCCTGAGGACCTCAAGACGAAAGCTGTAGGCCTCCAACTACAGGATGTGGCGAGCACCTAGTATCGGAATGAACCCCGACTCCAGGATAAGCAGCTCGACTGGGACACCTTCAAGAGGCTGTTCTGCAGGAAGTTCTTCCCAACATCTGATATGCGGGAGATAGAAAGGCAATTCCAGGACCTGAAGCAAGGGAATATGACGGTCAGCGAATATGCGGCAGAGTTCGGCCGACTAAGCCACTTTGCCCAGAACCTGGTAGCTAACCACAAGGATCGTGCTGAATGATTCAGGTATGGCCTAAGAGAAGAGATTCGCACCCCTGTGATCGCAGGTGGCGCCATGACATATGAGAGGATCCTGATACGAGCTCAGGACGTAGAGAAGAGCCAGCTTCCTCGATCCAAGAGGGAGTATCCTGGAACTAGCAACTTCCAGGGTAACCAGAAGAGGCCCAACAACAACAACAACAGGCCTTCGCACCACCAGCAGCAGCACCATCAGGCAAGAACAAATGACAGAGCACCTCAGAAGCAGATCCCTGTCTGTGATTTTTGCAAGAGGCCGGGACATCAATCGAACATATGCAGGAAGAAGCTAGGACACTGCCTAGTCTGTGGGTCTACCACCCACCATGTGAGATACTGCCCCTCATCAGTTCACCGGACCGGAACCAATCAGCAAAGAGCTCCCCTACCGACTCAGTAACAACGGTTCGGACAGCACCAGTAGAAGACCGGGCGAGCTTTTGCCCTAGCAGCTGATGAGCAGGAACCAGAGCAGGAACCCACCGCTGATGTCATCACAGGTTCCATTTATGTGTTTTTACATCCTGCTCTAGCATTATTTGATTCGGGTGCATCACATAGTTTCATATCATCAGAGTTTATTTCTGCACACCACCTAGATACGGGACTTAGCAAGGTGATTAGTAGAGTTATGACTGGTGGTGGACCCATACCCATCACTGAGGCTTGCAATTGTCCCATAATCATCTCGGGACATCAGTTTTTAACACCTTTACTAGTGATGCCCCTGTCCAACTATGATGTAGTCCTAGGGATGGACTGGTTAAGTGAACAGCATGCGTTGATAGATTGTCACCGAGGTTGTGTAATCTTCAGCCCACCAGGAGAACCGGAGTTTGAAATCTCACGAGCTCCGGAGGACATGAAGAGTGTTACCTACTCCTCAATCACCGAAGAACCCGGGCCTCCTCACCCTATCATCGCAAAATTTATGGACGTCTTTCCAGATAGTCTTCCAGGATTGCCGCCGGATCGAGGTGTGGAATTCACCATCGATCTAGTACTCGGCTCTTCCTCTATTTCTCGGGGATGCTACAGAGTCAACCCCAAGGAGGCCAAGGAGATGAAGGATCAGATCGACGAGCTGAAGGCACAAGGATTTATTAGAGACGGGGCTTCACCCTGGGGAGCACCAGTATTGTTCGTACCCAAGAAGGATGGGACCGTGCGGATGTGCATCGATTACCGGGTGCTGAACAACATCACCATCAAGAACAAGTACCCTCTGCCCCGGATCGACGACCTGTTTGATCAACTGAGTGGAGCCAAGGTATTTTCAAAGATAGATCTCAGATCAGGCTACCATCAAGTCAAGGTCAGAAAGGAGGATATTCCCAAGACGGCATTCAACACCAAGTATAGGCAATTTGAATTCTTGGTCATGCCGTTTGGACTGACAAATGCTCCTGCAGTATTCATGAACCTCATGAGCAAGGTTTTCCATGAATATCTGGATCAGTTTGTTGTTGTCTTTATTGATGACATACTGATCTACTCGAAGATGGAGGAAGAGCATGAAGAGCACCTGAGAAAAGTGCTGAGTACCTTAAGGAAGGAGAAGCTCTATGGTAAGCTATCCAAATACGAATCCTTTTTGGACAAAGTAGAATTTTTGGGCCATGTTGTCACAGGAAAAAGAATTTCAGTGGATCCAAAGAAGATAGCTGCTATTGAGAAGTGGACTGCACCAAGCTCGGTTGCAGAGATCAGGAGCTTTTTGGGACTAGCTGGCTACTACCGGAAGTTTGTGAAGGATTTCTCCAAGATTGCTAAACCAATGACAAAGCTTACCAGGAAGAACGAGGAATTCATATGGTCTGAAGCTTGCCAGTAGGCTTTTGAGGAACTGAAGAAGAGGCTTACAACGGCGCCGATACTTGCGCTACCCGCAGGTACCGGCGGTTTCTCAATCCATAGTGATGCTTCCGGTAAGGGACTGGGCTGCGTTCTTCAACAACACGGAAAACTAATTGCCTATGCATCTAGACAATTATGGACTCATGAGAAGAACTATCCCACACATGATTTGGAGCTTGCAGCGGTGATATTTGCTTTGAAGCTTTGGAAGCACTACCTGTATGGAGAGAGAGTGAAAATATTTACGGACCACAAAAGTCTGAAATATGTTTTCACTCAGAAGGAGCTGAACATGAGACAAAGACGATGGCTGGAGCTGATGAAGGATTTTGATATCAACCTGCAGTATCATCCGGGTAAGGCTAATGTGGTTGCAGATGCACTTAGTCGATACCCGATGGCAATATTTATGACCAAGGAGCGTCATTTGCTGGAGGACATGGAGAAGCTTGGATTGGAAATTGTACTGCCCGAGAAGGAGATAAAGAAACTTGGAAGAGAAGCCATCATACCAGGAGATGAATCATCATTGATGCGGTTGCAAGTGCATTCGAGTCTTATGGATAGGATCAAGGAGGCACAATTCTAAGACGAGACGCTTTGCAAACTCAGAGACCAAGTGCTGGCAGGGACACTTAATGGATTCTCAATCGCCAGCGACGGAGCACTGAATAATGGTACGAGACTATGCGTACCAACTGGCGAACTGAGGAACGAGCTGATGCAAGAAGCGCACCAGTCGCAGTATTACATACACCCAGGAGCCAATAAAATATACCGGGATATGCGAACTATAGTATGGTGGTATGGAATGAAGAAGGATGTATCCAGGCATGTGGCAAGATGTTTAATTTGTTAGCAAGTTAAAGCTAGCAGGCAGAGACCAGCAGGACTATTGCAGTCGCTTGACATCTTAAAATGGAAATGGGAGCACATAACGATGGATTTTGTATCGGGACTGCCTCGATCCCAAGGAGAAAAGGATACCATTTGGGTTATCGTGGACCGACTGACGAAGTCAGCTCACTTTATCTCCTTCAAGGTTGGTTTATCCACCGAGAAGTTGGCAGCACTGTACATGCGGCATATCTACCGGATTCATGGAGTTCCGGTAAGTATCGTATCTGACAGAGATACTAGATTTACCTCTACTTTTGGAAGAGTTTGCATGACAGCTTGGGAACCCAACTGAAGTTCAGCACCGCCTACCACCCTCAGACTGACGGGCAATCGGAAAGAACAATCCAGACGTTAGAAGATATGCTGAGATCCTGCGTTCTGGAATTTGAAGGGTCTTGGGAAGACTATTTGCACTTGGTAGAGTTCTCTTACAATAACAGCTACCAAGCTAGCATCGGTATGACACCGTTCGAGGCACTTTATGGACGTTGTTGCCGCACTCCACTTGCTTGGGATGACGTCGGAGAACGAGTGTTGCTTGGACCTGAGATGGTGACCGAAGCAGCAGAGAAGGTGAGAATGATCAGAGACAAGCTCAGGATTGCCCAGGACAGAAAGAAGCATTGGGCCGATTGCAGCAGACGGCCTTTGGAATTTGAAGAAGGCGACAGTGTGTTTGTGAAGATCTCGCCTACCAGAGGAACAATCCGTTTCGGCAGAGCAGGAAAGTTAAGCCCCAGGTATATTGGTCCATTTGAAGTACTTAACAGGATTGGAGAAGTGGCTTATCGGGTGGCTCTACCCCCAAGTCTCGAAGGCGTCCACAACTTCTTCTACATCTCGCAGCTGAGACGCTACATCCCGGACCCGAGCCATATCTTAGACCATTCAGAACTGGAGATTGGACCCAGCCTCACAGTGCCAGAGAAGCCAGTGGCAATATTGGACAGAGGCGAGAAGAGAACCCGGAACACCGTGACGCCGATAGTCAGAGTGATGTGGCGGCACAACTCACCAGGCGAGTCGACCTGGGAGCAAGAAGACCAGATGCGGGAGCAGTACCCGTACCTGTTTGAGACTTAAGGTAATCCCTAACCTTACCTTTAATTTCGAGGACGAAATTTTCTAAGGAGGGAAGATTGTGAAACCCATTTCTTGTGAATTAAATTATTATTAGTATTCTATTATTATTATTATAATTATTATGATTTTAGAGTGATAAAATTATTTCAAAATTAATTAACTTGGATTTTTGGATTCAAACCCAAACCCGAGTCCGAATCCAGACCCGAGCCTGAACCCAGACCCAATTCTTTTCCTAAATTCTGATTTGGTTTAATATATATATAAAAAAATATATAATAGATAGTTTTTGAGCTGGTCCACGAGGGACCAGCATCCTCTTATTTTTCCTCACACGTACACTCTTTCCCTGGTCATTCTCTCCCTCTTCTTCTCCTCTCCACACAATCACCCACCACTTCCCCTTATTAAACTCAACTCTCTCCCACTACTCTACTGCAGAACAAACCCTTTCTCTCAACTCCCCTCTCACTCTCACAGAGAGAAAACCCCTCATCCCCAACATTCCTCTTCATCCCCAACATCCCACTTCCTCACAACCCCCACTCCCCGAGCCCCTCTCTCTGACCCGCCGGCCTTCCTCCGACGCCGACGCCGTCACCCGACCGCCGATTCAGCGCCCCTCCTCGCACGGCCAACCCTGCGCCCGACTCCCCCTTCAGCGCCCCTACTCGGCCCCGAAGCCCTCTGGCCGAGCGCTGCCCCGACCCGCGGACCCGCGCGACGCCTTTCCCGGCGCAGCTCCCGCCGACGGCTGCCTCCAGCGTGCCGAAGCCCGCGCCCGACCCCCTGGCCCCAGCGCCAACCTCCGACCGCCCTTCGTCGGCTTTTCCCCGACTCTCCAGCGTGCCTTAGCTCCGGCCCCGATGCCTCCAGCGCCTTTTCGTCGGCATTCTTCGCCGGCGCAGTCTCTGAGCACCAGTCCCAGCCCTGTTCCAGCACTCCGTCGCGCCTCGGACCCCGATCCAGCATTTTCTTCGCTGTTGCCGAGCCCGGACAGCATTCCAGCGCTGTTCCGAGTTGTCGTCGCTGTTCGGAGCTTTTATTTCTTTCTCTATTTAACATCTGAGAGCTCTAGCCGAGCAACCTGAGGTATAACCCTTGTCCCGCCCTTTTCTTTACAGTCTGTGATGAGAAATTGTCCCCGATTCCCCTTGGGAATTCGGTTTTAGCGACGTCGTATTTTTTTGGAACCTTCGGAAAGGTTCTGTTGATTATTTTGGATTTCCGAAACTTTTTGGGAATTAGTTTTTGGTATATTTTGGGCTTTTCGGATTTTTCCGGTAGCGTTCTGTGACGTTTTGGTTGGATTCGGACTTCCGAAATTATTTCGGGTCGTTCAGAATTTATCTGTGGATTGGTTGTAGATGATTATATATATACATATTTGGGATTCCCTGGTTTCGGATTTGCAAGAAAGATTATCGGCCTATTTCCCAGTTTTTGGGTTGACCAAAAACAGAGGAGATGCTGCCGGATTTTTCCATAAATTCTAGAATATTTTAAAAATAAAATTAAAATGGATTTCGGAATTTTATTTAATATTTGGTTTTGGGCGACGACCGTATCGGTCAATGGGCCCCGGCTAAGTGCAAACGAAACCGGCTTCGCCCGGACGTTGAGGCATTAGCCTAGTTGAGGATTGGACCATATCTGAGACTAGTCATAATTACTTTATTTTTGTTATTTATTTAATTATTTAATTTATTTAAAGTTTAGGACTAACGGCAGTTTCTGTCTTATTTCAATTTATGTAAATAAATTGTAATCGGCATAAGCCCAGCTGGTTGTTGGTCTGTAATTATATTTGGTAGTATAGGTTTGGTTGTTGCTGATTTTGCGAGTTTTTGGTAGCGTTCGAATAAATTGAATAAAAAGTATTTTCGTATAAAAATTAATAAGATTTTCTCACCTAAAATCTATCAGTTTTAATATTAATTAAAGATCATGTATTTCTCACTAAATAAAGAAATTAGTTTTATATTTATAAATATAAAAATACCAAGTTTTAACCAATTAAACTAGTAGCAACGAGTTTTCCAAATTCAAAATATAAAATGATCTTTTCCTTCGTATTAAAATCAACTCACAAATAAGCGTGTTTTCGTGTTTGGTTAAATAAAGAATTAAAAATGGATTTGGACACAAATATAGATTTCAACTAGCGTAGCTAGATTGGTAAACCTGGAATCTGAGTAAATTTCTCGAATGTAGGAATTCGAGGACGATTCTGAATTCCTGTCTTGAAGTCTTCATCCTCTCCAGTCAAGTTCATTTTTTAGGCAAGTATAGTTTGTGTTAGTTTTACAGTTATCTTTATAATCGTTTTACTGCATGTTTAAACCACGATGTAAATACGAAACTCTCGCGGAGAGTACTGATTGTGACTACTGTACTGATTGGGGACTGGGGGAATAGAGTAATGATTATGACCAAAGCCAAACTGTAACTTAGAACTGTATTAGCTTATCCCTCACACACACGGGGATAAGCCGAATCGTATCAATAGGATACAACTGTACATCCCAAGCCGGTCATAAATCAATGCCTGTTCAAATCACACTATTTTACTGCTGAAAACTGTTCATCTTTAAATTGTTTAAAACTGCATGATTCTATTATTTACTTTAACTATTTTAAATTAGCATGAATTATACTTTGCTCCCTCCTGACTGAAGATACATTTTTACGGGACATTGAGGATGCTGAGCTGTTAATCAACAGCTACTACGACCCTGTGTTGTACCCGATAGTGCTGCCAGAGTCCCCATTGGAGGACGTTGGGACTGAGACCGATGAACCGGCTGATAGATAGTTTTTCTTATTCAGCATTTTTATTTATTTTCAAACTCTGTTTATTTATTTCAGAACATCTTTCAGTTGTATTTAATTCCAAGTTTAATAAAGTTTCATTTCCCGATGTTGAGTTGTGACAAATATAGTTATTGTTGTATGGTTACCTGCTATTGGAACAGCTTACTGCCGTCGTCTCAGCAATGGTGCAGGCTGGGCATGATCCGGTTCGACCCAATTATTTGGGATCGGGTCATAAAAAAAGCGATTCTATCGAAGACAGATCTCTTTACCGACAGTACTCCCGTCGTGAGGGGTTGGACCAGTGTGTGCTTCCTTTGGCATCGTTCCTTCGTCAGATCAACCATGGAACCACCATCTTATTCGCCATGCTTTCCCGGAACGGGAATTGGGCGAGGGAATAAGGCTGTAGCAGCTGGGATCTTCTCTGTGGATTTGACGTTGGGTGGTCCTTGTTTACAAAAAGAAAAGTTTGACTTTTATAAACTAAGAAAGAGTACAGAAGTACAATTGATTTCTAGGAAAGTACAACTATAGGAATCTGATCAGAAGATGATCACTTTTTCCTTGAACGATGTGATATCGAAGACACGAGCCGCTCGAGGATGCAACAGCACTTTAACAGGAGATTATGATCATTCGTGATTATTTGAGACTGATTTGAAACTCTATTTATAGAGTTCTTGAAATAACTGTTAGCATTTATTCTAGGTTGTGCACGTCTCAGGTTACACGGCCCTGTTTACTTGCGCGAGCGGTTGTACCAACTGCTATGGACGCGTAGCATCATTTTAGTGAGTTGTGCATAGTCGTGGGCAACGTAGTGGATACGTTCTACAAAGTTAGTGGCATGTGCGCCACGTCACCCTGCTCTAGAAATCAATTTGATCACATTGTGCGAGCTTCATCAGATTGTATGGGTGCAAAATGTAGCAACTTGCACGAGCGGTTGCACCAACTATTGTGGATGCATGGCATCATCTAAGTGAGATGCGCATGGTCGTGAGCAATGTAATGGACATGTTCTACGAAATTAGTGACATGTACGCCATGTCACCCTGCTCTAGACATCAAATTGATCACATTGTGCAAGCTTCATCAGGTTGCACGGGGGCGCAATGTAGCAACTTGCACGAGCGGTTGCACCAACTACTATGGATACGTGGCATCATCTAAGTGAGATGCGCATGGTTGTAAGCAATGTAGTGGACACGTTCTACGAAGTTAGTGATATGTGTGTCACGTCACCCTGCTTTGGACATCAATTTGATCACATTGTGCGAGCTTCATCAGGTTGTGTGGGGGTGTAATGTATCAACTTGCGCCTAAGTACAACCTCGTGCACCTTGACACGTTGCGCAAACTGCTAGCTGTCATAAAATCTGACCAAATTTCCTAGAGCACCGTGTTGTGCGGGATTTGAACAAATTTTCCTTGATATACGTGTTTGTTAGCTGTCGGGCAATGATGATGCCGTTATAATTTTTCAAGGAGACTGCCACGTGGCACTCCCGCAACCTGTCTCGTGTGCAACCTATCCCTCGCGCAAGTTGATAACTATGGCGCAATCTGATATCTAGCTCACAAAATAGCAACGTAACTTGATTTTTATCTTCTACAAGACCCCTTTCAAAGTTTTTAAAATTTGAAAAACTTCAAAGTTTTGAAATACTTTGAATTATATAGATTGCGCCTGTCTTCAACTAAATCCACTTTTCGAGCGCAAGTTGCGCGATCAGTTTCGTTTGCAAAGCTATAAATAGTCATACCCTTCGGTCTCTTGGATTTTTTACCGACGTTAAAATTCTTCTCAACCAAGAAAAGTTCATCTCCTCTCTTTCTTTACGAGCTTTCTTCGACAACTGTCAATGGCCCCCAAGCGCTCTGCTGCCGAGAAGGGCAAAAATATGGCCGAGTCTTCTACGCATATACCTCAATATGCTCTGCCCTTATCGCGACGAGAGACGGCCAACCCGGCCATGAAAGATGAATATCTGACCGCAAACCGATCATCGACTACCCTCTTTAGGGTTTTGCTCGATTATGACAACGTGCGCCCCCTCTTTTTAGAGTTGGGCACACTCCATAACTTGCGTCTCCCTATTTAGGTCATGGTTGCTGGCGATTTGTGTTGCACGATATTTCGAAAGTTGTGCTCTCTTTTGATTTTATGAAATCAATTTGGGGCACAACTTGACATGTTACACAACAAAAATATGGCGCAACCTGAATGCTGCGCAACATGAGAGTCGCGCAACCTGACTGCTACGCAACATAAGAGTCGTGCAACCTGACTGCTGCGCAACACAAGAGTCGCGCAACCTGTTGATGTAACATGTTCTGCTTCAAAACATTATTTGAAACTAATTTATGTTTGTTCTTCTTCATGTAGTTGACTTGAGAGAAGATCCCAATACTGAAATATTTGCCTCTACATTTAATGCACCTAAATACAAAGAGGACTTATCACATGTGTCATATCCCCATTATGAACTTCCTGAAGACAAGAGAGCTATACTCGCAGCTCAAGAGAACTCCACACTACTGTGTTTGATGAATGGACAACCTCTAAAAAGTGTGGATAATATAGTTCATAAGAAATCGAGCTTCTTGTTTGGTGATGCTATCAAGAAGACGTCCCAGTCCAAGGCTAAAAAAGAAGGCAGGGTTTAGCAGTGTAGTGAGGGCCGGATGATGTACCTCCCGAAAATGTCGAGATATCTATCAATGTCTCGATATAAATTTTCGAGTCACCCTCGCCGGATGTCATAGAATATAACTCCACAGCAGCAAGCAAGAGTGGGAAGGATACGTTACAGACTAGGTCCACAAAGTAGAGACCAATTCTATAGCACCTCAGATAACTATAGCTCCCATCTGAGAGGTATAATGTCAGGCTGTGTACCTCCCGAGGACTCCTTGCTGTTACTCCCGGTCAGAGTACCAATTTTTACGAACGAGTTTACCAAAGCTGAAGGAAAATACCCGGACCAGACCTTGCGAATGACAGGCCTGGTAAATCCAGATAATAAATGTTGGAGCAGTTTGGCTAATTGGGTTCTGGACCACTTCAAAGACAAGCTTCTGGAGATAGGTCTTTATAAAGCAGTCTGGGCTACAGTTTTGGGTTCCGCCCGAATGCCCGCATATTCCTGGCCCTGGTAGAAAGGTATAATGATAAGACCAGTACCTTCATGACCCTGCATGGGGAGATCAGCTTTACTCTTCATGAGATAAAGTTCCTTTCTCACCTGTCAATGGGAAATAACCCATACGAGGAATACGTACCTACCAATGAAGAATTGGACATCCTATTAACAGAAAATTCTAAAATGGTAGGGGTCTTCGAGGAGCTCTTGTGTCACTATAAGATATGTTCCCTCTACTATAAGAGTGCCACTGTAGGGACCTACTACACATCCAAGTGGATGCCTTATTTGTTCTTGGGTCATATTCATGAAGACAAGATATTCGATACTCAGGCTTGTGACCCTTGTTTCTTCAAACCATTCGACAAAAGCGACATCCAAAAACTGATGGAGAAGTATAATCAGTTTGACAATAAATTAGATGAATATTGGTCCCCCTTCAAGGCTGGTGACACGATCGAGAATTATTTCAGACAAGGTTATAGACCTATGTCTAAAGAAGCCCAGTTAGTGGGCTTTCTTTCTATATGGCTGCGACGGTTCGTAGTCCCTGGAGGCAGTGCTATCGACAGATTTCACCGAGGTGTCCTATTTGCTGCAGTACGTCTTGTGTTCGGTTACAAGATGGACCTCCTTTCAGCGGTGACTTGTCACTTAAATGCGGGCCTGCGCTCTTTTGTATACACCATGCTGTATGATAAGAATGCCAGGAATGAATTTCCCCGCACTGAAATGCCCTATACATATCTGTACGGGTGGCTGCACTTGCATTATCCTGGTTTGATGGACCCAGATATGAGTGTAGTAGGAGGGGACTTCATGAGGCGATATTCCAACGCCCGTTGGAATATCAGCGCATTATCAGAATGCCGACGAGCATTGAATAAGGGTTCTGGATGGAGGTTCCAATGTGTCCCTCCCCTTCAAGGGTATGAACATGTTCCTTCCAATCTTATGGATTTGGAAGCCACATCGCTCCGTCTGATTCTATCTACCTTTGAGTAGTTGAAGTCAATTCAGCCATCTCACTTGGTATTTCGGTTTGAAGAAGAGTGCTTCTTGGAACCATATCTGCCAAGCCGATTTAACCGACAGTTCGGCTATGATCAACTACATGTGGGGAACGCCACAACTTGTCTAAATGTTAGGGGTTATTTGATTGATGGAGCCAGAGCGTGGTAATACTACAATGCTCGAAACACAAAAGCAATATTCTCTATGCCAAATGTCCCTACCCAGACAGGTCCACGTATGTTGTACACATACGCAAATTTCTACACTTCGGTGAATACTTTTGTCGAGAACTTCAATATGCCCCACAGCTTCGCAAGCGACAAACGTATGAAGGCTGGGGTTCGTACAACATTATCATTCAGAGATGCTGAAAATCAGGATCCGGCCGATGATCCATTAGAAGCTTCCCTTATAGGATTTGCCGATGAAGCGACTGATCTACTAGACGTGCCATTGAAGGTATGAAAAGACAAATTTCCTGCCAAATGTCTTGGCAAGAAAAAGAGAGCTAGAGAATCATCAACTCATGATGATCTCCCTTCCTCACTCCAAGCTGCAGAGAAAAAGAAGAAGAAGAAGAGGACCGTAGTGGCCGTAACTGAACCAGCTACCACTAGGACAACACGATCCCAGTCAAAACAGATGACTACTGGGATGTCCCTTGGAGTGGGTGAGACGACTCCTTCGTCAGCTCCGAAGCAAAGCAGAGCCGTTCAAGAAGAAATTTGCGAAGAAGAACCGATAGCATCCCTACATCGGAAGCCTAGAAGGAAGTTGCTAGTAACCAGAGGAGATCATCTAAGAGTTGGCTCTTCATCCACTCTATCTGAACCAAAGACACCGCTACCTTCGCAACAAGATTTGCCACTTCAAAAAGGTAGTTTTTAATATTATTTTTGTATAATCATGTATAACTGAAATTTGACATTGTTCTTTTTCATCTGCAGTGGTTAGCGTTCCGGCTCCAGTCATTACAAAAGGGATTTCAGAGCCGATTATCACAAAAATGACTATTCCTGTAACTGTGTTAGCTATCGCAGGAATTATGATGTCATCTCCAACTCCAGGAGTTCCAAAGACTACACTTCCTCAGGAGGAATTGCCTAATCCTGATGTCACTGTCCCTTCTGTACCCCAAACTCCTACTCATTCTCAAGAGGATCGAGAAATGATAGCGGCTCTCAAAGGCTGTGACTACGGCGATATATATGAAGACGATTCTATAAGCGTCGGTGAAGGAGACCAAGCTTTAGCGGAAGTCCCGCTAAATCAAGAGATACCAATCGAAGAAGACCAAACCGTTGAGGGTGAAGAGCTCCATGTTGTTGACGAGGGGCATTCAAGCCCAAAAACTGATGAGCCTAAAAATAACGAAGATCAGATTATGGCTCTTGAAGATGCTGGGAATGATGAAAATACTAACCCTGTTGTTGCAGAGACTCGGACCCCTACTAATCAAGCTTTTGAAATCAGGAATGCAGAAGAAATTGCCCCAGCTGAACAAGTAGAATCAGGGGCCGGAAGCGGCCGTTTCTTATCAGGTGGTTCCGAAGTTGGAAGTAGTCACGCGGCTGTGTCCGAAACTACCATTGCCAGGCTCCACTCTGATCTGGACATGCCCCGTGAAACCCATATGTATTGTCAGGATCAGGTAAAATTTTAACTTTTATTTAACTTAATTCCTTTGATAATGTTTTAACTATGGTGTATATTGATCGCAGAAGGACCTGTGGGAACGACTAGCTCGACCATGGCTCCTTTGACAGAGGAACTCATGCAGGAGAAGGGAGCTCATCCCAGATGCCCAAATTTGGGTCTCTTGATGCACAATTTAGAGTACTTCCAACTGCTGCAGCAGTAGAAACTCGGATGGAAGTAGTGGCCACTCCAGGTGCTCTAGCAACAAACAGATTTGTTGTGGCTTCTTTCACCAAAGTCTTTTATACATATCTGAGGCCTCTGGTTCAAAGGGTAATGGAGAAGGATGATGTTCCTTTTGTCACAATCAGAAACCCTTCATCATTTTTAATTGGAGGTATCCGCACTCAGGGAGATGAAGATCAGGCCACCTATTTAGAACATGTATTGGACGAGCTTGAAGAATCCATTGAAGGCCTACAAAGATCTTAAAAGAGGGAATATTCAGCCGCTCGTAGACGCATAATGTGAAGCCATGGCTCGTGAAGCTGAAACAAACAGAGCTAATTTTGAAGCTTTCTTGATAGCTTTCACACAATGCTCCGCGGAGATGGATACACAGATTACTGAAACGGCCTCCAATTTTGAGCATCATACAGTTGCAGCTACAAAAAAAGGAAGTTCATGATCTAGAAATTGAGATTGCTCAGCTCTAGGAACGACTCGTGACAGCTAAACAGCATGTAGAAGAAGAAGCCCAACTACATCAAACTGTTGTAGGCCAGTTGGATCTTTTAAAGCGTCAGAAAGACGAGTTTGTTCAAGTCCAGAACAAAGAATTGGCACGTCAGGCAGCTGCTTTGTACCTTTTCGACCCAGAGTCTGGACGGGCCGAGGCTAGACAATGAGTGCTAGATTCTTGTACAAAAAAGCTAAGAATTTGAAGAAGCGGATTATAGATCTTAGCACCCTACCTCCAGAGTAAACCATCATAATTGTTGTTGTTTTTTTATATATATGATATACCTTTTGAAACATTTTCAAAATTATTAATGAAATTTTTTGTGGTTCTATTACTTGTTGCATATCCTGTTAAGGATATAAGTAATAGAATAGGAAATACGTTCAGAGGTACGGGACGTGACATATTTCTTTATAGAAAATAATAGTATTCATTATATCTGCTCAGAGGAAATGCGAACATGGCAGAATATAATTCTTGAAATATTATTATTCTTAAAAGATGACTTTATCAGAGGTAATATGGACGTGACGAGTCATTTGATATAGGAAATAGAATTCAGAGGTAATATGGACGTGAATCTATTGATATAGAAAATAGCATTTAAAGGTAATATGGACGTAAACTCGTTTTTCTATTGATGATCTTCAAATCGGCTAGGACTTAAAGACAGGATATCATGTCTAAAAAAAAGATATCTGTGATAATACGGATTTATCTTTTGAGTCGACTAGGACACAAAGATATGGTATCTTTTAAAACAGCTGAGTTTCAAAAGACAGAATTGATGATTCGGATGGATTCCACTGGGGATTTTGAATATTTATTATTTGTGGCTTTATTTACGAGAAAGTAAATAAACAATAATAAATGTAAGCCTATTCGCAAAATAAAATAGAGACAAAAAGATTAATGAATGAGTAGTCATGACTTTTCGTGGAAAGGTCATTTCGGTTCCCGAGACAGACAATAAATGAAGATCTATTCACGAGATGAATATAGATGAATGAACGGACATGCCTTTTCGAGGAAAGGTCGTTTCGGTTCCCGAGACAGACTGTTTGGTATTTTTGTCTATAAATAGTGCAAAACCTTTTTGAGGATGTTGTCAACACCTATTCCTATATTGCAAATGTCTTCTAAAGATGTGCCCAAGGAGGCTGAGGTCATCCCGAAGATCAAAGCCACTATCGATACTAATTCCAACAAGCCTCCGTCGCCCATTCAGCAAGAAGTGGAAGAAAGGTCGACTGTTCCTGAACCAAAACAGGACATTCTTGCTAAACTGGTGGAAACTGGAAGTACTACCTAAGAAAAAGCTTTGAGGAAGGCTGCATGTGAACTGTTGGTATCATCGGACAATGTCTTCGACCTTCTTACTAATTATGTTTTTAATCAGGAAGGCTCTGGTCCTCGTTCCTCTCCTTGATCTGATGTATCTCTTTTCTGTTTGAACTATGCAATTAAAAAAGAATTTTATTTACACTTTTTTTGTCTTTATACATAGTATTTCTTGAAAAATTTGCCATTGATAGGCATCATGGCGACTCGGCCATCCATACAAGTCAGTTGATAAGCTCCATTTGAGAAAACTTTGCTTACAACATAAGGACCTTCCCACTTTGCTTCGAACTTACCCATGCTTATGTGCGTCATAGTCATAGGACGTCTGACGGTTAGAACTAGTTCTCTTTTCTGAAACGCTCGTACTTTAACTTTAGGGTTGAAGGCTTTTGATATACGGGCTTGGTATAACTCAATATACTGTTGAGCTAGGAGCCGTTTCTCGTCCAACGCTTCAAGCTCCTGAAGTCGAAGACGGTTATTGTTTTATGTTGTGAGTTCATTGGCACTTGTAATCCTTAAGGAGGGGATTTGAATTTCCAATGGTAGGACAGCTTCGCATCCATACACCAAGAAGAAAGGTGTGCAACAGTTGGAGTACGTATAGTAGTACTATAAGCCCATAAACATTCTCTAAGCTTTTCACTCCAGTTTCTTTTAGTGGTAGAAATGAATTTCTTGAGAAGTTTGATGATAGTTTTGTTGAATGCTTCAGCCAAACCATTCGCTGCAGGATTGTAGGTTGTGGAAGCAACATTATTAATTCTGTTATCATCACAAAATCGAGTAAACTTTTGACTGATGAATTATAATCCATTATCATGAATGATTCGTCGAGGAATGTCGAATCTGTATATCACATGATGTTTGATGAAATTGATGATGCAAATAGTCTTGACTTCAGATAAAGGTATGGCTTTCTCCCATTTCGAGAAGTAATCGGTTATAGCTAGTATAAACCGATATCCTCTAGATGACGGTGGATTGATAGGACCAATGACATCCATACCCCAAGTTTCAAAGGGCCATGATGCGTTAGTCGGATGAAGGAACTCTGACGGTTGATGGATAAAGTCTGCATGAATTTGACAGTCTTGGCATTTCCTTGCATATTCAATGGCATCTGATACCATATTGGGCCAATAATGGCCCATACGTCGGATACGATCTTGTAACTTAAGACCAGGCTGATGTGCACCACATACCCTATCATGAGCTTCCCGTAGTATTTGTTTTGCTTCATCTCCAGCAAGACAATATAAAAGTAGACCATCAATGTTCTTCGATAAAGAGACTTAGAAGTATGATTATAATAAAAATGAAGTGATCGCCTACGGATTATTGTAGCTTCTTTAGAATCTTCAGATAAAATGTCATGTACCACGAAATCAATAAAAGGAGCTCTCCAATCTTCACTAATAACATTAATTTTAGTTGAATTACTGAACTCAATATTTAAGTTATTCTCAATGCAAAATAACTCTATTAGTGACGACAATCATTTGTTGCCTTTTCACTAGGATTGCTAATACGGCTGCCAGATTAGCTAATACATCAGCCTCCATATTGCATGTCTGACGTACATGTTCAATGAAGAAACCCTTGAATGATGTAGCCAGCCTACTGCTGTTTCATGATATGGGACAAGATCCTGGTGTCAAACTTCATACGTACCTCTAACATGATTGACAACAGTTTAGAATCTCTATATACTTCAAGATACTCAATATCTAATTGTTTAGCCAATTGGAGACCAATGAGCAGAGCGTTGTATTCAGCCATATTATTGGAACACGACTCGTCTAAAGAATAAGCTATCTGAATACCTAATCTTTCTGGTGAGACGAGGATGATTCCAACTCCAGCGACAATGGCACCTTTTGGTCCTATTCTGGATGCCCCGTCAAAGAATAGACGCCAGGTAAGAATTTCTTCTGAAATCATGTTGGATTCCAAAGTTTCATATGGAATCTCGTCATAGAGTTTAGATGTTTCAGGAATTGGATGGGCTATTAGGAAGTCAGCAAGAGCTTGACCCTTAACAGACTTTTGAGGAACATAAATCATATCATATTATGCTAATAATGTGGCCCATGTAGCAAGCCTAGAATTGAGTGTACTGGGCTTCTTCATCAAGACCCAGAGAGGGTTAACTCTAGAAATAATATGAATAGTTTGGACAGTGATATAATGTCTCATCTTTTGAACAGCAAACATCAAAACTAAACATTCTTTTTCCATTGGGGTGTATCGATGTTTAGCTTCGATCATTGTACGGCTAAGATAATAGATAGCTTGTTCATGACCTTCTTTATTCTTATGAGCTAATAAAGCACCTAATGAATGGTCCATTGCTCGAACATATATCAGGAAGGGTATTCCTGAGACTGGAGACACTAGAACTGGAGGGTTCATCAAGTACCGCTTTATGTCTTCAAATGCTTGCTGACATTCTTCAGTCCAAATAAAAGACACACCTTTCTTCATGAGTTGAGTGAACGATCTACAGCATCCAGAGAGATTTGAGATAAATCTCCTGATATACGCAAGTCGTCCTAGGAATCCTCGTAGCTCTTTTAGGTTGCGTGGAGGACGCATCTCTTGAATGGCTTTGATTTTCTCAAGGTCAACGTGTATACCTTTAGAGGTAATAACAAATCCAAGAAATTTGCCACTAGAGACTCCCAGAAATGACTTGGTGAGATTCATCTTGAGTTGATGCTGGCACATTAGATCAAATATAGTTCTCAAGTCTTGAATATGGTCTTCCTTTATATGACTTTTGACACCAATATCTCTACATAGCATTCAACTGTCTTTTACAAATGATCACGGAAGATAGTACTTATGGTCCACTGATAAGTTACAATCAAGTAGTCAAAGAGAGTTTTGGTTAGAACAAAATGATCACGGAAGATAGTACTCATGGCCCGCTGATCACGGAAGATAGTACTCATGGCCCGCTAATAAGTTACAATCAAGCAGTCAAACGAGAGTTTTGGTTAGACAAACAAGAGTTTTGGCCCGCTAATAGTACTCATTGCCCGCTGATAAGTTGCAATCAAGCAGTTCCTTTAGAGTTTTGGTTAGAACAAAATCAAACTAGATGCAATCAAGCAGTCAAACGAGAAGTTGAGAAGAGATCAAGGAAGGTATCAATAAGTGGATGAGATTCTCTATATCCTACTCCTATATGCAGGCATGTTGGACACAGTCATGTAACCCAACAAAATTATAGACCTACTGTTTCACTTAACAAAATGCCTAAAATTGGCTTTTGAAAGAAAATAAAAAAAAGTACAAAAGTACAAATAGATTTTGGAGAGTATTGCTATAGAAGTCTGATCTGAGAACGATCACTTTGTTCCTTGGACCACACGATGATGATGAAGAGAACTGTTTGCGAAAAACAAAATTTTATTTTTATTCCAAACTTGTAAAAGAGTACAAAGTACAATAAATTCTGGGGAAGTATAACTTTAGAAATCTGATCAGAAGACGATCACTTTATCCCTTGGACTATGTGAACTTGAAGACTGTAGCCTCTAGAGAACGCAGCAGCAATTTTGAAAGAGTTCTTGATTTCTTTGTTTGATGATGATTGGAAACTCTATTTATAGAGTCAGGAAATAACTGTTTTAGCAGTTATTCTGATGTACGTGAGGCTGGATTGTGCCATACTGGATTGCGCCAACCTCCTGTTGCGCCAACTTTCATTCAGTTGTCAATCGTATACTAACTGTATTTAGACGCATGGCATCATATGATTGAGATGCGCATGGTCGTGTACAAGATAGTAGACACGTCTTGAGAGATTAGTGGCATGTGCGCTATGTTATCCTGCTTTAGAATGTAAGTTGTCTCAACTTTATCAGGTTGCACGAGCTTCAGTCAACAAGTCAAACTGTACTTGATTTGAGTGGCGCCTACATACGTGGCAGCTTCTGATCAAAAGTCGTTCAGGTTGCGCCCAGGTGCAACCAAGGATTTTGTTTAGATTGTGCCTGGGCGCAACTCACGAAGTGTACAAGACAGTTGTCCACCAATTTTTCCTTGAGCGACATAATTCACGGGATTTGAAGAGATTTTTCTCGTTCTCTGTTGTATCAGTCGTCAGTATGGTCAGATAATGATGACTATTAAGTGTCAAATGCCACGTAGGCTTTGGCGTAAAAAGATAGGACGCAGTCTGATATCAGGTGTAATCTGATCGGTGGCGCAGTCTGCTTCATATCTGTGGCGCAACTTGATTTTTGGGGTGCAACTTGATCACTGATCAGTATATTGAAGGCACAACTTGATTTTTAGGCTCTACAAGACCCCCTTCAAAGTTTTCAAAACTTAAAGACATTGCAAAGTTTTAGAATACTTTGAATTTATAAAAGTCTGACTAAGTCAGGTTGCGCCGGTCTCATGCTCGGTCATCATGATTAAATACCTTTCTCGAAAATATTCAATCTTCTCTTCGTCTTCCGGAGTTTTATTAATTTCTTTCAGTTTCCTATGAGGAATACGAAGAGTCAATTTGTTGATATATATATAGTTGATCTCCGTACTTTGGTCTTCACTTTTGTGCTTCAATAGCCCCCAAGAAGAAAGAGATGGAGACTAATACTGACACCACAACCAAGTCTCCTGAAGTGAGACAAGATATTGCGCCTACAACCTTTTTGTTGGAGGCTGACCCAGCTTTGAAGGCAGTGAACTTTTTGAACTGTTTCGGTTTAACTCGGTCAGTCTTCAATCGCTCGAGTGGCGGATCATCCTCTGAGGAGCACGCCAATTCAGAGGGATTTCTCAACCTGATGCGTCGTTCGGGGATCTGCACTATGCAAGAATTGGATGCCGCCTTCGTCAGACTGATGAAGGCAAGGACAAAAAATAATGTTCTGGGCAGAACTTTTTTTACTTTTCTGTCCTTGATTGTAGGGGTCCACCCGTCTTTATGCAAATGAATTTTTAAAATTTCTGATATTGTGTGGCTGTGACTTCGAATAGTGCTTATGGACATATTCTTTTAGCTGATTCTTTATTTTACTGTTTCTTCTGAAGAACACGTGGTAGCCGTTACACGTTTTTAGATGCCTATTTTCAGTTCTTTCCCAGAATAGAATCCTAGAACAACGCACCGATCTCATTTTCATCCTCTTTAAAAAGGACATTCAGAAATGAACAAACCATTCATACTTTCTCAAAACTAATGTCTTCCCACAAGGCTTCACTTGCGCTACTTCATTCTGACACTATTTGCTTGCATGCTGTGTCTTTAAAAATTGGTAAGTCTTGATGAAGAATCAATAGTATGAGTACTTTTCTTTCGCACCACTTCTGGAGACAAATATTAATCTACATGTTGTAGACACTTATTGATGTGTGCTAACTATTTTTGAGAATAGGCGCACACTGTGGCCCAGTGTTTAGCTCTGATCAGAGGCGCGTATTGCTTGTTATATGCCTGTTCGATCAGTGTTCAGTGCTGATATGCGCTTATTCGTAGGCGCATTGCTGATGTGTGCCTATTTATAGGCGCATTACTGATGTACGCCTGTCTGTAGGCACATTGTTGATGTACACCTGTTTGTAGGCGCATAATGATGTACGCCCATTTGTAGGCACAATGCTGTTGTGCGCCTGTTTGTTAGCGCATACTAATGTGTGCCAGTTTGTAGGCGCAATGCTGATGTGCGCCTGTTTGTAGGCACATATTAATGTGCGCCAGTTTATAGGCGCAATGCTGCTGATATATTCTGCTAACTTATCATGTTTTATTGATATTTGCATGGACTTGGTTAGCGAGCTTTTTCAGAACTGGTATTGGTGATTTGGATGTTGCAAGGAACATTCTTTTGACACCCACATCAAGCAGCTCATATGGTTCTGACACTCAAATCAGACAGCTCAGGACTCTTTATGTTAAGAAGGGTCTTCCTCAGATGGTAGGAAGAGCCTGTATACATGAGAGTTGGATGGTGAAGAGACAGAATTAGGAATCGTATCACAAGGGTGATCTCGTTCCTAGTTTCCCTGGCGGGTCGTCTCCTTCCACCAGTTGTATTGACAACAGCTCATCTTTGGGCTGTTGTACTCTGTGGTTCTCCTCTCACCTTTCTCAGAAAAAAGACCAGAGTTAATTTCATTGTCTGCCTCGCTGCTTCGGATCGAGACGACAAGGAACTGGCACTAACAAATAAGAAGATCCAAAGATGTAATAGACCTTCATTATCGATGGAAAGATCCAAAGATGTAATAGACCTTCATTAGAATGAAAATCAAAGATGTAATAGATTTTCATCAAGATGTATCTATGTTTTTAAAGAAAAAATAAAGAATGATTTTCTCTTCTTTACGATTTGATTTTGATATGGTGATAAGAAACATAGATTCAAGGGAAAATGTGGATGACAAGTTGCTGATGTAATAAAGAATTTCAAAAGTATAGAGAATGTGAACTTTTATAAGAAAAGTGAACGGTCACTTCAATTTTCGAGATAAGGACACTGAAAATGAATGGACAGTCACGAACAGTTATAAATGAATGAACAGTTATAAATGAATGAACAGTTATAAATGAACGAACAGTTGGGCTTCTTCCAAAAAGTCGCATCAGTTCTCGAGATTGACTATCTGATTGTTTTGTCTATAAAATAGAACAAAACTTTCGTAGATATCGTCACTTTTTTCTTTTCTGTACAAAATATCCTCCAAAGATTTGCTCATCCCGAAGCTTGAAGGAAAGACTGAGACACCACCTGCTGAGTCCTCAGTACCTTCTCAGAAAGACAGGGGTGAAGGCTCAACTGTTCCTGCACCAGGAGAGGACTTGATTTCCAAGCTAGTAGAGCCTGGGAAGACTGCCGAAGAAGAGGCATTGAGGATAGCTGCATGCAAGTTCTTTGTGAGTTCAGACAATGAGATGTTTGAACTATTGGCAAACTATGTATTTAATCATGAAGGGTCAGGGCCTCCTCCCCGTCCTTAATATTATGTAATTCTATTCTGCTTTTGAAATAAAAAATAAACTTTTATTTACATAATGTCTCTAAAAATAAAGTACATTTTGTCTTTATATATAATATTTCTTGAGAAATTTGCCATTGATGGGCATCATAGCAACTCTGCCATCCATATCTGTTAATTAATAGGCTCCATTAGAAAAGACTTTATTTATCACATATGGTCCTTCCCATTTTGCCTCGAACTTGCCTTTGCTCATATGTGTCATAGTCATAGGACGTCTGACTGTAAGAACCAACTCACCTTCTTGAAATGTTCGCACTCTGACTTTGCAATTGAAAGCTTTTGAAATCTGTGCCTGATAAAGTTCAATGTATTGTTGAGCAAATAACCTTTTCTCATCGAGTGCCTCCAATTCCTGAAGCCGAAGACGATCATTATTGTCTTTAGTAATCTCATTAGCAATGGCGATTCTCAATGATGGAATTTGAATCTCCAAAGGTAGTACCGCTTCACATTCATACACCAGAGAAAAAAGTGTGCAACCTGTGGGGTTACGGACAGTAGTGCGATATGCCATAGACATTCTCCAAGTTTATCACTCCAATTATGTTTGTTGATAGAGACAAACTTTTTGAGGAGTTTGATAATGGTCTTGTTGAATGCTTCAGCCAACCCGTTAGCCACAGGATTATAGGCTGTTGAGGCAACATTATTGATTCTGTTGTCATCACAGAACCTATGAAACTTCTGGCTGATGAATTGTGGCCCATTATCATGAATAATTCGACGAGGGACACCAAATCTATATATCACATGATGTTTAATGAAGTTGATGACACTACTAGTTTTTACTTCAGCCAAAGGTATAGCTTCTGTCCACTTGGAAAAATAATCGGTTATAGCTAAGATAAACCGATGCCCTTTAGATGAAGGAGGATTGATAGGGCCAATTATATCCATACCCCAAGCTTCAAAAGGCCATGAGGCTGCAGTTGGATGAAGAAATTCCGATGGTTAGTGAATAAAATCTGCATGAATTTGACATGCACGGCATTTCCTTGCATAATCAATAGCATCTGATACCATAGAAGGCCAGTAGTAGCCCATACGTCGGATACGATCCTGTAGTTTAGGACCAGGTTAATGTGCTCCACAAACACCATCATGAGCTTCACGTAATATTTGCTTTACTTCGTCACCAGCAAGACACCTCAAGAGTAATCCATCAAAAGTTCTTCGATAGAGAGTTTTAGTAGTATGATTATAATATAATCGAAGTGATCGACGACGTATACTTGTAGTTTCCTTAGAATCTTCTGGCAATATGTCATGTACTGCAAAATCAATTAAAGGTAATCTCCAATCCTCGTTAAGGACATTGACTTCAGTTAGGTTGTTGAATTCAATGTTATGGATGTTCTCAACACAAAATAATTCTCTAGAGATAACCACCATTTGTTGTCTTTTGACTGGAACTGCCAATACTGCAGCTAGGTTAGCTAAAGCATCAGCTTCTGTACTGCATGCACGACGTACATGTTCGATGAAGAATCCTTTAAATAAAGAAGCTATTCTGGTTGCTGCTTTATGGTATGGTACCAAATCTTGATGTCGGACTTCATATATGCCTCTAACCTGATTAACAATCAGCTTAGAGTCACCATATACTTCGAGATATTAATATTCAATTGTTTGGCTAATTGAAGTCCAATGAGCAAAGCATTGTATTCTGCCACATTGTTGGAGCATGATTCGTCTAAAGAATAGGCCCTTTGAATAGTTAACCCATCAGGTGAAATAAGAACAATTCCTACTCCAACAACAAGAGTACCTCCAGGTCCAATTCTAGAAGCTCCATCAAAGAACAACCTCCAAGTAGGAAATTCTTCTGAGATCATATTTGATTCTAATGTTTCGTCCGAAATCTCATCATAGAGTTTAGATGTCTCAGGGACAGGATGAGCTGCTAAAAAGTCAGCAAGTGCTTGGCCTTTCACAGACTTTTGAGGAACATAAACCATATCATATTGTGCTAGCAATATGGCCCATGTGGCAAGTCTAGAATTGAGTGTGCTTGGCTTCTTCATTAAGACTTGAAGAAGATTGACCCGAGATATGACATGAATAGTTTGGCCTATGATGTAATGTCTTGTCTTCTGAACAGCAAACATTAAGGCTAAACATTCCTTCTCCACTGGACTATAACGATGTTCAGCTCCAATCATCGTTCGGCTGAGATAGTAGATGGCTTGTTCATGACCTTCCTTGTTCTTCTGAGCCAGCAAAGCTCCTAATGAATGATCCATTGCTCGGACATACATTAAAAAGGGTATTCCTGAGATTAGTGGTACAAGAACCGGTGGACTCATTAAATACCGCTTTATGTCATCAAATGCCCGTTGACATTCTTCCATCCAAACGAACACCTTTCTTCATTAATTGAGTAAATGGTCTGCAACGTCCAGATAAATTCAAAATGAATCGCCTGATGTACGCAAGCCGACCTTGGAATCCTCGTAGCTCTTTTAGATTGCGTGGTGGATGGATCTCTTGAATGGCTTTGATCTTCTCGGGATCAACGTGTATACCCTTAGAGGTAATGACGAAGCCGAGAAACTTTCCACTAGAGACACCCAAGAAAGACTTGATGGGGTTCATTTTGAGTTGATGCTGGCGCATTAGATTGAAGATAGTTCTTAAATCCTGAATGTGATCTTCTTTAAGACGACTTTTGACAGAAATATCGTCAACATAGCATTCGACAGTCTTTCATAAATGATCTCGAAAGATAGTGCTCATAGCCCGCTGGTAAGTTGCACCTACGTTCTTAAGACCAAACGGCATGACCGTATAACAGTATACACCCCGAGGAGTACGAAACGAAGTATGTTTTTTATCTTCAGGATCCATCCGAATTTGATTATATCCAGAAAACCCATCCATGAAAGAAATTCGTTCGAATCCACATGTATTGTCGATCATAACATCAGTAATTAGGAGAGAAAATTCGTCTTTGGGGAAAGCATCATTGAGATCCGGAAAGTCTATGCAAACTCGAACTTTTTTGGTCTTTTTCAGGACAGGGACGACATTGGCCGCCCAGTCAGGATGTTGTTCTTCTCTGATAAAGCCACAAGCTATAAGCTTTTTGACTTCATCATCAATTGCATCTATCATTTCAGGCTTGAATCATCGTTGTTGTTGTTTGACCGGTTTGACATTCGGCAAGATGTTAAACTTGTGAGTTGCAATTTGAGGATCTAATCCCGGCATATCTTCGTAACTCCAGGCGAAGACGTCAATGTACTCACGAATAAGGTAAATTAATTCTTGTTTATCATCTTCTGGGAGATTCTTGCTGATGAAGATTGGTCGTGATACACCTTTCTCTCCAATATCAATTTGGACCAGTTGATCTTCAGTAGGTGGTTCTCGTTGTTCAAAACGAAGTTCTTATTGATTGTCCATCCTTTGTGCCCAAGGGTCCATTTCAGTAGCTTCTTTAATGTCACTTTCATCATCTTCTGAGAATTCGACTGACACCATGTTAGAAGATATTATGTCCTTATGAATATGACCGATGCTGGTATCAGAATCCCACAAGATAGAATCAAAAGAGTTTGAACGTTCTTCTTCATCAGATTCAGAAGGTTCTGAAGTTGGAAGTGGTGACATATAACCGAGTCCTCGTTTCGTTTTACTGTGGTATTGTTGTGATTTTCCTCTTGGAACAGAAATACGAAGAGGGGTTCGCCTTCCTTTACCATTGTTGAGACCTGTTCTGAAATCATAGCCCATTTTACGGATGATGGCTTTAGATTGTGGACTATAGCGTCGTAATTGTAGCCTTCCTGTATCATCTCTATTATTATTATAGAGCATGATTTTTGGTTCTTCTTTTTTGTTTAAGAATATAGGCTTTTCATCTTTCTTTCGAGACGGTACTAAGAAGTATGACTCTTGTATTGAATCCAGTGATACCACATTTCGTCGAGATGATACAACTTCTATTGCAAGTGATTTAAAGCTATCTAGCATATCCAAATAACACTGAGTATAGTAAAATACATAAGTATACTACAAAGGAGATGCTTTATTGATCTTTACACCATCATTTACAACAGGGACTTTAGCCTTAGCAGGCTTAGTCAGATTGATGACAAGAGGGGGAGAAAAAGAACGCGAAGGAGGAGGGAGCTTCTTGCAATGAAGATCGATTACAAGCGGCTCAGATGAGGTGAGCTCCCTTTGTTCCTGACTATCACCTTTAGGTCGCTTCTCATGAGAAGGTAGATAAATAGTCAATGGTTGGGAAGACTGAGGACATGAGGTACGCCCTTTGACTGGAATCACCAGAGTATTATTAGGTATACTCTTCTGTTCTTTATCTGTGTCCATTGCTAATACCACCTTCATGAATTCTTCTTTGTACATACGAGAATCGTTGCAATATGCTTCAACTCCTTTGAAAGGATTCAAATCTGCAATCTCTTTTTGGACTTCTCTATTACCATCCACATATTTGAAATATTGGTGGAGTATAGAGGGTACAATATTGTGTTCATGGAGAAATGGCCTTTCCAACAAAGCATTGTATGAGCCATGATTGTCAATAACATAAAAAGTTACTTTTGTACGAAGATTGCCAATTTGAAGTTTTAGGCGTATCTTCCCCAAAGGTTCACTTCTTCCTTGATTGAATCCTAAGATGGTAGTAATAGTTGTAGAAAGATTATGTACTGGGATTTTCAAAGGGTCCAATAAGGACTTTGGCATGATGCTAAGTGCAGACCCGGGATCAATCAGAATACGGTCGACTTTCATGGTGTCCACATATCCCGTGAAATAGAGAGGACGATCATGACGATTGTCTTCTAACAGCATGTCATCTTGTGTAAAAATGATATTGGGCATTAATTCAAATACACTATGACAATGTGCACAGCTGACTGGCTCCTTTTCGGGCTTCTTGAGAAAAGTCAGACAAGTGTCAGCCTGCATCAAAGATTCACTTAACGTCTCACGAGTTTCTTTTGAGAGACGTAAAAGTTCAAAGATTGACAATCTTGCTGGAGTATTGGCCAATTGAGCCAATATGTCAAAATTGTAAGGCTTTTCAAGTCCAAGAGATAATGACTTCTTCAATGCTTTATCAAAGCGAACAGGTTGCTTTTCCTTGTCTGCTGATGTTGGTTTAAGAGGAGATGGCTCTACCACTGGCACAGATGTAGACGGTGTATATTCAGCAGGAGAAGATGATGGAAGAAGAACATCTGGGGATGGATCTTGATTTTCGGAATACTCCCGAAGATAGGGTTTCCCAGATCTAGTGCCCATTAGGATTTCTTCTTCTGTTAATGGTTCAAAGGATACCATATTACAGTTCTTTTATTTAGACTTGGAATGCATCATTTGTTTAGAAGAGGAAGGCATTTCAAATTCTACAACTAGATCTGGATGAATCCATATGATCTCTCCTTTGTTAGTTAACATCGGAACAAGACCTTCATTTTGAGGAGGCAGGATATTCACAATTTCTAGAGTAGTCCTTGGAATGGGGACAACTCCATCTTGTACAAGTTATGGTAGAAAATAACCTAATTGGAGAGAGCATATTAGCAGTCACTGTTTTCTCGTCCTGCTGTAGAGTAATTGCTCCAGAGTTGACCAACTCCTGAATTTTGCCCTTGAGCACATAATATGCTCTGGTTGGATGCCCTATGAATCTGTGATAAACACAGTATTTAGGGTGATCAGTTTTACCAACTTCTTCTGGTTGCTTTGCCTCTGGAAGTTGAAGCTTATTGCTTTTGATCAAGCAAACTAAGATGCTCAACGTATCATCTTCGTCAAAAGAATACTCTTCTTTTGGACGAGTTGGCTTTTGCTGTGGTGCCGATGGGGTGGATGTCGTCTGAGTAACATTGACAGCCAAAGACTCTTTGACTTTAAGATTGATGGCCAATGTTTCTTTATTCTTGCGGTTATTCTGGCGATTACTACCCCAGGTGTAGAATGTTCATCTTGGTTAGGGTGAGTCATCTGGACTCCTAACTGTTTAAACTTTTTGGCACTCACTTATGTCACTTTTGTATTAATAATGAAAGAAGGCCAATCCTGGAATTGTGTAGATCTCGTCCACATACTGATAATAGGCAACAAGTTTGATTTGCAAGTGTCTATTGTTACAGCAGATGGAGTACCTAAAGGCATTTTGAGTGCCTCTCGGCGGAATATTTTATTGAAACTCTTTGTGGAATCATTGTGCCTCAGTTTAATTTTGATGAGGGCAGACATTGTCATGTCGTTGACTCCTTCATAAAATCGTTCCAAGAACATTTGCTTGAAACCAGCAAAAGAAGTGATACAGCCATCAAGTAGGCTATGATACCAGTCATATGCTGCACTGGCTAAACAACCAACGAACACTCTGGTAAGGAGAGCATCATTTGGCTGTAATTGATCAGTCATCACTTCAAAATGATTGATGTACTAACTTGGAGAAGTGATACCATCAAAAAGCATAATGGTTGGGAGTTTATACTTAGAAGGAAATGGAACTTCCTTCCACTCTGTAGGATATGGTTGCTTTATACCCAATCTTTGTAGACCATCCTTCTGCATAAAAGCCTCAAACTGAGTGCGTAGAAGTTTCACAGCCTCATTGGCATCCCTGATGTTTGGAAATTGGTAGGTTGGTTAGAAGTGTTGGGAGGAGGAACAGCGTGATAATTACCACCCCCAGCACCAGACTGACTTAGATCAGCTTAAGTTGGCACAGAAGCAACCTGAGGGGCCGGTACCCCCAGACTAATAGGTACAGAAGATGCTATAAGCTCCAGATTTGTAATAAGGTTTACAATTGGAGGTACTGTATGTTGAGCCACCATTATGGTGTGCATACTTGTAACCATTTCTGCCATGGTTTTCAATTTGTCTTCTAATGCAACAATTCATTGCTCTTGGCGGGTTGATGTAGAGGCATCTTGATCCTCTGTAATGGTATATGCTGTCACTTCTCTTGCAGCTATTGATAAGATAGTTTGTTCAGAACTTTACTATCTGCATCAAACTCCGAAAGAGAGTCCTCTCCCACATGGGTGATAGGGAGATCTTCTTGATTAAAGACACCTTGGATCAAATGTCGATTTTTTGATCTTGTGTATTGAAAGACACCTTCACTGGATGCATGGATCCGGTCTAAGTATTGTTGACTAGGATTACGGGATGCATTACATCTCGAACGTTTCCCACCCCCAGTGCCTTGAGAAATCATGTTAACATAAGCATATAATATTTCATCTTCGTCTTCTATTATATATTCAAGAGTTAAAGCATAGTTCAGACGATCGAAGATAGATCGTCGGGCCGATTGGCAACAACAGTTGATAACGACTTTATATAGGCAGTGGCGATTTGAAGCACGATTTGGAGGTGAAGAAAACATTTTTGTAGTTTCCCACCTTTGTGTAAGACGTTGCCGGAGATCAGTTACAACCATAGGACGAGAAGAAGTCGGAGGGACATATTCCTTAATGATGTTAGGAACATGTCTCCTATTGTTCAGGTGTTTGGTTCCTTGAGTGTACAAGGATGTACTCAACTCATTAGCATAGGTAGAAGGGTCTTTCTTTTCAAACTTTAACTTTTGATGCAGATTGGCCTTTGGCATAGGGTTCTTGCATTTTACCAAAGCTGATATTGTTTGACGCCTATTGAGATAAGCACGTAAATCTGAAAATTCTGCTCTCGGTGTCTCTGTTTGTGATACCTTCAATTTTCCTTGTTTAGATCTTGAAATTTGCAAGGTAGGAAGATCTTGACCAGACCCCATAGGAGTTAGCAAGATACCTCTGTGATCAATATTTTTTTCCAGTATCAGAGATCCGATGACCTCTGTTTACAGGAATAGAATCTGATACATCTTCCTCTGAATCATAGACCAGGGAAGTTTGAGGAAAGACCAAAGGGTGCTTTCCTTTTTTTTGAACAGGGTTAGCTAAGAAGCATTTCCCTTTGTTCTGTTGTGTGATCATTTTAGGCATAGATTGTGCCAATTGAGAAAATGATATAGGACTTTTTTCTTTGTTCTGTCTAGTGTTAGCACTAGGACACGAATTCTCTAAGTTCAGAACTTAAGAATTGGAAGAGGGTATAGCCAAAAGACTAGTTCCCTTAAATTGTGCCGGAGTAGCAGATTGTTTGTGTTGTGCCATATTCCTACGGACTACTGGTAGCGCCTTGGCAGCAACTTTGGTAGACTGTGCATCAACAGCAGCTTGAACTGACTGCATTTTGGCAGCAAGGAGAGTGGTAGACTGTGCATGGGCAGCAGAGTGAGCAAATTGCATCCTAACAACAGAAATAGGTTATACTGGAGCCACTGAGGCGGATTGTGCCTTGATCATTGAGCACTCAAGTTACGCCTGGGCAATAGCGACTGTAGGGGATTTAGGAGTCCACACAGTCCTGTTCTTGGCAATAGACATCGTGCACTTGTTGCTCTTGGTGTTGATCATCTTCTCGTAGGCTGTCTGGTTGACTTGAACAACCAGAGTCTTCTGGGTCTTGCCGATCGACGCAATGTCACATTGAGTTGTCACTTTCTCGTCGAAGGAGAAAGTCATCCCCAGCAGAGTCATCATTTTGTTTGCGAAAAACAAAAATTATTTTTATTCCAAACTTGTAAAAGAGTACAAAGTACAATGAATTCTGGGGAAGTACAACTTTAGGAATCTGATCAGAAGACGATCACTTTATTTCTTGGACTATGTGAACTTGAAGACTGTAGCCTCTAGAGAATGCAGCAGCAATTTTGCAAGAGTTCTTGATTTCTTTGTCTGGTGATGATTGGAAACTCTATTTATAGAGTTCAGGAAATAACTGTTTTAGCAGTTATTCTGATGTGCACGAGGTTGGATTGTGCTATACTGGATTGCGCCAACCTCTTGTTGTGCCAACTTTCATTCAGTTGTCAATCGTGTACTAACTGTATTTAGACGCATGGCATCGTATGATTGAGATGCGCTTGGTCGTGTACCGGATAGTAGACACGTCTTGAGAGATTAGTGGCATGTGCGCTACGTCATCCTGCTTTAGAATGTAAGTTGTCTCAACTTTATCAGGTTGCACGAGCTTCAGTCAATAAGTCAAACTGCGCTTGATTTGAGCGATGCCTACACACGTGGCAGCTTCTGATCAAAAGTCGTTCAGGTTGCGCCCAGGCGCAACTAAGGATTTGTTTAGATTATGCCTGGGCGCAACTCACGAAGTGTACAAGACAGTTGTCCACCAACTTTTCCTTGAGCAGCACAATTTACGGGATTCGAAAAGATTTTCCTCGTCCTCTGTTGTATCAGTCATCAGTATGGTCAGGTAATGATGACTATTAAGTGTCAGATGCCACATAGGCTTTGGCACAAAAATATTGGACGCAGTCTGATATCAGGCGCAATCTGATCGGTGGCGCAGTCTGCTTCATATCAGTGGCGCAACTTAATTTTTGGGGTGCAACTTGATCACTGATGAGTATATTGAAGGCGCAACTTGATTTTTAGGCTCTACAAGAACTGCTTGAAGAAGATGAACAATCGGAAGAACTAAGTCACCAGAAAGGTATCGACACAACGGCACTGATGGCACAGTCGAATGCTTTCCTGCTTTGCTTCACCCTGTTCTTGAGAAAAAGTTGAAGAAATGCTTCTGGAAATATAACTCTAAAAGTATGAGTTTTCTCAGAATCTCCTCCTCTGTATATCTCTCTTGATGTCTTTCTTTTGTTAAAACTAAGTCTATTTATAGACTAGACCCTCTGTGCGTAAAAACAAAAAATTGGGTCTCTACGTAACTAAATGCCATCCACGATTGAAAATCAACCTTTACGCGTGATGACACGTGTCCCATGTAGAGTTTTCATCTCTACGCAAGGTGACACGTCCTCCACAACTTCAACAAAATAGGGAGAGCACGTACACACGTTCCTCGATAAGTGTGGCATGAAAGCCACGTATGCAGACCACATTCACATAGCCAGAAAAGATTGGGCGTAAAAATAATGCAAAATAGACTTCCTGCGTAAAGTAGCAGACTGGGCGTAAAATAACTCAAAAGTAGACTTCCTGCGTAAAGTGGCTGAAAAGTAGTCTTGAGCGTATAATTAGCACAAATAAACTCTACGCACACAAAAGCCTTGAGCGTAAAGACTCAAAATAGCTTTCATGAGTAAAGGAAATGATCTCTTGAGCGTAAAGTAGCCCATTTGCACGCTAAACGATAAGTGTTGGGTTTGGTGTAAAAAATCTTCTCGACTTCTGTGCAATGTTTTGTCAGAAAATCATACTGTCAGATCAATATCACACGTATTAAATGCAGTCCGACAGCCTGTCTCTTGCGTAAGAGCTGAGAATGGCTCTCGCGTAAAAGAGCTCGCGTAGAATTTTGAATATGACTCAATAGAGTCTTTTAATGAGCCTTGCGTAGAGTCTGACTTTGCGTAAAGTTCTTCACTTCTTTGACTTGGTCTATGAAGTTTATTTTATCTCCTAGAAGACCCCCTTCAAAGTTTTCAAATTTTTCTAAAATTTGAAATACTTTGAACAAAAGCGTAAAATCCGGGATATCCAACAGTCATCTGCGTAGAATTCGGGATACCCAACGGTCAGTTCGGGATACCCAACCGTCCGCGTAAAGTTCGGGATATCCAACAGTCATCCGCGTAGAATTCGGGATACCCAACGGTCATTTGCGTAAAGTTCGGGATACCCAACAGTCCGCGTAAAGTTCGGGATATCCAACAGTCAACGTAAATTTTGGGAATTTGAACCGATTTCAAAATTTTCTATAAATAGAGCTTTGCCAGAAGAGAGAGAACTTTACTCATTCTCGCAATCTCAATCTCTTTTACTCTCTTCTTCTTCGAAATCTCAGTTCAACTCAATGGCCCTCAAGATTAAGACCACCGCCGGCGCCATGGGCAAGAAGCCCGTCGTTGCTGTCTCGTCGCCGGCTGATCGAGCAGAGACCACCATTCCAACATCGGTGGCGACCCCAAGACCTAATGTCGTTGTGGCTACGGCTATGATAGGTAAAACCCTATCTATTTCGGCCGTGAGTTCGTCGAAAAAAGAAGAAGAAGAACCGAACAAAAACCCTAAATTTTACGCCGACGTTTATATGTGTCAGCGTAAAAATACAACTCACCAAATACGCCCACGTCTATACGTGCCAGCGTAAAAATAGAAATAACAGAATACGCCCTCATTATACGTGTCAGCGTAGAATATAAAAATACGCTCACGTCAATACATGCCAGCGTAAAATAGAAACAACAAAATACGCCCACGTTATGCATGTCAGCGTAGAATGTAAAAATACGCTCACGTCAATACGTGTCAGCGTAAAACATTAAATACGCTCACATCTATATGTGTCAGCGTAAAAACAACATATGCTCACGTCTATACGTGCTAGTGTAAAACATTAAATACGCTCACATCTATTGTAGAAGCATGGAAAAATATTAAATAAATTCGTATGCGGTCAGAAAATCAGCCTCATGCGGCTCATAGCTGAAGGAGCCTTCATGCGGCTCAAAAAGGCTTGAGAGCTTCATGCGGCTCAAAAAGGTAAAGGGGAAGCCACGTGGCTTCATGCAGCGGGC
Source organism: Iris pallida (assembly GCA_029216955.1). NCBI lineage: Eukaryota > Viridiplantae > Streptophyta > Magnoliopsida > Asparagales > Iridaceae > Iris > Iris pallida. The sequence continues at coordinate 5,426,192 of JANAVB010018200.1, read as the reverse complement.
CATAAATGCTCTAAGTAGTTGGCTCATTAATTACCCTGACACATTGGCAGCTCTGACAATGATGGATTGACAGCTCTGACATAAAGTAGAAATGATGACCCTCGACATGCTCCTAGAGAAACGAGGAAACTCTTTACAGCCGGCACGATCCATTTTCAAAAATCTTTATGCAGCTTAGTTGCAAGGACGTCTATGCGGCTCAGTTGCAAGGGTCTTTATGCGGCTCAGTTGCAAGGGCCTTCATGCGGCTCAATTGCAAGGGCCTTCATGCGGCTCAGTTGTATGGGCCTCCATGCGGCCCAGAATAAAGGACGTCCATGCGGCTCAAACTAAAGGACGTCTATGCGACACGCATTACAGAACGTCCATGCGACTCAAATAAGGATGTCCATGCGGCTCGAATTAGAGGACGTCCATGCGGCTCAAATTAAAGGACGTCCATGCGGATCAGAGTGAAGGACTTCCATGCGACTCAGATCAAAGGACTCCCATGCGGTTCAAGGCCATGCTTATGTGGCTCGCAACAGTTGGGACACGTGGCAGGAATTAATTAAAGCCCAACAATTCAGATTTTTGGCGATCAACATAACAGGCAGTTGGGACACGTGGCAAGAGATTGACCAAGATTTATTCACTTGGATTTGCTGATATCAACAAATCATCCCCATGCAGATTTGTTGCAATCAACATTAATTGCCCATGCAGATTTGGTACAATCAACATTAACTGCTCTGATTTGTTACAATCAATATTGACGGCCCAGATTAAATTCCAGTAAACAAGATCAAGGCAAATCGTAACCAAACACTAACCGTCCACTTTTAAAGGAGCAATTATTGCAAACCCTACTTATCACACTACACTCCTATAAATAGCAAGGTGCCATTCCCTTGCAAAGAAGAGCACAGAGGAGCGCAGAGAGAGAAGTAAACAGATAGAAACATAGAGTCACGTACAAAGAAAGCGGCAGCGCACAGAAGGGTCTCCCCACGCATCCCAAGAGCATTTCTTCATCAGAGCCAAGGATACGTCCGATCGTCCAAGGAGTAAGGCAGAGTTGCCGTCACTCTTCCGAGCCTCTACCGTTACCCCACCCCCAGAATCAAAAATAAACAATCGTACTTAGATTGTTGTACCTAGGTTTTCGTTCCTAGGCTTTCTTTGTACGTACGAGTTTGTATTGTGAGTCTAAGTTTAGTCCTCCCATAAAACTGTTCTGTACTTTTATAATCAATGGCAAACACGATGGCAACTCTGCTGGGGACTAACTTCCCCACGGCTGAGGAGTTGGTGACGCAATCAAACGCAGCCAAACTTGGCTCCACTCAATAGATGCTGGTCGTCCGGTTCGACCAGCAGGCGTTTGAAGAAATGCTCTCCAACGGGAGCGCTGGCCCGGTCCAGCTGCGAGCCCGCACGGAGAAGGCCCGCAGGAAGTGGAGGCCTAAATCATTCGTTCCTCCCCAAGCTCTCGAAGGAGTACTCTCTGGGGCCCAAGACGGCGGAGAAGTCTCGCAGGCGGCCCCACTTCGAACCATAGAGGGCTCTGCTGTCCCCAAGTAGGACAGAGGAAAATACTACGATGCTGGACTTGCAGGGGCAAAGAGAAACTCTGTGCGGTACAAGAAGAAGCCGCATAAGGGTACCAGCCCCATGAAGACTCATGCGGCCACAGAAGCCAGCCACAGGCAGAAGGCTCATGCGGCCAACACTTCCAGCCGCATGAAGGAGGCTCATGTGGCTAAAACTTCTAGCCGTACGAAGGAGGCTCATACGGCCACGACTTAGCTGCTAGAGGGAAGAAGTCTAGGATAGCGCGAGCTCGTCGAGCTCAGTCAGCTGTCCCAACTTCTGACTATCAGGGCGTCCCGCTGACTATTACGCGGGCCCCTGATGGAAAGTTGTATTAAACTATCCGTGTCCAGCCCCCGGCGGCCAACGTACGGGATAGTTATCAAGAACCTCCCAACAATGATCAGGGGCAAGTACTCGTACTACCCCCACATCAGGGAGCAGGCAGGATGCCAACACGCTCATGTGCTCAGGACTCCCAGGCCCACAAAATGAGTAACTTGCGCAACATAATTCTTCACAAATACAAGGAAAGAGATGAAAACTTGGTGTGCATAGAGTCCTTTCATGGACATCACTGCACTCAAGTTATTGTCAACTGCTGCTGCAGCAAGACGGCCACACAAGAGGAGCGGCGATCCGTCTTCCAACGACTGCAACACCCAAGCTCAGAAGACGAGGCACTTCTCGTCGCCTCCTACAATTCTACTGTGAAGATCCCTGGCAGCGGGAAAGGAAAGAAAACAAATGTCTCCAGCCCGAAAATCTCAACCAAGAAACTCTCTTCTATGTGGTCGTCCACGACCGTTACTGTAGAAGCATGGAAAATATTAGAAATAAAGGCATAATGACCCATGCGGCTCTGGACAGCAAGCCTATGCGGTTCATACTGGAGTTGCTTTATGCTGCCAAAAAGGAGACCCCCAGACTCATGCGGCTCGGGGACATGCGGCTCAAATCGATGCCACGTGTGACCCCCCCTACAGTTGGCCATTGGAGTAATGGCCTCATTTAATGCTCTGACACGACTCGACGGCTGCGACGTCTCTGACATAAAGTGTCATAATGGCTCTGCCATAATGACAGATTCTTCGGAAAAAGAAGAAGATCTCTGACCCGATCTGTCAGAAATCCTATGTTGCCACGTGGCAAAAGTCTCATGCGGCTCGGTTAAAGAACAGCTTCATGCGGCTCCGTGAGGCGTCATTCTAATATGATTAACAGAAATCCGCCATATGCGGTCCACTCATAGCCCGGCCTATGCGGCTCAATACCACATGCGGCCCACAGAAACTATACGGCTCATGGAGAGGTCGTCTCCTGCGGTTCGCAAAGACCACGCATATGAGGCTCACGGAAAGTTCGTCCCCTACGGCTCGACGAGATGTTGACTCATGCGGCTCATGAAGGGTATCTCCCTGCGATTCAAGTATTGGCCACTCTATGCGGCCGTGGCAGGATCTTCAATCAAAAGACGTGGCATTGAAGATTCGACCGAATCCCAACGAGAATATTTGACATCATCAGCAAGACACGTGGTGAGCAATCAGATATTAGCATAACCAATCACGAAGATTTAAAGCAATCAGCATTAACTGCTCATAAGATTTGGTGCTATCCGCATTAGTGGCCGAGATTCGTTATGATCAAGATCAAGGGTCCAGATAGAATGAAGGAGCGCCGACATTCCAAACAGATAGCAAACCCTAATAATCACATCCCACCCTTATAAATAGCCAGCAGCATTCCCATAAAAAAAAAAAAAGAGGGCGGCAATAATAAAAAAAATAATAAGAGAGAGATACCCACAGAGAGAGAGTTCCCCTTTTTTCGTGACAATCACAGAGAAAGAGAAGTCCAGAGAGCAACCAGAGAGGAGCAAGAAGAGCCTTTCTTCGTCAACGCCGAGCAAATCTTCCCCGAGTCAAGACTGCATACTGATCGTCCAAGGAGTAAGGCAGAGCGGCCGTCGCTTTCCCGAGCCTCTATCGTCACCCCCCAGAATCAAAAATAAACAATCGCACTTAGTCTGCTGTACCTAGGTTTTCGTCCCTAGGCTTTCTTTGTGCGAGCGAGTTTGTATTGTGAGTCTAAGTTCAGTCCTCCGATAATTGTTCTGTTCTTTTACAATCAATGGCAAACACGATGGCGACTCTGCTGGGGACTAACTTCTCCACGGCTGAGGAGTTGGTGACGCAATCAGATGCAGCCAAACTTGGCTCCACACAAAAGAAGATGGTCGTCCGCTTCGACCAACAGGCGTTCGAAGAGATGCTTTCTGAAGGCAGCGCTGGCCCGGCCCAGAAGCGCACCCGCACCACGAAGGCTAGCAAAGAATGGAGACCGAAGTCATTTGCTCCTCCTCAAGCCCTCGATGGGATGCCCTCTGTTGCTCAAGACGGCGAGAAGGATTCCCCTGCGGTCCTACTTCAGATTGTAGACAACTCTGCTGCCCCCAAGTCCGACAGAAGAAAATATTATGATGCTAGACTTGCAGGGACAAAGAGGGACTCTATGCGGTCCGAACCGCAGAAGAGTATTAGCCGCAGGGAGAAAGTCCATGCGGCTACATCCGCCAACCGCATGAAGAAAACTCATGCGGCTACTTCTGTCAGCCGCATAACTTATGCGACTACAGTTCCCGACCGCATGGATGAAACTCATGCGGCTAGAAAAGTCAATCATTTGCAGAAAACCCATGCGGCCACAGATGCCAACCGCATGCGGCCAGCCTTCACGGTCATGGCTCCTAGCCGCATAAGAACTCGTCCGACGACAGGAGACAACCGCGTACAGACAGCCTGCACGGTTTCCACTCCCAGCCGCATAGCATCCGCTCCATGCTCCTCTCGATCAGTTTTCGACCGTCTCTCGTACGGCCCGAACCCTGATGACTCTCTGGATGATAAGCCAGACTCTGTGATGTTCAACTTGGACTCTTCTTATTATGCACCCACAAGTGCTAAAAAGAAGAAGTCTAGGGTAGCACGGGCTCATCAAGCCCAGATAGCTGCCCCAACCTCTGACTATCAGGGCGTCCCGCTGATTATCATACGGGCCCCTGATGGGAAGTTATACAGAACCGCTCAAGTCCAAACCCCGACGGCGAACGGACAGAGTGGTCCCTCTGACCTGCGTGAGGCGATCCTCCACAAGCGCAAGGAAAGAGAAGGGGCTTCGGCGTGCAGAGAGTCCTTGTAGGGACGTCACTGCGCCCAGATTATCGTCAACTGCTGTTGCAGCAACACGGCAAACTGGCCATCCGTCTTCCAAAGATTACGACATCCGAGCTCGGAAGACGAGGCACCCCCTGTGGCCTCCTACAATTTCGCGCGGAAAGCCCCTGTTGAGGGGAGAGGAAAGAAAACCGGCATCTCCAGTCCAAAGGTGTCAACTATTGCAGCTAAGAAGCCGTCGTCTAAAGGATCATCCTCTGCTGGAGTATTCCAACACACCCGTTCAAAGACAAAAACGGCTGCAGTAGGAAGTTCACCGCCCACGTCACTGGGGGTTGTTGGAACTGGGGGTAGCTCTCCTCCGAACATCCACGACAACCCGACATTCCAAGAAGACGGACTGGAGGAAGCAAATCCTCAAACGGGTACAACAGATACCGACGTCCCCGAGGACATCCTAAACGAAGCAGGCTCAGAAGCTGGGGGTACTGCCCCTTCAGAGTCCGAACGTGAAGAAAACATACCCACATATCCTGATGATTTCTCGATGCATGAGTATGACTCGGAGAGCACGTCCGCCACCACTCCTTCTGTCACTCCTCACGTGAGGACGGCATTCATGACGGACAACAGCCAAGGCGGTTCCGGCGATCGCCAATGTATCGACACTTTGGAGGCCATACTGTACGCCTTGGTCAAGTCTGTGGACGAGATCAAAGCAGCGCTTCCTACTTTGGAGGGAGTGATACCTGGTCAGACAAGCGTGGGTCTCACGAACAACATAGATTCAAATTCAGCGGCACCAAACCCGGGCAATAATGCTCCCGAGATAATGGCTCCTACCGCGACAGATAAGGCTCGAGAAGTAAGAAGAGAGGTTCAGGAGCTCCGAGCAATGTTCCAAGCCCAAGAAAACTCTCAAGACCTCAGAATACGGCAACCATATCCTGCTGAATGGAGGGATGTTCCCTTTCCCCCAAGATATAAACCGTTCAATATCAACCCATATGACGGCAAAACTTCAGCAAGCCGGTACATCACTTATTTTGAGGTCACTACCGACCATCTGCCCCATGATGACGCCATCCTCACACGGTTATTCATTGGGGCACTGGAAGGAGTCGCCTTCGATTGGTACCGCAACCTGCCAGACAATTGCATTCACTCCTTCGCTGGCTTCAAGCGCTTGTTCTTGGAGAGGTTCTACGAGGTAGGGCAGGACGTCACGATGTCTACCCTCATGGACGTCGTTCAAGAAGAGAAAGAGCTGACGAGGAATTACATTGAGCGGTTTCGTCAAACCGCAATGAAGTTGCCATCTGGCAACCCGGACTCTTCCTTGATTGAAATTTGCCAAAAGAGATTACTTCCGACAATTAGTCTCTGGATGGGCGAAAGCCAATTCAAGGACTGGAAGGCTTTTATCATCAGCGCTACAAGTGCCGAAGAACGATTGAAGAAAGCTCGCCAGCTGGGGTTGCATATCTCAGAGGGAGAGAACAAGGGGAAGCGTCCCAATACCAGCAGCGACAATGGGGGTAGCCCCTCCAACAACCGGGACAACAGAGGCAAGCAGGCTATGGTGACCGATACAGCCCAGAAACCCGAGCCACAGCCAGCAGACAAACAATGGCCTCAAATCACTTATTCTTTCGAAGACGGCCACGTCAAGCCTATCTTGGACATGCTTATACAAGGGGACAGAATTCAGCTTCCTCCACCAAGGCGGGAACCTCGGCCGGCTGATTTGGAAAATTCGAAATTCTGCCATTACCACCGCTATGTCCACCATGCTACACACGACTGCTACCAACTGAAACGGTATATCCAGAACCTCATCGATTCGAACGCTCTGGCTATCGACTTCGAGGAGGTAACCGTAGCAGCCAACATGGTGTCCGTACAATTCGGCAATTTCCCTCCAACAGAGACTCAAGACGGTATCATACCCATCCCTCTGGCAACGATGGAAATCGCTAATCTTTCGCCCACCCGTGATCAAACTCCCGGTTTAGTACCTCTCACCACATCACGAGGGGAAATCATGTGGGTTCATCCGGACCTAATCCACGAGGTGACTCAGCCCACTTTACCTTCTAAAAAGAAAAGTGGAAAGGTCAGATCATGCCGCACCACCTCGACAGAGAAGGAGGAAGTCTCAGCTGTCACTACTCGATCTGGAGCACAAGCCCAACCAGTGGCCAAGAATCCGACTAATGATCAGCAACCCACAAACGCTGATACTCCGGGACCGGCTCAGCCTTCGACGACCGACAAGCCTAGGCCAAAGGAGACTCGCTTCGACAAATCCCTCCGAAAGGAGACACCTCAGGGGCTAGAAAGACCCTACAACTTCGACATCTTGGCTCAGTTGGCCAATACACCGGCCAAATTGTCTTTATACGAACTCCTGAGGCTCTCGAAGGATGTCCGCACAACTTTAAGCGAGGCGCTCCAAAATGTCGACGCATATTTGGCTCAGGTCAACCTTACAGGAGATAACCAACCTGCAGAGCTCCAAGATAGTGCGTGTACAGGGGCAATGCCCAATATCGTCTTCTCTTTGTAGGATATGCTCATCAAAACTAACCTGCACGATCGCCCATTGTACTACACTGGATACATTGGCGACGTGAAGGTGGACCGAATGCACATTGATCCTGGATCCTCCATAAGCATCATTCCGAAGGGTCTGCTACATCATCTTCGCATTCCGATGCACCGCCTAACACCTACAAGCACCGCCATTAGCGGTTTCAATTCGGACAGGAGCTACCCAATAGGGAAGATACGCTTGAAATGTCAGATCGGCGATCTCCAATCAGAAGTCACCTGCTACGTCATAGATGCCGACACATCTTACAATATCCTTCTGGGGCGGCCTTGGATACACGATTACATGATCGTGCCTTCCACGCTACACCAGTGCTTCAAATATGTCGATAAGCACGGCTTCGTGAGGACAGAGTTTGCTGATATCGATCCCTTCAAAGGAGTCGAATCTTATTACTCAGATTCATGTCTGTACGAAAAATCAAAGAAGCACCTGGTCGAAGAGGAGGTGCAAGCTCACACCAAGACAACCACAGGATCAGAAGAACCTCTGACGATCCACCTCCAGGCTCGCAAACCGGGCTGTTCTGTACCCCTTACGGCTACTCTGCGTAAGGACGCAATCAGTCTGTCGGCACAAGAAGAACAAATGAGAATCCGGCTACCAAGGTCTGGCCAAGCGCCAAAACCCACACCAGGGCCACTTACCATCAGACTACCGAGAGTCGGTCAGCTCCAAACGGAGAAGCTCAAACCCTCCGATAGACCGCTTACGATACGTCTTCCTAGAAAGGGACATCACCCCGATGCGAAGTCAGACGCTTCTAGCGAACCATCCACTCCTCGCCCTGCGTTAGATGCCAAACTGGGGGTTGCCAGTCTGCCAACAACTCCACGACCTGCTCCGCCAGTCGAGCCTCTGAAGATCAAGCTGACTAGGTCGATCTCTCAGTCTTCACTTATACAGGGGGTGGCCGAAGAAGAACCAGAATTAGCCAAGTATGTGGCTGCCCACTCCGATACCCCTTCCGCGGATGATATAATCCCTCTCGAGAAGATACCTTATTTTGTCAATAAAGGGCTATCTTTGAACTACACCGAGCTCAATAAGCTATGTGCAATGTATGCTATGGACCACGGTATAGGCACTCACCTACACACACAAGTGGTAAATGTATATACCACAATCCAGCTTACTCCAGCAGAAGACGCTTACCGAATAATCGAGGGAGGGGACCACCCGATTATCTTCGGCCGAAAAGACGATCCGTACCCCTTCACCGTAAAAGAAGTCGATCTTGAGTCAGATGCCGGGAGATTGCCTCTATACCTTTATAGTCCCCAGTCCAAATACCTCATGCAGAAGCAAGGATATGATCTAAAAACTACACCAGGTCTGAATTACGGTACCGGACGGCGACTACCTTTAAAGCCCCCAGTACCGTCTGGTAAGCCACGGGACTACTATAGCAAAACTCGATGCGGACTAGGGTACGTAACTCCCACGACGACCCCGGAGAATTCAGATAAAGAATGCGACTGCCAGTCACATTCAACCGGGTCACCAACTTCCGACTCGGATACCAGCATCGGAGACATATTCAGACAGGTCCTGTCAGCCAACATGGCATTCGCCGACGCTTACGAAGAAAACGAAGACATTCCTGAAATCCTCGAGCTTGAGCCATGGGCCCAACAGCTAGACGCACAATGGGAAAAGCGGTTCAAGCTGAGAGAACCTCCTACAGAGGATGAAGTTATGCAGGTCGACCTCGGCACCGAATCCTCTCCAAAGCCAATCTTCGTCAGTAAAAGCCTAACAGACGAGGAACGAGAATCACTACTGGAACTCATCAGAGAATATATTGACGTATTTGCCTGGAGTTACGAAGATATGCCAGGATTAGATCCCGATATTGCTCTTCATAAACTCAACATACGGCCGGATGCAAAGCCAGTCAAGCAATAGCAACGACGTTTCCGTCCAGGAGTCATGGACGTAATCGAAGCCGAAGTCAACAAGCTGATAGCCAGCGGCTTTATCCGAGAGGAGCAGCACCCTGATTGGGTCGCCAATATAGTCCCGGTCCTTAAGAAGAACGGAAAAATCCGAATCTGCATCGACTTCCGTAATCTGAATGAGGCATGTCCGAAAGACGAATTTCCCCTTCCAATCACGGACATCATGATTGACCACACATGCGGCTTCGAACGTATGTCATTCATGGATGGATTCTCGGGATATAATCAAATTAAGATATCCTCCGACGACGAGAAGCACACATCATTTAGAACACCGATCGGCACGTACTGCTACACAGTCATGCCATTCGGTCTAAAGAACGCTGGTGCCACATATCAGCGGGCTATGAGTATCATTTTCAGAGAACATTTGCACAAGACAGTGGAATGCTACGTCGACGACATCGCTGTCAAGAGTCGCCATAAGGAAGATCATCTGCAAGATCTGAGAACGGTATTCGACCTGATGCGAGCCCACAATCTGAAGATGAACCCTACAAAGTCATTCTTGGGCGTATCCAGCAGGAAGTTCTTAGGTTTCATCATCACTACACGGGGTATCCATGTAGACCCTGAGAAAACCAAGGCAATAATGGAGATGGGTCCCCCGAAAAATCTCTGCGAACTTAGAGGCCTCCAAGGGAGACTAGCTTATATCAGAAGGTTCATTTCCAATCTCTCCGGGCGATGCCGATCCTTCACACACCTTATGAAGAAGGGAGTCTCATTCGTATGGGACGAGGAATGCCAGCGTGCTTTCGACGACATCAAAGAATATTTGTCAAATCCCCCAGTCCTGGTGGCCCTGGTCCCTGGAAAACCATTCCTACTCTATGTACGAGCAATGGAACACTCCTTCGGTGCCCTGCTGGCACAAAACAACGACGCAGGCCACGAGCAAGCTATATACTATCTCAGCCGAATGATGGTCGGGCCCGAACATCGATACACTGCCGTGGAGAAAGAATGCCTCGCCTTGGTATTCGCCATTCAAAGATGCGGCATTATGTTACAGGACAAACCATACATATGATCTCACGGGTAAATCCCCTCAGGGTCCTCATGACTAAACCAGGGGCGCTTAGCTCTCGCCTCGCTACATGGGCGATACTACTATCCCCATATCATATGATCTTCGTCCCACAGAAGGCTGTCAAAGGCCAAGCCCTGGCAGACTTTTTGGCAGCCCATCCAGGATCGGGGCTATCCAAAATATATGAGGAAATCCCAGATGAGGTCGCCGATTCGAATACAACCACCCACGATAACATATGGAGGATGTTCTTTGATGGCGCTTCAAGAACTGGACCCAAGGGAAATATCGTCGTCGGGGTCGGAGTGGTATTGATCTCTCCTACCGGGCTAGTGATCAATCGCGCCTACTCTCTCACGGAGCCCTGTTCCAACAATGTGGCCGAGTACAACGCTTTGGTCATTGGCCTCCAACTCGCGAAGGAGCTGGGGGTAGAATATCTTGAAGCATACGGCGATTCACAATTAATCGTCAACCAGATTCGGGGGTCGTACGAAGTCCGCCATGAAGACATGATCCCCTACCACCAAATAGCAATCAACATCATCTCCTCATTCGAGGGATTCTTCATCGAACACGTCCCCAGACTTCAAAATATCGAAGCCGATGCCCTAGCAGGCCTTGCCGCTTCCTTAGCAGTGCCGAACCAAGCCCATCACTCGGTTGACGTGATAGGCCATGAACTGGTCTGTCCCAAGAACAATATCCAATTTATGGCAAGCTATTCCGCCCAGTCAATCGACGAAACACCAGACTGGAGGCAGCCGTTCATTGACTTCGTCGTATACGACATCCTCCCCGAGAATCCAAAGGAAGCCACCTCCATCAGACGACGTTCCCTCAGATTCTTCTACGACACAGAGACAAAGATGCTATATCGACGATCCTACGACGGGTTATTGCTCCGGTGCTTATCAAACGCAGAAGCTAAAGAAGCTGTACGAGAAGCTCACGACGGTGTCTGTGGGGCCCATCAGCCTGGCCCTAAACTGCAAGACCGCCTTCGCCGGATGGGCTACTACTGGCCCACGATGGTGGCAAACGCAATAGACTATGCCAGAAAATACAAGGCCTGCCAAGTCCACGCAGACTTCATTCACCAACCATCCGAGTTTCTACATCCAACGGTGGCGTCTTGGCCATTTGAAGCATGGGGAATGGATATCATTGGTCCAATCACCCCACCTTCCTCTCGAGGACATCGCTTCATACTTGCGATCACTGATTATTTCTCCAAATGGGCGGAAGCTATCCCACTCGCAGAAGTCAAAACTTCAAACGTGATTAGCTTTCTCAAGCATCACGTCATATATCACTTTGGATTGCCACGAAGGATCATCCATGACAATGGTCCGCAGTTTATAAGCCACGCATTCTACCGATTCTGCGATAAGCACCGCATTCAGAATGTTGCTTCAACACCATACAACCCGGCATCGAATGGGTTAGCAGAAGCATTCAACAAAACAATCATCAAACTCCTCAAGAAGTTTGTATCTTCCAACAAACGCGACTGGAACGAGAAGCTCGGCAAATGTTTATGGTTCTATCGCACCACGATTCGAACAGCTACTGGGAATACACCATTCTCTCTAGTATATGGGAGCGAGGCAGTCCTCCCACTGGAAATTCAGATTCCCTCACTCCGCGTCGCCCTCACTTATCAATTGACAACAGGCGATAACTACCGACGCCGACTACAAGAGTTGGAGGCCCTAGATGAAAAATGCCTCTTAGTTCAGCAAAGGATCGAGCTATACCAAGCACGTGTCTCAGGGGCCTTCAATAAGAAGGTCAAAATCAGAACATTCCAAGTGGGCGATCTCGTTCTGGCAGTCCGGAGGCCAATGGTCATGACTCACAAGACCGCAGGCAAATTCCAGCCAAAATGGGAAGGCCCATTTATCATTGAGGCCGTGTTTTCCAACGGCGCCTACCGTCTCGCCAAACAGAATGGGGACTTGCTTATGTTGCCCGTCAACGGCAAGTTTCTGAAGAAATACTATGTTTAGACAACATTTTCCAAATTATTGAGTCATGTATCCATTGATACCACTGAACCCACATCCACAACATTTCAGATTACCGAGCCATACACCTGCTGGCGTCGCTAAACCCTCACTTCCTCAATATTCTAAATCACCAAGTTATGTACCTGCTGGTACCTCTGAACTTACATCCCGGTCACTCTATCAGATAGTAAGTCACGTATAATTACGCCTCTGAACTTTCTTCCTGAAAGAGATCCTCCCTCATGATCCACTACCCGTACTCCCAGTGCACAAAAAAGGGTAATCGATCCGCCAATCTCCGAAACGACCATGTCCTCATTACCTCTGAGTCGTTTTCACTACCACCAAAAAACAAACCGCCCCCTCGCATAGAACTTCCATGTCCTCCTACCTCTGAGTAGCTCTATGCACCCCTTCTTCATTGAGCCCACTCCTGCCATGTCCTCATTACCTCTGAGTGGGAAGGCTCCGTCGAAGAAATCACCATATTTGCCATGTCCACATTACCTCTGAGCAAGTATGTTGGTTCTCTCTCAATCTATTATCTGTACTCACAACCAGAGTACGACAAGGATAATAGGTCCACAAATGTCCTCTGTTGACCACAAATGTCTTCTGTTGACCATAAATGTCCTCTGTTGACCACAAATGTCCTCTGTTGACCATAAATGTCCTCTGTTGACCACAAATAGCTTCCGAAAAGTCTCTCCTGCCATGTTCTCATTACCGCTGAGCAGGAAGGTTTCAGGATAAAACCTTCATGTTTGCCATGTCATCATAACCTCTGAGCAAATGTGTTCGGTTCCCTCTCACCCTATTATCCGCATCCTGAACTAGGGTACGCCAAGGGTAATAGGTCCACAAATATTCATTCGCTAAGATTCTTAGCATAAATCCACCATCTTACCGTGCCCCGGGAGCCCAGCTGCTCTACGGCATTCCTTCCCCCAGTACCAAAAACATCTATGACCACTTTGTTGTGACTGTCCCGGACATCCTATCTAAACTGTTATCCGTACCTAAAACCAAGGTACGCCTAGGATAATAGGTCCACAAATAAATCTCCCAGCAAGTCCAAATTCCATAAACACCGCAAGTACAAGATGAAGATGAAACATATCCATTTTCGAAGTTTCACATCCTCCGGGATTATATCACTGCTACAAGATAGAAATAAAGAGAAAATAAGCAGGATAAGACAGAGGAACAACTATGATCCGGAGGCCACAAAACGTCAAGAAATGGTCTTTCAGCGAGGCAGTCGACCGCTCAAACCACTGACTAGTTCGATACACCGGCTCTGGAGGCAACGACGTCGCCCAAATGAGCAAAAGATCCCGTTGGGAAATAAAGTCCCCAGACTTGACATAACCCCATTCTTTCAGGATAAGCATGCCAGTCATAATCCAAATTATCGTGGGGTACACCAGGGATACAAAGTTCACACAGAATATCCTATTGAAAGTAAATCATGACAAGAAAGGAGGGAAGCAAATACATTTCTTTCATTAAAAAGTTCAGCTACATTCACGCAATTAACAAGCAAAACTAAAGGAAATTCTTCACCACTTCTTCAGATGGAAAGGAAAGACACAAACCACAGCTAAACAGATAGAAACATGCAGACAGAGAATAGATATCCGCAAGAGATTCCTAAAACCTAGTTACAGAAACGCCCATACCACTCCCTCAACCACCTTACATAGGAAGGATGCAGTTGAAGGAGATCCTCATCTGGAATAGGAGTATCAGAATTCCCCGAGCTATCACCCCCAGTTGTTTCGACGCTCGGAGAGAGACTATCATGTGCAGACGACGAGTCTTCCTTCTTCGTTTCTTCCTTAACAGAGGGAGACCCCTGGTCGATGACAGGGGGTGGCGGTTCCTCTGTGACTGCAACCTCAGCGCTCAGCGGAGATACTGAAAGAATCAAAGACGGAAAGACAAAATAAAAAGATATTCAGAAAATAGTCATGCGGCACGTTTAAAGACAACTCACAGGCGGCTCCCATGCATGAGACGTGTAGGCAGACCATGTAATTCGTATGCGGCTCAGACATGGGGTATACCCCATGCGGCTCGATCAAAGGACGTGTATGCAGGTCATGTGGTTGCGTGCACAAAGTAAGCAGTAGATCGGACCCTATTAGGGTTTCATGGACGTGCATGCGAATCACGTAACTCGTCTGTGGCTCAGACATGGGGTATACCCCATGCGGCTCAATCAGGGAACGTGTATGTGGGTCACGTGGTTGCGTGCACGGAGGAGACAGTAGAGCAGACCCTGTTAGGGTTTCAAAATACCCAATCTTCTACATAGGTTATTACCTTCGATGGCGACGTGCACATCAAGGCAGATGGGGGGTGCGACGGTCGACGACGAAGCCGATTTCTTTCTCCTCGCCGCGGCCTTCTTCACAATCTTGGAAACCCTAGGCGCCATTACTGTTTGTCAGTTGAAGAAGAAAACAAGACAGGAGTTTTCAGTCAAGAAAAATCTAAAACCCGCCTATTTATAGAAAAAGAAGGATTACTGAACGACGCCTCGAACGACATGATCGACCCTTCGGCTATCGAGGCAAACTGGACAATCAGAAGAAAAAAAACCCTTAGGATCCTCCCCCAAGAGACGGCATGAAATCAAAACAAATCAAGAGCATTTAATCAGGACATGTGGAAAAGAGTCTATGCGGACAGCTAACTCTATGCGGCTGAGACACTTATGCGGCATGAACGGGACCATGCTTCTTATTCAAAGTGTTCCAATTTTACAAATTGAAAACTTTGAAGGGGGTCCTGTAGAAGCATGGAAAATATTAGAAATAAAGGCATAATGACCCATGTGGCTCTGGACAGCAAGCCTATGCGGTTCATACTGGAGTTGCTTTATGCGGCCAAAAAGGAGACCCCCAGACTTATGCGGCTCGGGGACATGCGGCTCAAATCGATGTCACGTGTGACCCCCCCTACAGTTGGCCATTGGAGTAATGGCCTCATTTAATGCTCTGACACGACTCGACGGCTGCGACGTCTCTGACATAAAGTGTCATAATGGCTCTGCCATAATGACAGATTCTTCGAAAAAAGAAGAAGATCTCTGACCCGATCTGTCAGAAATCCTATGTTGCCACGTGGCAAAAGTCTCATGCAGCTCGGTTAAAGAACAGCTTCATGCGGCTCCGTGAGGCGTCATTCTATTATGATTAACAGAAATCCGCCATATGCGGTCCACTCATAGCCCGGCCTATGCGGCTCAATACCACATGCGGCCCACAGAAACTATACGGCTCATGGAGAGGTCGTCTCCTGCGGTTCGCAAAGACCACGCATATGAGGCTCACGGAAAGTTCGTCCCCTGCGGCTCGACGAGATGTTGACTCATGCGGCTCATGAAGGGTATCTCCCTGCGGTTCAAGTATTGGCCACTCTATGCGGCCCTGGCAGGATCTTCAATCAAAAGACGTGGCATTGAAGATTCGACCGAATCCCAACGAGAATATTTGACATCATCAGTAAGACACGTGGTGAGCAATCAGATATTAGCATAACCAATCACGAAGATTTAAAGCAATCAGCATTAACTGCTCATAAGATTTGGTGCTATCCGTATTAGTGGCCGAGATTCGTTATGATCAAGATCAGGGGCCCAGATAGAATGAAGGAGCGCCGACATTCCAAACAGATAGCAAACCCTAATAATCACATCCCACCCTTATAAATAGCCAGCAGCATTCCCATAAAAAAAAAAAAAGAGGGCGGCAATAATAAAAAAAATAAGAAGAGAAAGATACCCACAGAGAGAGAGTTCCCCTTTTTTCGTGACAATCACAGAGAGAGAGAAGCCCAGAGAGCAACCAGAGAGGAGCAAGAAGAGCCTTTCTTCGTCAACGCCGAGCAAATCTTCCCCGAGTCAAGACTGCATACTGATCGTCCAAGGAGTAAGGCAGAGCGGCCGTCGCTTTCCCGAGCCTCTATCGTCACCCCCCAGAATCAAAAATAAACAATCGCACTTAGTCTGCTGTACCTAGGTTTTCGTCCCTAGGCTTTCTTTGTGCGAGCGAGTTTGTATTGTGAGTCTAAGTTCAGTCCTCCGATAATTGTTCTGTTCTTTTACAATCAATGGCAAACAGTTACGAGAGGAGTTTTTCAAGGTACTCGCTCAAAGACAAAATCTGCCACACTTGGAGATTCGTCGTCCACATCTCTGGGAGGCACTAGAGCCGGGAGTAGTACTCCTTTGAACATCTACGACAATCCGATGTTCGAAGAAGATAATCTAGGGGAAACAGTTCCCCCAACAGATGCAGCAGGATCAGACGTCCCTGAGGACGTCCACAATTCTCAAGACGAGGCAAACTCTGAAGCTGGGGGTACCGCTTCTTCTGAGTCCGAACCAGAGGAAAACATTTCTACATATCCTGACGACTTCTCTGTACAAGGGTATGACTCAGAGGGCACGTCCTCAACCGTTTATTCTATCTCTCCTCATGTGAGGACGGTATTCATGACGGACAGCAACCAAGACGGTCCTAGTGATCGCCAACATATCGACACTTTGGAGGCCATACTGCATGCCTTGGTCAAATCCATAGACGAGATCAAAGCGGCCCTTCCAACTTACAAGAAAGGATGCCTGGACAAACAAGCTTGGGTCCTGCGGTCAATGCAGACTCAAACTCAGCTGCACCAAACCCGGCTGATAATCCTCCTGAAATATCGGCTTCCACCGCTGCAGACGAGGCCAGGGAAGCAAGACGAAAGGTCCAGGAGCTCTGGGCCATGTTCCACGCCCGAGAAACCTGCCAGGACCTCAGGATACGACAACCGTATCCGACTGCATGGAGAGATGTTCCCTTTCCACCAAGATATAAACCATTCAACATCAATCCATATGATGGAAAGACATCTGCAAGTAGGTACATCACCTACTTCGAAGTCACGATCGACCATCTGCCTCATGACGATGCCATCCTCACGTAGTTGTTCATTGGAGCATTGGAAGGGGTCGCCTTCGACTGGTACCGCAACTTGCCAGACAACTGCATCCATTCCTTCGCCGGCTTCAAACGTATATTCCTGGAAAGGTTCTACGAAGTAGGACAAGATGTGACGATGTCCACCCTCATGGACATTGTTCAAGGAGAAAAGGAGCTGACAAGGAACTATATCGAGCAGTTTCGCCAAACAGTGATGAAGTTGCCTTCCGGTAACCCTGATTCCTCCTTAATTAAAATCTGCCAAAAGAGGCTGCTTCCCACAATCAGCCTCTGGATGGGCAAAAGTCAGTTTAAGGATTGGAAGATTTCATTATCAGCACCACTAGCACAGAAGACAAGTTGAAGAAAGCTCGCCAACTGGGATTGCACGTCTCGAAAGGAGAGGACAAGGGCAAATGCCCTAACACCAACAACAACAATAGTTCTAACCCTCCAATAATTGAGACAACAAGGGTAAACTGGCTATGGTGGCTGACACAGCTTCGAAGCCTGAACCGAAGCCGGCAGAGAAGCAGTGGCCTCAGATGACCTACTCTTTCGAGGACGGCCATGTCAAGCCCATCTTGGACATGCTTATACAAGGAGGTCAAATTCAGCTCCCTCCTCCAAGACGTGAACCTCGTCCTGCAGAGATGGAAAGCCCCAAGTACTGCCACTACCATCGCTATGTCCACCATGCTACACAAGACTGCTACCAACTGAAGTGATACATCCAGCAACTCATCGATTCTAAGTCCCTGGCCATTAATTTTAAAGAGGTGACTGTGGCAGCCAACATAGTGTCAGTATAATTCAGCAGCTTCCCTCTGACAAAGACTCAAGATGGAGTAGTACCCGTCCCCAGAGCAAAGATGGAGGTCGCTAACCTTCCAACTCCCCGAGACTAGGCTGCTGGTCTAGTGCCCCTTACCACATCATGGAGGAAGGTCATGTGGGTCCATCCGGACCAGGTACCTGAAGTGACTCAGTCCGCACCTCCCTCCACCAGCAAGAAGAAGAGTGTGAAAGTCAAATCATGCTGCACAACCTCGACAGAGGTCGAGGAAGCTACGGCTGTTGTTACCCGATCCGACGCACAAACCTAACCTCTACCGGGTAATTTGGCCGAAGATCATCAGCCGACAGCTGCTGATGCTCCAGGATCTTCTCAGCCTTCGACGATCGACAAGCCTAGGCCGAAGGAGACTCGCTTAGACAAACCGCTCTGAAGGAAGATGCCTCATGGGCTGGAGAGGCCCTACAACTTTGACATCTTAGCACAATTGGCCAACACACCGGCCAAATTATCGCTATACGAGCTCCTAAGACTCTCCAAAGATGTTCACGTCGCACTAAGCGAGGCACTCCAGAATGACGACGCATATCTAGCTCTGTCCAATCTCACTGGGGAGAGCTCGACTGCAGATCTTCAGGACAGCGCTTGCACAGGTGCAATATCCAATATCGTCTTTACTCCACAGGATTTGCTTATCAAGACCAACCTGCACGATCGCCCTCTGTATTATACTAGGTACATTAGCGATATCAAGGTGGATCAGATCCATATTGACCCCGGTTCTTCCATAAGCATCATCCCGAAGAGCCTGCTACACCACATCCGCATCCTAATGCATCGCCTGACGCCGACAAGTACTACCATTAGCGGTTTCATTCGGGCAAAAGCTATCCGATCGGAAAGATTCGTCTGAAGTGCCAAATCGGCGACCTTCAGTCAGAAGTAACCTGTTATGTCATAGATGCGAACACTTCCTATAATGTTCTCCTGGGGCGTCCTTGGTTACATGATTACATGATCATGCCTTCCACACTACACCAGTGCTTCAAGTACGTCGATAAGCATGGCTTCATGAGGACAGAATTTGTTGACATTGATCCCTTTAAAGGGGTCGAATCCTGCTACTTCGATTCATGCTTGTTCGAGAAGTCGAAAAGGCACCTTGTCGAAGAAAATACTCAAGCTCCAACTGTAATGCCTGTGGTTCGTATTACGTATTCCTGGAATATGTGTACGTATTTATTCTTATATTGCATGATTTCCTGGCTTGGCATTTCCTTCTGGGCTTGGTTTATTCCTAGTTCGGATTGGTTGGTTCGGCTTGGCCTGGTTTTGGTTGGGTTTATGATGAATCCAAGGTGAACCCCTACCTACCACCACCATTTGTATTTATTAGCACTCTTCTATCTCTCTCTTCATTACTCATCTTCTTCTTCCCTATTACTTTCTTACCTACCAAAGAGAGGGAGAGAGAGGTCTAGGCAAGTTCAACTTGCTTCCACAAGAGAGCTCATTTTTATTGTTCCATTAGCTTCTCTTCATGTTTCTAAGACACTTTGGAACTTGTTATTTTCCATTTTGAGGCTTTAATTTTTGTAGATCTAGAAATTAGTTATTTTCGGATTTTGGTGGTTTTGATCTATTAAACTTCTTTGTTTTCAAGTTTTGATGGTTCCATATTGTAGAAAATTTTATTCTACCCAATTTTGACCCTTGAAAAGTTGGATTTGGACTTGTTTTGACCAAGTTATGGACTTTTGAAGCTTTGGGTTCAACCTTGGAGTTCCTGCTAATTTGGAGAAGACAGTGAGCAGTGCACGAGCTTTTTAGCTTGTGCCACTGAGCTGCGTGCGCTCTTTAACGCAGCACAGTCGACCCCATACGCTGCCTTTTGGGAGCGTATGTCTTGCATACGCTTACTTGGGTAACAAGGAGTCGTATGGACCTCATACGCTACCATGGCAAGGAGTCGTATGGATCTCATACGCTGCCTTGGCAAGGAGTCGTATGGATCTCATACGCTGCATTGGCAAGGAGTCGTATGGATCTCATACGCTCGCTTGCTTGACAAGGAGTTATATGGAGTACATACGCTGCCTTTTGGAGGCGTATGACTCGCATACACTCACTTGCTTGATAAGGAGTCGTATGGAGTACATACGCTGCCTTTTGGAGGCGTATGACTCGTATACACTCGTTTGCTTGACAAGGAGTCGTATGGGGTACATACGCTGCCTTTTGGAGGCGTATGACTCGCATACGCTCGCTTGCTTGAAGAGGAGTCGTATGGAGTACATACGCTGCCTTTTGGAAGCGTATGTCTTGCATACGTTGACCTGAGCGTAGGCCGACCTGAGCGTAGCCTGACCTGAGCGTACGCTGACCTGAGCGTAGCTTGACCTGAGCGTAGCCTGATTACCATGGATCTTCTATATCCCTGTATATATTGATATTTTATTAGATATTTAACGTCCATTTTATATCCTTACGCCTTTTGTCCTGAACTTGATAATCACAAATTTACTTGATATGTTTGGAATTGATAATTGAGTATTACGTGATAGTGACCCGTAGTGGTGCACTCCTGACATAATAACCTGACATGACCTGATAGTGGCCCGTCGTGGCACACTCCTGACAAGTACACTTGGCATGATAACCTGACATGACAAGACCTGTATAATTAATCTGGACACTGTGGGCGATTGTGCTTGTATAAATAAACCAGTCCTGTCTTGCATCATGTCTAGGGCAGGGACTCCTGAGTACCACGGTCAGGAGTACCTACTAAAATGGACTAAGGCTAATAACTAGATTAATACATTAGTCATAACGAGATTTCCCAGCTACAGGCAATCCCGTTACCTGGGCACGCCTTGGGATCTGTAGCCTGCCGTCGAGTAGGGCACATTTCCAGCACACTGTCATGTTTTGCACCCTTCAAGCTACCTAAGGGTACATTCGTTTCCTGGACGATGTACCCCCTGAATTTAACTCTAAACTTTTAACCCGGGTAACCTGGATGGTCTGCAGGGCTTGTGGCTGTAGAATAATCTCACTGTATCTTGCTAGTAACTAGGCCTGTGATAACCCTAGTTAGTTAAAGTATCAAGTCGTAATTCTTGCTTGGCCGTGAAGTGATTGGACGGAGTCTAACCAGTCTAGTCTTGCCCTGATCCTGTTCCAGATTATTGAATGACCAGAATGCTTGTATTTATTTTACCGATAAATGGTGAGAATTCCAAGTTTTGTTCAGACGAAGGGTTACAACCCCGGTCCTTGTTTGGTTTACGGGTTGTAACCTGGTTGTCTGAATAGTTCCATGGTTATCTCGTCGTATATCATCCTGGTGTATTTTTTTTATTTCCAGTTCTTACTTTTATTTATATCTTGTACTGATTGCTGGTTTTAGTTCTTAAGTGAAGCCTCCTTTGTGGCACTTGCTCTTTCTGGGGTCTGACCCAGATGGTTTTGTGTGGCCAGATTTCGGAGCAGCTCCAGAGGATCTACTGACCTTCTAGCCAGATGGTGGCCACTAGACGGAACCCTGGCAACGAGTGGGTTATTTTTGGCTCTCCCACTCTATTGTAAAAATATTCTTTTGAGGCATTTAGCCGACGAGCACCTGTTTAGCTCGATTGCATTTACTTACTGTCTGCCTACGGGCTGTAACATGATTGACAGATCCTAGGGTTAATCATGCATGACTAAACTTTTGCTAGTCCTGACATTTGTAACGACTAGCTTCATGATCAACTGAATATGTAATATTTGGGATGCCTTATTATTGTATATTTAATGATCATACATCTTGTAACATTTACTTACTTGCTTGTGATTGAGACACTAGGCTCGTTTATGACCTTAAGAGACTGTTGGCTTGTAGATAAACCCTCATGTATCTAGACAGCCGTGACCGTATAGCGAGATGGAATCCATTTCATATACGTAGCTGGCTATGTCTGCCCCCGCTCTCTAGTATTCTGGTTCTGGGGCGTGACATGGTTTAAGTGGTGGCCCATGCAGGTCTTATAAATCAAGATATGTGAGGGTTTACCGAATAGATGTCTCAATCAGTATTCGTCCTTGATCTCTGCTCGTATCTTCTGAATCCCTGGATTCTTGTCCTGATCATATGCTTGTATCGTTGATCTGTCCTGGTCCTTCCTTATTGTTCCCTATGTCGTCTTCTTCAGCGGCATTGTTTGTGGTCCTACCGACCAGCAAGACGGAGCACCTCCCGTAGACCAGCCGCAACCTGGAGATCAAGCCCAGCATTCCGGAGTAGCCTCCAGAGTCGAGCCTATTGGGGAAGAGCCACCAGTTCAGCCAGTTCAGCCTGCCGAGCCTAATGATGGCACATTAGTAGGACTCGTCAGGACCTTGATAGCTTCCAAAGACCGGCGTGGAGATGCCTTGTACCAGGCAGTGACGGATGCTTTGACCCGGGGTGGTCATCAGGGTAACAGCGCGGCCAACAGCTTCAAGCGCTTGAACCCTCCCTTCTTCGACGGTAGTGAAGATGCGATCGCGGCAGATGCATGGCTTCAGGACACAGAGGTGATTCTAGAAGCAGCCAGGACCCCAGAGAACGAGAAGGTAGCCGTGGTGCACCTACAGTTGCTAGATCTTGCCCGCATCTGGTGGGCAGCACAGGCCGTTGGATTAGCAGCACCCATTGCTTGGGTAGTATTCAGAGAGAGATTCCAGACCAAGTATTTCGATGCCGTGGCTCGGTATGATCTACAGACCCGGTTCACCAATCTGAAGCAAGGAGGCAGGACGGTCGACGGATATGCGGTCGAGTTTTCGAGACTCGGTCGGTTTGCTCCCACTTTGGTGGCAACCAAGTATGATATAGCCCAGCAGTTCCAGCAGGGACTTCACCTGGAGATCTTGTTGGCAGTTGAGCAGTTTGAGCATCAGACTTATGATGCAGTCTTGAGAGCAGCCCGGAGGCATGAGTATACCTCCCAGAGGATTGTGGATAGGGCCGAAAGTCGGAAGAGATCTCACGGCCAGATGAATCAGTCTTCAGCACCGGCCCCGACAGCCAGGGCTTTGACTATTAGAGCTCCGAGGCGAGCGGCCTCAGTAACGTCGGTTCAGCATTCAACTCTGACGCACCCTCAGCAGCAGAAGCAGAAACAATCTTCCGCAGTGGGTTGTTCTCATTGTGGAAAGCCAGGCCATGTGGTGGCAGAATGTCGCAGGGCACAGGGATTATGTCTGGCTTGTGGAGCACCAGATCATAGGATTGGATGCTGCCCGAATAGGGGTGGTTCATCATCGTCCAACCTTTCTAGCTCTTCGGTGAGAGGACCAGCTCCGGTCCAGCAGCAGTAGTATCCATTGCCGAGGCCCTTGCCGCCTCAGACCCATGTGTTCCAGCAGCAGAACCCCCAGCAGTATGTACAAGTCCAAGCCCAGAGTCAGAGAAGGCAGCGAGGATTTCAGCAGAGGGGACCAGCACCCCGAGGGCACGGTCAGGCTATGGTGATGACCGTAGAGGAAGGATTGGCACCAGGAGAGGTAGTGGCAGGTACTATTCTCGTCAACTCCTTTCCAGCTTCAGCTTTATTTGATTCTGGTGCATCGCATTCATTTATGTCTGCACGATTCGTGACACGGGTAGGATTGGAGCCCGAGTCACTATCAGTAAGGCTTAATATACTTACTGGTAACCGACTTGTGGGAGTAGATAGAGTGTTTTCCTCGTGTCGGATCGTAGTTAGCGGTAGAGAATTCCCCGCTAGATTGATAGAGTTCCCGATGGCCAATTATGATGTGGTCCTAGGGATGGGTTGGTTGAGGAACCAGTATGCTAGGATAGACTGCCACATTGGCAGGGTTGTTTTTAGCATTCCAGGAGAGCCAGAGTTTTCTTTCTCCCGAGGCGAAGTTGAATCATCTCCTCCAGTATTGCGGATGGCAGTAGCAGCAGTTCAGTTGCCCAGGATAGTCGAAGAGTTTCCAGATATTTTCCCAGAAAAACTTCCAGGTATACCTCCGGAGTGGGAGATCGAGTTCACTATAGACTTGATTCCCGGGACAGCCCCATTGTTAGAGAGAGTCTACAGGATGGCGCCGTCAGAGTTGGAGATATTGTACAAGATGATTGAAGAACTCAGAACCAAGGGATTCATTCGTGCTAGTGGATCGCCTTGGGGAGCCCCGATGCTTCTTGTGAAAAAAAAGGATGGTACATCCAGGTTATGTGTTGATTATCGTACCTTGAACTCAGTGACAATCAAGAACAGATACCCTCTTCCGAGGATAGATGACTTGTTTGATCAACTCAAGGGGGCTTCAGTATTTTCGAAGATTGATTTGCGCTCAGGTTATCATCAGATCAGAGTCAGAGAGCAGGACATCCCGAAGACAGCTTTTAGATCGAGATATGGGTATTAGGAATTCCTTGTTATGCCTTTTGGAGCAACCAATGCACCGGCAGTATTCATGGACCTCATGAATCGCATCTTCATGCCTTACTTGGATCAGTTTGTGATTGTGTTCTTGGATGACATCCTGGTCTACAGTAAGAGTGAGACGGAGCATGAGCAGCATCTCCGTATAGTTCTTCAGATCCTCAGAGAGCACCAGTTATATGCCAAGTTCAGTAAATACGAGTTCTGGCTCGATCGCATTTCGTACTTGGGTCATATCATCACTCGAGGAGGAGTAGAAGTGGATCTCCAGAAGATTGTGGCTATTGAGTCATGGCCAGTGCCCAGCACCGTTGCAGAGGTTCATAGTTTTCTTGGATTGGCCGGCTACTACCGGCGGTTTGTTTCAGACTTTGCTCGAATATCAGCGCCATTGACGCAGTTGACCCGCAAGGATGCGCAGTTTGCTTGGACAGCAGAGTGTCAGAGTTCTTTTGAGCAGTTGAAGCGAGGCCTGATAACAGCTCCTATTCTCACGCTTCCAGATGGGACCGGAGGATTCTCAGTGTACTGTGATGCTTCAGGCAGAGGTTTAGGATGTGTTCTAATGCTACATGGGAAGGTAATAGCTTATGCGTCACGACAACTTCGTGATCATGAGAGGAATTACCCAACCCATGACTTGGAGCTGGCAGCAGTGGTGTTTGCACTTAAGTTGTGGAGACACTACTTGTATGGAGACAGGGTGAAGATTTTCATCGACCACAAGAGTCTGAAGTATGTTTTCACCCAGAAGGATCTTAACATGCGTCAGAGAAGGTGGCTGGAGCTTCTTGTGGATTATGATATCAACCTGCAGTATCATCCTGGGAAGGCCAATGTCGTAGCTGATACATTGAGCAGGAGGGCCGGAGCTTATTTCCTAACAGCGCAGCCACAATTGATAGCCGATCTTCAGAAGATGGGTATAGAAGTTATTCTCCCTTCCAGTGTGGCATTGATGGCCAGCATGCAAGTTCAGTCCACTATAGTCGAGAGGATCCGGATGGCACAGTCGGCAGATTCTAAGCTTCAGCGACTCAGAGCAGAGTGTGAGGCAGGACGAAGACCCGAGTTATGCATTCATGAGGATGGTACACTTCGACATGGTAAGCGTCCTTGTGTACCCAACGGAGATATCCGGCAAGAGATCATGTCAGAAGCGCACAGTTCGCAGTATTCCATCCATCCCGGCAGTACGATGATGTACCGTGATATCCGGCAGCATTTCTGGTGGAATGGCATGAAGCGGGAGATAGCTCGATTTGTCTCTCGATGTTTGGTTTGCCAACAAGTTAAAGCCGAACATCAGAGACCGGCTGGACTTCTTCAGCCCTTACCGATTCCAGAATGGAAGTGGGAGCATGTGACCATGGATTTTGTGACTGGACTACCTAGATCCCCAGCTGGTAGAGATGCTATCTGGGTTATAGTTGACAGGCTCACGAAAGTGGCTCACTTTCTTCCATTCAGAGTTGGTCAGTCGACGGCTCAGTTAGCAGAGATGTACCTCAGGCAGATTGTCAGATTGCACGGTGTGCCAGTCAGTATCACCTCGGACCGAGATTCAAGATTTACATCGTACTTTTGGCGTAGCTTGCAAGATAGTTTGGGAACTCATCTCCAGTTCAGTTCAGCATATCATTCGCAGACAGATGGCCAGTCGGAGCGCACGATCCAGACTCTTAAAGACATGTTGCGATCTTGCACACTTGACTTCGGTGGTTCATGGAAAGATCACTTGCACCTGGTGGAATTCTCGTACAACAACAGTTTCCAGGCCAGTATCCAGATGGCACCGTTCGAGGCACTGTATGGTAGGAAGTGCAGATCCCCGCTAGCCTGGGATGATGTTGGAGAGAGACAGATGCTCGGTCCAGAAATGATTCCCAGACAGTTGAAGTGGTCCGGCGAGTCAGAGATCATCTTCGAGTTGCCTAAGATCGCCAGCGCCATTGGGCCGATTCTCATCGGCGCCCTCTCGAGTTTTCGGTCAGCGATCATGTATTCCTAAGGATTTTGCCTAACCGTGGCGTCATTCGTTTCGGCATACGGGGCAAGCTTAGTCCTAGGTATATAGGACCGTTTGACATTCTGGAGCGAGTAAGAGATGTATTCTATCGTCTCGCTCTTCCACCGTCGCTAAGCGAGGTGCATGACGTGTTCCATGTATCCCAATTAAGACGGTATATCCCGGACCCGAGCCACATCCTGGATCATTCGGAATTGGTTGTTGGTACTAACCTTTCGTATGAGGAGAGGCCCGTGTCTATATTGGACCGGAGAGAGAAGATCCTCAAGAACAAGACTATCAAGTTAGTTCGAGTTGCTTGGGGTCATCACTCTTTGGGGGAGTCGACGTGGGAGCGAGAGGATGATATCCGATTGCCATATCCCGACTTGTTTGACTCGTGAGGTATAATGTCTTTCTTATGCCTCATGCCTTCGATTCCTTGCTTGACGGAGTAATTGTCTGCCTAGCTATAGCTTGCATGTGATTAATGTAGCTTGTCATTGCTCCTCTAGCCTCTTGATTAAATTCCGAGGACAAAATTCTTTTAAGGTGGGTAGAGTTGTAATGCCTGTGGTTCGTATTACGTATTCCTGGAATACGTGTACGTATTTATTCTTGTATTGCATAATTTCCTGGCTTGGCATTTTCTTCTGGGCTTGGTTTATTCCTGGTTTGGGTTGGTTTGTTCGGCTTGGCTTGGTTTTGGTTGGGTTCATGATGAACCCAAGGTGAACCCCTACCTACCACCACCATTTGTATTTATTAGCCCTCTTCAATCTCTCTCTCTCTTCATTACTCATCTTCTTCTTCCCCATTACTTCCTTACCTACCAAAGAGAGGGAGAGAGAGGTCTAGGCAAGTACAAGTTGCTTCCACAAGAGAGCTTATTTTTATTGTTCTATTAGCTTCTCCTCATATTTCTAAGACACTTTAGAACTTGTCATTTTCTATTTTGAGGCTTTAATTTTTGTAGATCTAGAAATTAGTTATTTTTGAATTTTGGTGGTTTTGATCTATTAAACTTTTTTGTTTTCAAGTTTTGATGGTTCCATGTTGTAGAGAATTTTATTCTACCCAATTTTGACCCTTGAAAAGTTGGATTTGGACTTGTTTTGACCAAGTTATGGACTTTTGAAGCTTTGGGTTCAACCTTGGAGTTCCTGCTGATTTGGAGAAGACAGTGAGCAGTGCACGAGCTTTTTAGCTTGTGCCACTGAGCTGCGCGCGCTCTTTAGCGCAGCGCAGTCGACCCCATACGCTGCCTTTCGGGAGCGTATGTCTTGCATACGCTCACTTGGGTGACAAGGAGTCGTATGGACCTCATACGCTGCCTTGGCAAGGAGTCGTATGGATCTCATACGCTGCCTTGGCAAGGAGTCGTATGGATCTCATACGCTCGCTTGCTTGACAAGGAGTCGTATGGAGTACATACGCTGCCTTTTGGAGGCGTATGACTCGCATACGCTCGTTTGCTTGACAAGGAGTCGTATGGAGTATATACGCTACCGTTTGGAGGCGTATGACTCGCATACGCTCGCTTGCTTGACAAGGAGTCGTATGGAGTACATACGCTGCCTTTTGGAGGCGTATGACTCGCATACGCTCGCTTGTTTGAAGAGGAGTCGTATGGAGTACATACGCTGCCTTTTGGAAGCGTATGTCTTGCATACGTTGACCTGAGCGTAGGCCGACCTGAGCGTAGCCTGACCTGAGCGTACGCTGAACTGAGCGTAGCTTGACCTGAGCGTAGCCTGATTACCATGGATCTTCTATAGCCCTGTATTTATTGATATTTTATTAGATATTTAACGTCCATTTTATATCCTTACACCTTTTGTCCTGAACTTGATAATCACAAATTTACTTGATATGTTTGGAATTGATAATTGAGTATTACGTGATAGTGACCCATAGTGGTGCACTCCTGACATAATAACCTGACATGACCTGATAGTGGCCCGTCGTGGTGCACTCCTGACAAGTACACTTGGCATGATAACATGACATGACATAGCCTGTATAATTAATCTGGACACCGTGGGCGATTGTGCTTGTATAAATAAACCAGTCCTGTCTTGCATCATGTCTAGGGCAGGGACTCATGAGTACCACGGTCAGGAGTACCTACTAAAATGGACTAAGGCTAATAACTAGATTAATACATTAGTCATGACGAGATTTCCCAGCTACAGGTAATCCCGTTACCTGGGCACGCCTTGGGATCCGTAGCCTGTCGTCGAGTAGGGCACATTTCCAGCACACTGTCATGTATTGCACCCTTCAAGCTACCTAAGCGTACATTTGTTTTCTGGACGATGTACCCCCTGAATTCAACTCTAAACTTTTAACCCGGGTAACCTGGATGGTCTGCAGGGCTTGTGGCTGTGGAATAATCTCACTGCATCTTGCTAGTAACTAGGCCTGTGATAACCCTAGTTAGTTAAAGTATCAAGCCGTAATTCTTGCTTGGCCGTAAAGTGATTGGACGGAGTCCAACCAGTCTAGTCTTGCCCTGATCCTGTTCCAGATTATTGAATGACCAGAATGCTTGTATTTATTTTACCGATAAATGGTGAGAATTCCAAGTTCTGTTCAGACGAAGGGTTACAACCCCGGTCCTTGTTTGGTTTACGGGTTGTAACCTGGTTGTCTGAATAGTTCCATGGTTATCTCATCGTATATCATCCTGGTATATTTTCTTTATTTCCAGTTCTTACTTTTATTTATATCTTGTGCTGATTGCTAGTTTTAGTTCTTAAGTGAAGCCTCCTTTGTGGCACTTGCTCTTTCTGGGGTCTGACCCAGCTGGTTTTGTGTGGCCAGATTTCGGAGCAGCTCCAGAGGATCCACAGACCTTCCAACCAGATGGTGGCCACTAGACGGAACCCTGGCAACGAGTGGGTTATTTTTGGCTCTCCCACTCTATTGTAAAAATATTTTTTGAGGCGTTTAGCCGACGAGCACCTGTTTAGCTCGATTGCATTTACTTACTGTCTGCCTACGGGCTGTAACTTGATTGACAGATCCTAGGTTTGATCATGTATGACTAAACTCTTGCTAGTCCTGACATTTGTAACGACTAGCTTCATGATCAACTGAATATGTAATATTTGGGACGCCTTATTATTGTATATTTAATGATCATACATCTTGTAACATTTACTTACTTGCTTGTGATTGAGACACTAGGCTCGTTTATGACCTTAAGAGACTGTTGGCTTGTAGATAAACCCTCATGTATCTAGACAGCCGTGACCGTATAGCGAGATGGAATCCATTTCATATACGTAGCTGGCTATGTCTGCCCCCGCTCTCCAGTATTCTGGTTCTGGGGTGTGACACCAACTGAGGCGGCAACTGGATCGGAAGAACCTCTAACGATCCACCTCCAAGCCCATAAACCTGGCAGAACTGCGCCACTTATAGCCACTCTGCGGAAGGATGCAATCAGCCTCTCTGCACAAGAGGGGCAGATGATAATTCGACTGCCAAGGTCTGGTCAAGCGCCAAGACCCACGACAGAGCCACGAACAATCAGACTGCCTAGAGCTAGCCAGCCAATAACCCCCCGCGCAGCACCAAGCACCAAACTGGGGGTCACTAGTACGCCAACGACTCCATATTCTGCTCCACCAGTGGAGCCCCTGATGATTAAGCTGCCTAAGTCATCCGCCTAGTCTTCATTGACACAGGGAGTAGCCGAAGAAGAGTCACAGTTGGCCAAGTATGTGGCTGCTCACACTGATATTCCTTCCGCGGATGATGTAATCCCACTGGAAAAGATACCTTACTTCATCAATAAAGGGCTATCTTTGAACTACCTCGAGCTTAATAAGCTTTATACAATGTATGCTATGGAACACGGTATAGGCACTTACCTACACACACAGGTGATAGATGTCTACACCGCAAACCAACTTACTCCAGTAGAAGACGCTTACCATATAGTCAAGGGAGAGGATCATCCAATCATCTTCGGCCGGAAGAATGATCCACAACCCTTCAAGATAGAAGAAGTTGATCTCGAACCCGACACCAGGAGATTGCCCCTCTATCTGTATAGTTCCCGATCCAAGTATCTCATGCAAAAATAAGGGTATAATCTGGAAACTATGCCAGGCTTGAACTACGGCACTGGACGACGATTACCCTTACAATTGTCGGTCCCCGCTGGGAAACCACGAGATTACTACAACAAGACCAGGTGTGGGCTAGGTTATGTTATACCTGCAACGACCTCGGAGAGCTCCGATGAGGAGTGCGAATGGCACTCTCATTCGTCTGGGTCACCCACTTCTGATTCAGACGTCAGTATTGCGGACATGTTCAGGCAAGTCTGGTCCGTCAATATGGCATTTACCGATGCCTATGAAGAAGATGAAGATATTCCTGAACTTTTTGAGTTAGAGCCGTAGGCACTACAGCTAGATGCGCAATGGGAGAAGCGGTTCGAACAAAGAGAGCCTCCCACCGAAGATGAGGTTGTACAAGTTGATCTCGGTGACGAGTCCTCTCCAAAGCCGATCTTCGTTAGCAAGAACCTGACAGATGAAGAGCAGAAATCGCTACTGCAACTCGTCAGAGAATACATCAACGTGTTCGCCTGGAGCTACGAAGACATGCCAGGACTGAACCCCAAGGTTGTACTTTATAAACTCAACATTCGTCCAGACGCAAAGCCGGTCAAGCAACAGCAACGATGGTTCTGCCCCGACATCATGAATGCCATTGAAGCTGAGGTCAACAAACTGATAGCTAGCGGTTTCATCCACGAAAAACAACATCCAGACTGGGTAGACAATATAGTACCAGTCCTCAAAAAGAACAGGAAGAACTGAATCTGCATCGACTTCTGGAACCTGAATGAGGCGTGTCCTAAGGATGATTTCCCTCTCCCTATCACAGACATCATGATTGACAACACATGCGGCTTCGAGCGTATGTCATTCATGGATGGTTTCTCGGGGTACAACCAAATCAAGATGTTCCCTGATGACGAAAAGCATACATCATTTTGAACACCAATTGGCACATACTGCTACACAGTCATGTCTTTCGGTTTAAAGAATGCTGGTGCCACCTATCAAAGAGCTATGAGCGTCATCTTTAGAGACCACTTGCGCAAGACAGTGGAATGCTACGTCGACGATATCGCCGTCAAGAGCCGCTCTAAGGAAGATCATCTACAGGATCTAAGGACAGTGTTCGACCTGATGCGAGCGCACAATTTGAAGATGAATCCCACAAAATCCTTCTTGGGCATATCGAGTGGGAAGTTCTTGGGTTTCATCATTACTTCCCAGGGTATCCACATAGACCCTGAGAAGACGAAGGCAATCATGGAGATGGGTCCCTCGAGAAATCTCCTTGAACTCCGAGGCCTTCAAGAGAGGCTGGCCAATATCAGGAGGTTTATCTCCAACCTCTCCGGACGATGTCAGCCATTCATCCACCTCATGAAGAAGGGCGTTTCATTCATAGGGGATGAGGAATGCCAGCGCGCCTTCGATAGCATCAAAGAATATCTGACGAACCCTCCAGTCCTAGTAGCTCCGGTTGCTGGAAGGCCATTCCTGCTCTATGTGCGAGCAATAGAACACTCTCGGTGCTCTGCTACCACAAAACAACGATGTAGGCCATGAGCAAGCTATATACTACCTCAGTCGAAAGATGATGGGGCCAGAGTACAGGTACACTGCCGTAGAGAAAGAGTGCCTTGCTCTGGTTTTTGCCATTCAGAAGACGCGACACTACGTCACGGGATAAACCATACACGTGATATCACAAGTCAACCCTCTCAGGGTCCTCATGACCAAACCAGGGGCACGCAGCTCTCGTCTTGCTACCTGGGCGATATTATTGTCTCCATATCACATGATCTTCGTCCCATATAAGGCTGTTAAAGGTCAAGCTCTGGCAGACTTTTTAACAGCCTATCCAGGCTCGGAAACAACCAGAATATACGAAGAGATACCAGACGAGGTCGCCAATTCAAATGCGGTCTCCCATAATGCCATCTGGCAAATGTTCTTCGATGGCGCTTCGAGAACTGGGCCCAAGGGCAACATCGTCGCTGGAATCGGAGTGGTGCTGATTTCTCCCTCCGGGCTGGTGATCAATCGGGCTTACTCCCACACAGAGCCCTGTTCAAACAATGTGGCCGAGTACAAAGCTTTGGTCATTGGCCTCCGACTTACAAAGGAGCTGGGGGTAGAGTATCTTAAAGCATACGGTGATTCGCAGTTAATCGTCAATCAAATCCGGGGTTCATACGAGGTTCGTCATGAAGATATGATCCCTTATCACCAAATAGAGATCGACATCATCTCGTCCCTGGAAGGATTCTTCATAGAACATGTTCCCAGACTCCAGAATATTGAGGCCGACGCCCTAGCAGGCCTGGCCGCTTCCCTAGCAGTGTCGAATTATGCTCACCATCTGGTTGACATAATAGGTCGTGAATTGGTCTGCCCCAAGAATAATGTTCAATGTGTTGAGAGTTACTCCACTCTGGCGGTCGACGAAGCACCAGACTGGAGACAACCATTCATCGACTTTGTAGTCTACGACATTCTGCCAGAAAATCCGAAGGAAGCCACTTCTATCAAAAGATGTTCCCTCAGGTTCTTCTACGATACAGAGACGAAAATGCTGTATCGACGATCATACGATGGATTAATGCTTCGATGTCTGTCAAATACAGAAGCAAGGAAGCTGTATGCGAAGCTCACGACGGCGTCTGCGGGGCCCATCAGCCCGGCCCAAAATTGTAAGACCGTCTTCGCCGAATGGGCTATTACTGGCCCACGATGGCTGCAGATGCGATAGACTATACACGAAAGTGTTTGCCATGAAATATAAAAGAACAGAACAATTATCGGAGGACCGGACTTTTACTTCACGTTACAAACTCGCTTGTACAAAAAAAGCCTAGGGACGAAAACCTAGGTACAGGAATCTAAGTACAATTGTTTATTTTAGATTCTGGGGGGTGACGATAGAGGCTCGGAAAGGCGACGGCAGCCCTGTCTTACTCCTTGGACGATCGGTATGCAGCCTTGGCTCCTGTGAGAAGATGGTTGGCGTTGATGAAGAAATGCTCTTCTTGCTCCTCTGTTGCTCTTCTGGCTTCTCTCTCTCTGTGTATATT
This sequence comes from Iris pallida, assembly GCA_029216955.1. NCBI lineage: Eukaryota > Viridiplantae > Streptophyta > Magnoliopsida > Asparagales > Iridaceae > Iris > Iris pallida. Next base: position 5,392,463 of record JANAVB010018200.1, on the reverse strand, counting down.
TTTCTCTCTATTTATTAGGGGGGAAGCTCTTTTTTTGTCTCTCTGCTTCTGATCGTGTGTCTTTTACAAGGGAATGGCACCTTGCTATTTATAATAATAGGGGCATCATTAGGGTTTGGATGATTACCCATTCTCAAAGTGGCGGCGGTATGATAAATAATCAATCTGGACCATTCGTTTAAGGCCTGAAGGATCTGGCCATAAATGGGGATAGTATTGAATCCTGTGAATAATTAATGTTGATTGCTTTAAATCTTCATGATTTGCTGTGTCAAGCTCGGATCTCTCACCACGTGTCCCATTAGCTTGATCAGGAATGATATGACCTGATCTCATTAATTATGAGGATAACGTTAAATATGGTCATTGGGATCTGGTAAATCTCTGATTGATCTGCATCCCATAATCATGCTTGCTACCAGCTGTTAAATCGTGGGGGGCCATTGAATCTCTGCCACGTGTCTTAATGGTGGATCCTGTCAGAATCGCATAATATCCATGAATCGTATGAGACAGCGTCTCAGTGAACCGCATCAGTATAGTACTCAAGAGCCGCATGGGGTGGCTTCTTGGTGGGCCGCATAGATATAGTACTCACGAGCCGCATAGGATGGCTTCTTGGTGAACCGCAGGAAGATGATTCTTGCCAGCCGCATGGGATGACTTCTTGGTGAACCGCAGGAAGACGATTCTTGCCAGCCGCATGGGATGACTTCTTGGTGAGCCGCATAAGTGTAATACTCGCGAGCCGCATGGGATAGCTTCGCAGGAAGATGATTCTTGCCAGCCGCATGGGGCTATTCTTCAAGTGAGCCGCATGAGATGTCACGACCCGTACCCTAGAGTAAGGGCACGAAAAGTGGGTACGTCCAGCCTACGCCACAGTATCGACGGTAGAACGTTGTCCTAGGTCAATCATCTAACAATATAAAGTACCTGTACAGTTTATACTCTCCGAATGGAGGTGACAAACAGAATACAATCTCAATCATATCTAGGTAGAAGAATGACAGATAGATAGATAGACAGATGGTAACTCAAGAGAACAGTACAATAGATGAAATAAGTCCAAGTGTCTAGGATAACATAACATCAGAATGTCAACTCATAATACAATAAGTCTAAGAGTCTATATATCTCAACATCTCAAAATACAACTCAGATGTGAGGCAAAATGATAATACAGAAAAGACTGTCTAGCTAAACTAGCCTAGACTACTGGGGCAACATCCTCAGCTGCAGGTGGATCCTGCTGAGGGTCCCCAACATAAGTATCATCTAGTCCTGCTCCATAATAGGTAGACACCAGGACCTCATCCTCATCCTCTGTAATATTTTCAACAGGTCCTGTCAGGACAGGAACGAGCACAATACATGTCACGCAGTGCATAGTATGATAGGAAATATAAAGCATGCAATAGAGTAAAATACAGGAACTGCTGAAAAGAGATACATGTAGTAAAAGAGAACTGTAATAAAATATCTACTATAATAGAGAACTAGCAGTGACTAGTGAGTCAGAGTAAAATATAGACATGTGAATGGCATAGGAGATTCATGGCTACAACTAAGAGTGATTCATGACTATAGCTACTGGGGTAATATCCACATGACTATTTCCACTCCCCCATCCCCAATCAATACACAAGGATCCATTCAGGTTATGTTAAGATTCGTGATAAGCCCATAAATGGGAGATTCATGAGAGGCTCTGTGAACATGAGAGTACATGAGTCACAAGCGATTCGTGAATCTATGAACGCATAGAGATACATGATGATTCGTGAAAAGCACAAACATGCTGTATCTGATGCTCCCGAGGGGGGATAACATCTCATGAAAAGATCCATATAGTACCAATCCGTGATAACAATCGTGTCAGCATCAAGTAAAGTAATCTAGAGCAAGAATATAAATTCTGGCAAATATGAAACGGTCAGAGAATGTACTCGCCTGTTGTATGAATGTCTGTAGAGAATATGCTGTCTGAGGAGAGGTGTCTGGCTCCTGATCAGAGCAACACAAGTCACAATGTATTCTAAATAGTGAAAATGAAGTCTACTATGCATACTACATGATTCTAGGTCAATCTGGTCAAAAGTCAACTCTTGGTCAACTCTAAAGTCAAACTAGTCAAAGTTAGGTCAACAATAGTCAAACTAGTTAGGGTTTAGGTCAAACTAGTTAAACTAGTCATTTCAGGTCAATCCTAGTCAATTCTAGGTTAACTAGGTCAAATTTGACCTAAGGTTGACTTTGGTCAACCCTTAGTCAACAAGGGTCAACTAGTTAGTTTTAGTCATTAGGTCAATTTGTTAGCCTCTATGCCATAGGCTAATCACTTAGGCCATAGGGTAGTGACTTAGGTTTCCATATAACCTATATTTAGAAGTCATACATATATATATATATATATATATATATATATATATATATATATATATATATATATATATATATAAAATATATATATATATATATATATATATATATATATATATATATATATATATATATATATATTTTTATATATATATATATATATATATATATAAAATATATATATATATATATATATATATATATATATATATATATATATATTTTTATATATATATAAAAATATATATATATATATATATATATATATATATATATATAGATATACACAATCTATCTACTACCTATATATGTATCAATATATGAATACACTATATATAATACCAAAACCCACATATATATATATAACACTATACATGATCTAGTAAAGGTATATACATATCATATATATATACATATATATACTCACAAAACTTATATATAATATATATATATAGGGAGAGAAGTAAAATAGAGAGAGAGTGAAAGAGAGAGAATAGTGAGAGAGAGAGAGAGAGAGAATGGGATGTCACAGGAAAGGGGGGTGTGTTCCAGTTTTCTGGAAACAGAAAACAGCCCCCAATTTCCACACAGTGCACACACACACCTACATATATACATACATGTATATATACATGTATATACATGTATACACCCTAAAATCCCACCTACACACTCACATACACATATACTACCTATACATACACTGAAAATACACATATACATGTATAAATCATAATAAAAATAGATTTGAAATTCAAATTTAAAAACTGGGCAATACCCTAAAATCTGGAAAAATGACACAGTGCATAGGAAAGTAGGTAAACTCGATTACACGCACCAATACGAGCTAAGACTCGAACCTAAAGGTTGGTAAGTGATGCCCCAAGTGTCCTCTAGTGTCTAGGGGGCCTGACACGACATCATGACACGAAATAATGTGTCCAATCATTCAAAAACCCAATCGGGTAAATAATGATACGCACACGCGTACACAGCATCGTGCACGCGTTCCTCACGCTCGTGGACACACCACGAGACACGACACGTCTCATGGTCATGCACACGTGTAGCCCACATATAGGGCTACATGATAGACACACTGTTACGTATCCACGTGTCCTATAGTGTTGACACGAGACCCGTATCAGTCGAGTTTACTCGACTGATACGTGTGGTTTACACTGCGTCGTGCAGAGATGCACACGCCTCATGGACACGATACGAGCCACGTGGGGCCTCGTGGTCATGCCCATGTGTAGCCCACGTGTTGGGCTACACACTCGTGCAAACACGAGGTGTCTACGACTCGTGTCCGTGCGACACGACACGCGCGAAGTTGGCCCCGTGCGCGTGTGGACTGTCAGTGCACGACTAGTGCACGTGTCCTCATGTCCTCGATACGACACGAGGTGTCATGAAATTTTGGGGGCACGTGCGCAGACACTGCCCCCTCGTGTACATCAATTTTGGCGTGTCTACGTGCTCTGTGCAATGAGCACGAAGAGTGTGGTAGCAGGGCACGCACGCGAGCCTCGTGCAGTGAGTTCGTGTCCATTTTGGACACGAACACAGCACGAAAATGTGCTCAGTCCACTTGGGTTGTAACCTACAAGTCTAGGGCTACACAAAAATGTAATTTGTTTTACATTTTAACAAAATTAAATCCTTTGTGGCATTTCATCAAACAAGGGTTTATAGCCTAGGATACGTGTCCGATACGGACACCAAACCAACTCTAAATCCTACCAAACTTGACCCACAGTTAGGGTAGTCCTATATGTATGCATTTATGAAGAAAAAAACAGAGTTTTAACTAGGTTTGAGGGCATTTACCTATTTGTGCAATTCCAAGGAAAAATCAATAAGGAGGGGGTGTGCTTCCTTCCACTTGGTGATGCCCAAAGCTTCCAAATTCTGGATTGCTAGTCTCTCTTAGCCCCCTTGATGTTGTAGGGTCCCAATGCAAAAGACTAGAGTGAATTTGGATTAAAATTGATCAAGTTGTGTAGGTTTGAAGGAATGGGATTTTTCTAGGATTAAAATTCATGTAAAAATGTTCATGAATGATTTGATGGGATTATATAGGATGTGTGGCTGCTAGGGGGTGTCTTGGCCGGCCATGGCAAGGGGGGGTGTCCTTGGGTTTCTTCTAGGTTAAGGTAAAGACTTTGGTGTAAAAGTCTTGATATTTTGAGTAATTCAAGCAAAATATCCATAAAGGCATCCTAAGATATTTATACCACTTTAACCCATGACTAATTATCCATCCTAAAGCTTCTAGGTTAGTAGCTAACCTCTAGATTAGTGCTAAACTAGGTTAGGGACTAACATGACACTAATCAATAATTAAATAATAATAAAAACACATAAATCCAAATAATTCCAAATAAATCCTAGAAAATTACCAAAATACCCTTTAGGCTAAAAAGCCCTAATTTGATGTTCTAAACCTATGGCTAGGCTCACATGATCATGGTTAGTCTCTAGGTTATGAAATCTCTAGGGTTTACACTAGGGTTATAATAGTAAGTCACAAAGTCATAAGTCATGACTTAGAAAATGGTTTTAACTAACTAAAAATCACCAAAAATCATATCATGACTATAATACCATTAATAAATAATAAAAAATAATAATTTTTCAAAAATACCCCAATTTTATAAAACTAGGTGTTACAAGTCTACCCACCTTAAAATAATTTCGTCCTCGAAATTTAGATGGTCGTACTCCTCCTAGGTCAAACCTCCAACAATTAGGGACGAAGCCACTACCTAGCAACATGCAAGGTCAACAAGCAAAATATGGATAGTAGACCTATACTGGGTCATGTCCAAAAATTGGCTAGTAGTTTTAGGTCATAAGGTGTCCTTAATCCAAATCGAAATCAAAAGTAACTCCATGGGGTAAATCAGGATGGAGTCTCGGGTCAGGAAAATCGTACTAAGCAAATGAAGCACACAATGGTATGCCTGAGTGGGACACTAAGGTCATGGGTGTAGAGTGTCATGTCTAGGTCATGTATGTGAAATTAGTTTTGAGAAAACAACTAGTCTTGTGCTCCTAATTTAAAAGTCACGGTAATGTACCTACGATGATCATAATTTAGAGTGGGATAGGTCTATGGCCTAAATTGAACCAAAAATCGTGATGAAATAGTAGTATAAAAGACAGGTTAGGTGGGACAGTCCTGGTCATAGGTATAGACTAGGAAGATAAGGAAACAATAAATTACAGGGCTAAAAGGGTTACCATTCTATGGTCAGTACTACTCTATCAAAAAGGCATAGCATATACATTAATTCATTTAAGAGGAAAATTCTTGACAAAAGAGTTTAGTCAAGAATTATATTAATAGCTAAAGCTACTCCTACTCCTACTCCTAAGTAAGAGATGAAGAAACAAACAACAATCGACAAAATCAAAAGAACTACCAGGTCAAAACTGATCACTAATAAAGAACAGGTAGGAGCAGATGGAATTGGATTTTAAGATAGATATAATGAAGCAAGGTGGGAATGGAATTTAAAAGAACAGAACCTGCAAGTACATCGCCAACTTTCTGAGCATCCTCAACTGTCATGGCGTAGGCTCGCCCCTGCTGACCTCTTCAGCCTGCTGTTGAAACTGCAAAAATCTCTGCTGTTGTGGCTGTAACGGTCCTCTCTGCTGTCCTACCGGAGCCTTGGCTCCTGCTCCTGGTGCTGCTCCCTGTGCTACTCTGCCTGTGTACTGGGAACACTCCCTCAGCTGGTGGTCTGCTGCCCCACATAGTAGGCACCAGCCCAACCTCTTCCTGTACTCTCCCCATCCATGTCCCGGTTTCTTATAGTAGGGACAACTGGTAGTCTGCTGTCTCGGGGCCTGTTACTGCTGCCTCAGCTGCTGATACTGCTGTGGCTGCCTCTGCTGATGCTGATAGTGAGGCCTCTTGGCCTGACCTCCACTGCTGCCGGCTCCCTGTGTATTACGGCCCCTCTTAAGCTTCAGCTCAAGATCATCCTCAGCTGCCATCGCTCCTGCCAGAATCTCCTCAAAAGTGGCATTTCTGTCACTCTTGGTCAAGGACTTGACCTCCTTGACCAAGCCCTTCCTGAACCTCATCGCCTTCGTTGTCTCGCTAAGGCCCTCTACAAATCTGCTCAACCGGCAAAACTCACCGGAATACTCCTATACAGTCTGGTTCCCCTGAACCAGGTTCTCGAACTGGGTCTCCAAGGCACCGACTGCCTGATCCGGGAAAAACTTCCCCTTGAAGAGCTCCTTGAAAGCTCCCCATGTCTGCCCTGGAGTGCCTACTCTCGGGTCCGTCTGATACCAGGTACGGGCAAGATCCCGCATCTGGCTGGCTGCTGCCTCTATCTGTAGTCCGGCTGGTATCTCCACCAGTCGAAAAATCTCCTCAATGTGCTCAATCCAGTCATCAGCATAAAGAATCCCCTCTGTCCCCAAAAAGTCCCTGGGGTTCATCTTCTTGAAGTCCTGAATGCCCGGAATCCTCTGCTGTCACGGCTGTCCCAATCCTTCCTGTGGCTGGACAGCCAACCTCTCCACCGTCGCTCTAGCCAGCTGATGGACCTCATCTATGCCCCTGGTAAACTCCGTCGTATGATGCTGCTGCTGTGCCTGCTGCATCTCTAGGAAATGCTGGAAGTATGAAAACATCTGTGCAGCATCCACTAATCCAGATGGCATCGGCGGCTGGAACTGCTGCTGGTGCTGCTGAAACTGTGGCTGATAAAACTACGGGGGAGGCATGTCTGGGGTAGCTGGGATGGTTCCCCGAATAAGTAGAGGTGCACCCCCCAAATGTGGCAGAAGCTCCTACATGAGCTGGAGTAAGGGGAGCTGTGGTCCCCGGGTCCTGGTGAGCTGGACGAGTGGTGGCAGACCTCTCAGTGGTGTCACCTGGACCGAGACGCTGTGATCGTGTCTCCACCATCCTGAAGACAGATCAATAAGAAAGTCAATAACGGTACAAGGATGATAGTATCAAGAAGGACAATATGAAATAGATTATACAAATTTGAACAAAAGTCAGTAGGTTCAAATCCATAGAAATTTTCTAATTGTGATTGAGTATCCACTCTCTCTAAGCCTATTCCTTAAATCCAATCATAGGCTGTAGTGATACTCTAGTTCGAATACCACTACATAAACAGGACCTGTATGGGCCACCACTAAAAATGTGTCACGACCCGCACCCTAGAGTAAGGGCACAAAAAGTGGGTACGTCCAGCCTACGTCGCAGTGTCGGCGGTAGAACGCTGTCCTAGGTCAATCATCTAACAATATAAAGTACATGTACAGTTTATACTCTCCGAATGGAGGTGACAAACAGAATACAATCTCAATCACATCTAGGTAGAAGAATGACAGATTGATAGATAGACAGATGGTAACTCAAGAGAACAGTACAATAGATGAAATAAGTCCAAGTGTCTAGGATAACATAACATCAGAATGTCAACTCATAATACAATAAGTCTAAGAGTCTATATATCTCAACATCTCAAAATACAACTCAGATGTGAGACAAAATGATAATACAGAAAAGACTGTCTAGCTAAACTAGCCTAGACTACTGGGGCAACATCCTCTGCTGCAGGTGGATCCTGCTGAGGGTCCACAACATAAGTATCATCTAGTCCTGCTCTATAATAGGTAGACACCAGGGCCTCATCCTCATCCTCTGTAATATTTTCAACAGGTCCAGTCAGGACAGGAACGAGCACAATACATCTCATGCAGTGCATAGTATGATAGGAAATATAAAGCATACAATAGAGTAAAATACAGGAACTGCTGAAAGAAGATACATGTAGTAAAAGAGAACTGTAATGAAATATCTACTATAATAGAGAACTAGCAGTGACTAGTGAGTCAGAGTAAAATATAGACATGTGAATGGCATAGGAGATTCATGGCTACAGCTAAGAGTGATTCATGACTATAGCTACTGGGGTAATATCCACATGACTATTTCCACTCCTCCATCCCCAATCAATACACAAGGATCCATTCAGGTTATGTTAAGATTCGTGATAAGCCCATAAATGGGAGATTCATGAGAGGCTCTGTGAACATGAGAGTACATGAGTCACAAGCGATTCGTGAATCTATGAAAGCATAGAGATACATGATGATTCGTGAAAAGCACAAACATGTTGTATCTGATGCTCCCGAAGGAGGATAACATCTCATGAAAAGATCCATATAGTACCAATCCGTGATAACAATCGTGTCAGCATCAAGTAAAGTAATCTAGAGCAAGAATATAAAGCCATAGGCAAATATGAAACGGTCAGAGAATGTACTCGCCTGCTGTATGAATGTCTGTAGAGAATATGTTGTCTGAGGAGAGGTGTCTGGCTCCTGATCAGAGCAACACAAGTCACAATGTATTCTAAATAGTGAAAATGAAGTCTACTATGCATACTACATGATTCTAGGTCAATCTGGTCAAAAGTCAACTCTTGGTCAACTCTAAAGTCAAACTAGTCAAAGTTAGGTCAACACTAGTCAAACTAGTTAGGGTTTAGGTCAAACTAGTTAAACTAGTCATTTTAGGTCAATCCTAGTCAATTCTAGGTTAACTAGGTCAAATTTCACCTAAGGTTGACTTTGGTCAACCCTTAGTCAACAAGGGTCAACTAGTTAGCGTTTAGTCATTAGGTCAATTTGTTAGCCTCTATGCCATAGGCTAATCACTTAGGCCATAGGCTAGTGACTTAGGCTTCCATATAACCTATATTTAGAAGTCATACATATATATATATATATATATATATATATATATATATATATATATATATATATATATCACCTAAGGTTGACTTTGGTCAACCCTTAGTCAACAAGGGTCAACTAGTTAGCGTTTAGTCATTAGGTCAATTTGTTAGCCTCTATGCCATAGGCTAATCACTTAGGCCATAGGCTAGTGACTTAGGCTTCCATATAACCTATATTTAGAAGTCATACATATATATATATATATATATATATATATATATATATATATATATATATATAGATATACACAATCTATCTACTACCTATATATGTATCAATATATGAATACACTATATATAATACCAAAACCCACATATATAAATATATATAACACTATACATGATCTAGTAAAGATATATACATATCATATATATATATAACACTATACATGGACGTTAAATATCTAATAAAATATCAATATACAAGGCCATAGAAGATCCAGGGTAATCAGGCTATGCTCAGGTCAGGCTACGCTCAGGCCAGGCTACGCTCAGGTCAAGCTACGCTCAGGTCAAGCTACGCTCAGGTCAAGCTACGCTCAGGCCAAGCTACGCTTAGGTCATACGCTCAGGTCATACGCTCAGGTCATACGTATGCAAGACATACGCTTCCCAAAAGGTAGCGTATGTACTCCATACGACTCCTCATCAAGGCAGCGTATGGGGTCCATACGACTCCTTGTCAAGGCAGCGTATGAGATCCATACGACTCCTTTGTCAAGGCAGCGTATGAGATCCATACGACTCCTAGCCAAGGCAGCGTATGCAAGACATACGCCTCCAAAAGGCAGCGTATGAGGACTTCGCTGCGCTAAAGAGCGCACGCAACTCAGTGGCCCAAGCTAAAAAGCTCGTGCACTGCTCACTGTCTTCTCCAAAACAGCAAGAACTCTATGGTTTGAACCTAAAGCTTCAAAAGTCCATAACTTGGTCAAAATAAGTCCAAATCCAACTTTTCAAAGGTCAAAATTGGGTAGAATAAAATTCTCTACAACATGGAACCATCAAAACTTGAAAACAAAGAAGTTTGATAGATCAAAACCACCAAAATCCAAAAATAACTAATTTCTAGATCTACAAAAATTAGAGCCTAAAAATAGAAAATGACAAGTTCTAATGTGTCTTAGAAACATGAGGAGAAGCTAATGGAACAATAAAAATGGGTTCTCTTGTGGAAGCAAGTTGCACTTGCCTAGACCTCTCTCTTCTCTCTTTGGTAGGTGAAGGGAGTAAATGAGGAAGAAGAAGATGAATAATGAAGAGAGAGAATGAAGAGGGCTAATAAATATGAGTGGTGGTGGTATAAAGGGGGTTCACCCCTTGGTTCATGATGAACCAAGAGCAATCCCAAACCGAACCAAGCCAAACCAAACCAAGAATAAACCAAGCCAAGAAGGAAATCCCAAGCCAGGAAATCATGCAATACAAGAATAAATACGTATACGTATTCCTGGAATACGTAATACGAACCACAGGCATTATAACTCTACCCACCTTAAAAGAATTCCGTCCTCAGAATTTAATCAAGAGGCTAGAAGAGCAATGACAAGCTACATTAATCACATACAAGCTATAACTAGGCAGACAATCACTCATTCAAGCAAGGAATCGAAGGCATGAGGCATAAGAAAGACATTATACCTCATGAGTCAAACAAGTCGGGATATCGTGATCGGATATCATCCTCACGCTCCCACGTTGACTCCCCCAAAGAGTGATGACCCCAAGCAACTCGGACTAACTTGATAGTCTTGTTCTTGAGGATCTTCTCTCTCCGGTCCAATATAGACACGGGCCTCTCCTCATACGAAAGATTGGTACCAACAACCAATTCCGAATGATCTAGGATGTGGCTCGGGTCCGGGATATACCGTCGTAATTGGGATACATGGAACACGTCATGCACCTCGCTTAGCGACGGTTGAAGAGCGAGATGATAGGACACATCTCCTACTCGCTCCAGAATGTCAAACGGTCCTATATACCTAGGACTAAGCTTGCCCCGTACGCCGAAACGAATGATGCCACGGTTAGGCGAAATCCTTAGGAATACATGATCGTCGACCGAAAACTCGAGAGGGCGCCGATGAGAATCGACCCAATGGCGCTGGCGATCTTGGGCAACTCGAAGATGATCTCTGACTTGCCTGACTACTTCAACTGCCTGGGCAATCATTTCTGGACCGAGCATCTGTCTCTCTCCAACATCATCCCAGGCTAGCGGGGATCTGCACTTCCTACCATACAGTGCCTCGAACGATGCCATCTGGATACTGGCCTGGAAACTGTTGTTGTACGAGAATTTCACCAGGTGCAAGTGATCTTCCCATGAACCACCGAAGTCAAGTGTGCAAGACCGCAACATGTCTTCAAGAGTCTGGATTGTGCGCTCCGACTGGCCATCTGTCTGTGGGTGATATGCCGAACTGAACTGGAGATGAGTTCCCAAACTCTCTTGCAAGCTACGCCAAAAGTGCGACGTAAATCTTGAATCTCGGTCCGAGGTGATACTGACTGGCACACCGTGCAATTTGACAATCTGCCTGAGGTACATCTCTGCTAACTGAGCTGTCGACTGACCAACTCTGAATGGAAAAAAGTGAGCCACTTTCGTGAGCCTGTCAACTATAACCCAGATAGCATCTCTACCAGCTGGGGATCTAGGTAGTCCAGTCACAAAATCTATGGTCACATGCTCCCACTTCCATTCTGGAATCGATAAGGACAGAAGAAGTCCAGCCAGTCTCTGATGTTCAACATTAACTTGTTGGCAAACCAAACACCGAGAGACAAACCGAGCTATCTTCCGCTTCATGCCATTCTACCAGAAATACTGCCGGATATCACGGTACATCTTCGTACTGCCGGGATGGATGGAATACTATGAACTGTGCACTCCTGACATGATCTCCTGTCGAATATCTCCGCTGGGTACACAAAGACGCTTACCATGTCGAAGTGTACCATTCTCATGAATGCATAACTCTGGTCTTCGTCCTGCCTCACACTCTGCTCTGAGTCGCTGAAGCTTAGAATCCGCTGACTGTGCCATCCGGATCCTCTCAACTATGGTGGACTGAACTTGCATACTGGCCATCAAGGCCACACTGGAAGGGAGAACAACTTCAATACCCATCTTCTGAAGATCTGCTAACAGCTCTGGTTGCGCAGTTAGAAAATAAGCTCCGGCTCTCCTGCTCAATGCATCTGCTACAACGTTGGCCTTCCCAGAATGATACTGCAAGTTGATATCATAATCCACAAGCAGCTCTAGCCACCTCATCTGACGCATGTTAAGATCCTTCTGGGTGAAAACATATCAGGCTCTTGTGGTCGGTGAAAATCTCCACCCTGTCTCCATACAAATAGTGCCTCCACAACTTAAGTGCAAACACCACTACTGCCAGCTCCAAGTCATGGGTTGGGTAATTCCTCTCATGATCACGAAGTTGTCGTGACGCATAAGCTATTACCTTCCCACGCTGCATCAGAACACATCATAAACCTCTGCCTGAAGCATCACAGTACACTAAAAATCCTCCGGTCCCATCTGGAAGCGTGAGAATAGGAGCTGTTATCAGACCTCGCTTCAACTGCTCAAAAGAACTCTGACACTCTGCTGTCCAAGCAAACTGCGCATCCTTGCGGGTCAACTGTGTCAATGGCACTGAAATTCGAGCAAAATCCGAAACAAACCGTCGGTAGTAGCCGGCCAATCCAAGAAAACTACGAACCTCTGTAACTGTGCTGGGCACTGGCCATGACTCAATAGCCACAATCTTCTGGGGATCCACTTCTACTCCTCCTCGAGTGATGATATGACCCAAGTACGAAATGCGATCGAGCCAGAACTCGTATTTACTGAACTTGGCATATAACTGGTGCTCTCTGAGGATCTGAAGAACTATACGGAGATGCTGCTCATGCTCCGCCTCACTCTGGCTGTAGACCAGAATGTTATCCAAGTACACAATCATAAATTGATCCAAGTAAGGCATGAAGATGTGATTCATGAGGTCCATGAATACTGCTGTCGTATTGGTTGCTCCAAAAGGCATAACAAGGAATTCTCGATGCCCATATCTTGATCTAAAAGCTGTCTTCGGGATGTCCTGCTCTCTGACTCTGATCTGATGATAACCTGAGCGTAAATCAATCTTCGAGAATACTGAAGCCCCCTTGAGTTGATCAAATAAGTCATCTATCCTCGGAAGAGGGTATCTGTTCTTGATTGTCACTGAGTTCAAGGTACGATAATCAACACATAACCTGGACGTACCATCCTTCTTTTTCACAAGAAGCATCGGGGCTCCCCAAGGCGATCCACTAGCACGAATGAATCCCTTGGTTCTGAGTTCTTCAATCATCTTGTATAATATCTCCAACTCTGACGGCGCCATCCTGTAGACTCTCTCTGACACTGGGGCTGTCCCGGGAATCAAGTCTATAGTAAACTCGATCTCCCGCTCCAGAGGCATACCTGGAAGTTCTTCTGGGAAAACATTTGGGAACTCCTCGACTATCATGGGCAACTGAACTGTTGCTACTGCCATCCGCAATACTGGAGGAGATGACTCAACTTCGCCTCGGGAGAAAAAAAACTCCGGCTCGCCTGGAATGCTAAAAACAACCCTGCCAATATGGCAGTCTATCCTAGCATACTGGTTCCTCAACCAATCCATCCCTAGGACCACATCATAATCGGCCATCGGGAACTCTATCAATCTTGCAGGGAATTCTCTACCGCTAACTACGATCCGACACGAGGAAAACACTCTATCTACTCCCACAAGTCCGTTACCAGTAAGTATATTAAGCCTTACTGATAATGACTCGGGCTCCAATCCTACCCGTGTCGCGAATCGTGCAGACATAAATGAATGCGATGCACCAGAATCAAATAAAGCTGAAGCTGGAAAGGAGTTGACGAGAATAGTACCTGCCACTACCTCTCCTGGTGCCAATCCTTCCTCCACGGTCATCACCATAGCCTGACCGTACCCTCGGGGTGCTGGTCCCCTCTGCTGAAATCCTCGCTGCCTGCTCTGACTCTGGGCTTGGACTTGAACATACTGCTGGGGGTTCTGCTGCTGGAACACTTGTGTCTGAGGCGGCAAGGGCCTCGGCAATAGATACTGCTGCTGCTGGACCGGAGCTGGTCCTCTCATCGAAGAGCTAGAAAGGTTGGACGATGATGACCCACCCCTATTTGGACAGGATCCAATCCTATGGTCTGGTGCTCCACAAGCCAGACACAATCCCTGTGTCCTGCGATATTCTGCCACCACATGGCCTGGCTTTCCACAATGAGAATAACCTACTGTGGAAGGTTGCTTCTTCTTCTGCTGCTGAGGGTGCGTCGGAGTTGAATGCTGAACCGACGTTACTGAGGCCGCTCGCCTCGCAGCTCCAATAGTCAAAGTCCTGGCTGCCGGGGCCGGTGCTGAAGACTGATTCATCTGGCCGTGAGATCTCTTCCGACCTCCGGCCCTATCCACAATCCTCTGGGAGGTATACTGTCACCCTCATTTCTCGTATTTCCCGTATTTCATATTTTTACTCGTATCTGGATTTTGGCATGTATTTATTTTTTTCTCAACTTGTAGAATTTTGGTATTTCTCGTATTTTAGGTTTTGGCATGGCTCGGTTTTATTGGGTTGGTTCGGTTTGGTTTGGTTTATAGGTATTGGATCACCTTAGCTTATGCTACCCCCTCAACCCACTACAACTCCCCCTCTTTAAAACTCCACCCACATTTTCTCTCTCTTCATAACTACCATTTATTTCCTTCTTCTTCTTCTTCTCCTTCCTCTATACAACTCTCCCAACCCTAGGCAAGTGCACCTTGCCACTACATGAGAGCCCTCTTTTATTTGCCCATTTGCTAGATTAGGACATGGTGATCAACATTAGAACTTCGTGTTTTGTGAATTGGAGTCTCCATTGCTCTAGATCTAAGTTTTTCTATTTTTGGATTTTTGCATGGTTTGATCTATTTTAGTTGGGTTTTATGGGTTTTTGATGTTTTCATGTGGGAGAGCATTCAGTTTCACCCAAGTTGGTGCTTTGGAAATCCGGATTTGGAGTTCGGATGACCAAGTTGTGAGCTTTTGAAGCTTTGGGTTCAGCCATGGTGTTCTTGCTGTCTGGAGAAGACAGTGAGCAGTGTGTGCAGAGCTGTTTAGCTTACGCACCCTGAGCTACGCGCGCTCTTTAGCGCTGCGTACGCAGACTTGAGTATGCTTCCTGTTGGAAGCGTGACTCCTCGAGCGTGCGTGACTTTTCACGTACGCAGACTCCTTGAGCGTGCATGACTTTTCACGTACGCAGACTCCTTGAGCGTGCGTGACTTTTCACGTATGCACCTCCCTCGAGCGTGCGTGATTTTTCACCTACGCTGCTCCCTCAGCGTGCGTGACTTTTCACCTACGCTGCTCTCTGTAGCGTGCGTGACTTTTCACCTACGCTGCTCCCTCAGCGTGCGTGACTTTTCACCTACGCTGCTCTCTGTAGCGTGCGTGAATTTTCACCTACGCTGCTCTCTGTAGCGTGTGTAACTTTTTACCTACGCTGCACCCTCAGCGTGCGTGACTTTTCACCTACGCTGCTCTCTGGCGTGCGTGACTTTTTACGTACGCAGCTCTTTCAGCGTGCGTGACTTTTCGTACGCTGCTCCCCTGACCCCTTGCTTAACCTGTTGACCCTTGGAGTTTTGGTCTTATTTCTTTAAGCTTGGCTTTTCTATGGTCCTGTATATTGATATTTATTTAGATATTTTACACCCATTTTATATCCTTACGCCTTTTGTCATGAACTTGATTTTACTTAATATGCTTGGAATGACTATTGTACATGGCATGGTAGGAACAAGAAACTATCATAACACGACAGTGACCCGTAATGGTGCACTCCTGACATGACCAACCTGACATGATAGTTACCCGTCGTGGCGCACTCCTGACAAGTACCTTGACATGATTTATTTTAATGCTGTTACTTGACTTGCCATGACACCGTGGGTAGTTCTTTCTTGCTTGCTTGTTAAATCCACTTGTCCTGTCTTGCATCATGTCTAGGATGGGACTCCTAAGTACCACGGTCAGGAGTACCTACTAAAATGGATTAAGGTTAATAACTAGAATAACTCAGTAGTTATGAAGAGATGACACAGCTACAGGCAATCCCGTTACCTGGGCGCTCTTGGGATCTGTAGCCTGCCGTCGAGTAGGGCACATTTCCAGCACACCGTCGCGTGTTGCACCCTCTAAGTCACCTAAGGGTACATTTATCTTCCGGGCGATGTACCCACCTGAATTCAACCCCGAATTTTCGACCTGGGTAACCTGGATGGTCTGCAGGGCTTGTGGCTGTAGAATAATCTCAATGCATCTTGTTAGTAATTAGGCCTGTGATAACCCTAGTTAGTTAAAGTAGTAAGCCGTAGTATCTGCTTGGTCGTGATTGATTAAATGAGGTATAACCAGTTTAGCCATGTCTGGATCCAGTACAAGATTGCTCCTTGTCTTGATTTCTTGCATTATTATCTTGTCGATAAATGGTGGAAAACCAAGTTCTGTTCAGATGAAGGGTTACAACCCCGGTCCTTATTTGGTTTAAGGGTTGTAACCTGGCTATCGGAATAGTTCCATGGCTATCTCGTCGTATATCATCCTGACAGGTTTTCATAAATTCTAGTTTTAATTATTAAATTTTATTGTGCTGATTGCTGGATTTTGTTCTTATTTCGTGGCCCCCTTGTGGCACTTGCTCTTTCTGGGGTTGACCCAGCTGGTTTTGTGTGGCCAGATTTCGGAGCAGCTTCCGAGGATCTACCAAGCTTCCAGCCCAATAGTGGCGACTAGAAGGAATCCGGGCTACGAGTGGGTTTTCTATTTTGTTTCGCTCACTCTATTGTAAAACTATTCTTTTGAGGCGTTTAGCCGACGAGCACCTATTAGCTCGATGCACTTTACTTACTGTCTGTCTACGGGCTGTAAACATGATTAACAAATCCTAGGGTTGATCATGCACGACTAAACTCTTGCTAGTCCTAACATTTTGTAATGACTAGCTTCATGATCAGCGGAATATGTGATATTTGGGACGCCTTATTATTGTATATTTAATGATCATACATTTTGCGACCTTACTTACTTGCTTGTGATTGAGACATTAGGCTTGTTCATGACCATAAGAGACTGTTGGCTTGTAGTAAACCCTCATATTTTTAGACAGCCGTGACCGTATATCGAGGTGGTTTCTATTTCAATATACGTAGCTGGCTGTGTCTGCCCCCGCTCTCCAGTATTCTGGTTCTGGGGCGTGACATATACTCATGCCTCCGGGCTGCTCTCAAGACTGCATCAAAAGTCTATGCTCAAACTGCTCAACTGCCAACAAGATCTCCAGGTGAAGTCCCTGCTGGAACCGCTGGGTTCTATCATACTCGGTTGCCACCAAAGTGGCAGCAAATCGACTGAGTCTGGAAAACTCGGCCGCATATCCGTCGACCGTCCTGCCTCCTTGCTTCAGATTGGTAAACCTCGTCTGCAGATCATACCGAGCCATGGCATCGAAATACTTGGTCTGGAATCTCTCTCTGAACACCGTCCAAGCAATGGGTGCTGCTAATCCAACGGCCTGCGCTGCCTACCAGCTGCGGGCAAGATCTAACAACTGTAGGCGCACAACGGCCACCTTCTCGTTCTCTGGGGTCCTGGCTGCTTCTAGAATCACCTCTGTGTCCTGAAGCCATGCATCTGCCGCGATAGCATCTTCACTACCATCGAAGAATGGAGGGTTCAATCGCTTGAAGCTGTTGGCCGTGCTGTTACTCGGATGACCACCCCGGGTCAAAGCATCCGTCACTGCCTGGTGCAAGGCATCTCCACGCCGGTCTTGGGAAGCTATCAAGGTCCTGACGAGTCCTACCAAAGTGCCATCATCAGGCTCGGCAGGCTGAACTGGCTGGACTGGTGGTTCTCCGTCAGAAGGCACGACTCTGGAGGCTACTCCGGAATGCTGGGCTTGATCTCCAGGTTGCTGCTGGTCCGAGGGAGGTGCTCCGCCTTGCTGGTCGGTAGGACCACGAATAATGCCGCTGAAGAAGACGACATAGGGAACAATAAGGAAGGACCAGGACAGATCAACGATACAAGCATATGATCAGGACAAGAATCCAGGGATTCAGAAGATACGAGCAGAGATCAAGGACGAATACTGATTAAGACATCTATTCGGTAAACCCTCATATATCTTGATTTACAAGACCTGCATGGGCCACCACTTAAACCATGTCACGCCCCAGAACCAGAATACTGGAGAGCGGGGGCAGACATAGCCAGCTACGTATATAAAATGGATTCCATCTCGCTATACGGTCACGGCTGTCTAGATACATGAGGGTTTATCTATAAGCCAATAGTCTCTTAAGGTCATGAACAAGCCTAGTGTCTCAATCACAAGCAAGTAAGTAAATGTTACAAGATGTATGATCATTAAATATACAATAATAAGGCATCCCAAATATTACATATTCAGCTGATCATGAAGCTAGTCGTTACAAAATGTTAGGACTAGCAAGAGTTTAGTCATACATGATCAACCCTAGGATCTGTTAATCATGTTACAGCCCGTAGACAGACAATAAGTAAGTGCAATCGAGCTAAACAGGTGCTCGTCGGCTAAACGCCTCAAAAGAATATTTTTACAATAGAGTGGAAAAGCCAAAAATAACCCACTTGTTGCCAGGGTTCCGTCTAGTGGCCACCATCTGGCTGGAAGGTCGGTAGATCCTCTGGAGCTGCTCCGAAATCTGGCCACACAAAACCAGCTGGGTCAGACCCCAGAAAGAGCAAGTGCCACAAAGGAGGCTTCACTTAAGAACCAAAACCAGCAATCAGCACAAGATATAAATAAAGTAAGAACTGGAAATGAAGAAAATACACCAGGATGATATACGACGAGATAACCATGGAACTATTCAGATAACTAGGTTACAACCCGTAAACCAAATAAGGACCGGGGTTGTAACCCTTCGTCTGAACAGAACTTGGAATTCTCACCATTTATCGGTAAAATAAATACAAGCATTCTGGTCATTCAATAATCTGGAACAGGATCAGGGCAAGACTAGACTGGTTAGGCTCCATCCAATCACTTCACGGCTAAGCAAGAATTACGGCTGGATATTTTAACTAACTAGGGTTATCACAGGCCTAGTTACTAGCAAGATGCAGTAAGATTATTCCACAGCCACAAGCCCTGCAGACCATCCAGGTTACCCGGGTTAAAAGATTAGAGTTGAATTCAGGTGGGTACATCGTCCAGGAAACGAATGTACCCTTAGGTAGCTTGAAGGGTGCAACACATGATAGTGTGCTGGAAATGTGCCCTACTCGACGGCAGGCTACAAATCCCAAGGCGTGCCCAGGTAACGGGATTGCTTGTAGCTGGAAAATCTCGTCATAACTAATGTATTAATCTAGTTATTAGCCTTAGTCCATTTTAGTAGGTACTCCTGACCGTGGTACTCAGGAGTCCCTGTCCTAGACATGATGCAAGACAGGACTGGTTTATTTATAAAAACACAATCGCCCACGGTGTCCAGATTAATTATACAGGTCATGTCATGTCAGGTAGCCGTCGCAACAGCTATTCGAGATAATCATGTCAGGTTATCATGCCAAGTGTACTTGTCAGGAGTGCGCCACGATGGGCCACTATCAGGTCATGTCAGGTTATTATGTCAGGAGTGCACCACTACGAGTCACTATCACGTCATGCTCAATTATCAATTACAAACATATTAAGTAAATTCGTGCTTATCAAGTTCAGGTCAGGCTACGCTCAGGCCAGGCTACGCTCAGGCCAGGCTACGCTCAGGTCAAGTTACGCTCAGGTCAAGCTACGCTCAGGTCAAGCTACGCTCAGGCCAAGCTACGCTCAGGTCATACGCTCAGGTCATACGTATGCAAGACATACGCTTTCCAAAAGGTAGCGTATGTACTCCATACGACTCCTCATCAAGGCAGCATATGGGGTCCATACGACTCCTTGTCAAGGCAGCGTATGAGATCCATACGACTCCTTTGTCAAGGCAGCGTATGAGATCCATACGATTCCTAGCCAAGGCAGCGTATGCAAGACATACGCCTCCAAAAGACAGCGTATGAGGACTGTACTACGCTAAAGAGCACACGCAACTCAGTGGCCCAAGCTAAAAAGCTCGTGCATTGCTCACTGTCTTCTCCAAAATAGCAAGAACTCCATGGTTTGAACCCAAAGCTTCAAAAGTCCATAACTTGGTCAAAATAAGTCCAAATCCAACTTTTCAAAGGTCAAAATTGGGTAGAATAAAATTCTCTACAACATGGAACCATCAAAACTTGAAAACAAACAAGTTTGATAGATCAAAACCACCAAAATCCAAAAATAACTAATTTCTAGATCTACAAAAATTAGAGCCTAAAAATGGAAAATGACAAGTTCTAATGTGTCTTAGAAACATGAGGAGAAGCTAATGGAACAATAAAAATGGGTTCTCTTGTGGAAGCAAGTTGCACTTGCTTAGACCTCTCTCTTCTCTCTTTGGTAGGTGAAGGGAGTAAATGAGGAAGAAGAAGATGAATAATAAAGAGAGAGAATGAAGAGGGCTAATAAATATGAGTGGTGGTGGTAGGTAGGGGGTTCACCCCTTGGTTCATAATGAACCAAGAGCAATCCCAAACTGAACCAAGCCAACCCAAACCAAGAATAAACCAAGCCAAGAAGAAAATGCCAAGCCAGGAAATCATGCAATACAAGAATAAATATGTATGCGTATTCCTGGAATACGTAATACGAACCACAGGCATTACAGTTCCTTCCTTTTATGATGAGGAAGTGAGGAAGGTACATCTCGATGGTACCGGGCCTTCTTACTTTCTATCTCCGGATATGCTCACCTGGTTGCGCAACATCCGCCCCGCGTATCTGGTTTATCGCAACCGCGATAATGTGTACTTGGAGCCTTATCTACCTAGTAGGTTTTCCCGCCAATTTGGTTATAGTCAGTTATTCCTTGATTGTCCCAACCCTTGTTTGGACTTTGAAGGTAGCGTTCTTGATGGTGTCAGGGCATGGAATTATTATGATGCTTATCATACTCGGGCCAGCTTCTCGGTCCCCGATGCTAAGGCGCCGAGGGAAATTTTATACGTGGCTGCTTTATATCACGTTATGGCGAACAAGCCTCCTGTTAATTTCGATCCGAGTACTAGTTTTATCGTGGGTACCGGTTTAGAGGAAAAGCCCAAGGGGGCTAAGGCTAGAAAGCAACTAGCGCTCCAGACTCCCCTCCCTGAATCAGAACCTTCCGAGTCGGCTGAGGAGGAGGATGATCATGATAGCGAAGACTCCCTTTCTGGTGGGGGTGAAGAAGTAACGGATCAACCGCTTCCCACACCCGATGAACCGGCAGAAGATCCGTTGCTTACTGCACAAGAGGAAGTAGTGAGAAAAGAACAGTCTTCGGCTGTGTCTGGTTCCTCGCATAAATGAGTCAGACACGAGTCTTCTGACAGTAGAGCGACCTTTTCCGTGAAGAGAGCTGCCGTTAGGTCTCGTGGATTACTTATTACCGAGAGGAGTGAAGGTATAGACGCTATTCTGGAGGTAAGACCAAGTTGTAGCCATCTCTTTATTGTAGTTTTCTTTTCTCTCGGAGATATGACTTAATTATTTTTCTTTGTAGGTGTCCGATGAACCGGCCTCTCCTGAATCGTCTACCACCCCTGAAGTTGATCCGGTCCTTACTGCTTTGATTAGCGACATGTGTGCCGCGGTCCTTTCTGCGGCGGCTCTCTCAGCGGCGGCTGAAAGCTCCCAGGTTGCTGAGGTCTCGGCCCGGGGTGACGAAGGTTTCCTCGGACCTGTCTCTGAGATCGCTGAACTTCAGCAAGGCGATGCCGATCTCGGTGCATCCCCTCCCGAGGATGCAAGGGAGGAGGAGTCTGTTATACCTGACTCGAAAGCTGTTGGTAAAGAGGCTGCGGTGGCTGTAAGCGAACCTTGGCCTCCATTCTCCTCTACTGGTAAGATAGGCCAGATATTGACTAGTGAGGGAGATTATTTGCTCTATCAATATATCCTCTGGGTCAAATCGATTTATGGTTGCCTTGGCCCTGCAGGTCCTGACCCTTTACTTCCCGCCGTAGATGTTCTTGGGAAAGGCTCGGCCTGCCGTGATCTGGGAGAAAGGAGCGTTCCCTCTCCTTTGTCGTCTCATGTCGACGGGCCTCCCGCCAGCTCCAGGCAGATGGAAATGGAGTTGGCGATGGTCTCCGCCTCATCCTCCGCAGATTATACGGCTCCGGAGACTGACCTCTCGACCCTACCGAGTATTCAAATTCTGCAGGCTGCCGAAGAGGAGTTGGCCGCTGTTCAAGCGTCCTTTCGTGTGGAGTTTGCTTCTCTTGTGGCAGGGGCGGCAGATTCTGTTGCGTCTTCTTCAGTGCTGCCAGCCACACTCCCGCTGACACCGGCTTCCTCGGAGACTCTGGACGAGGTAACGCAGGATGTGGTTGACAACTTCTATCGCCATTTAAAAAGGGGCGTAGACGCTGCTGTGGAACTGGGGACCCCTTTTTCTCTATCTCTCCGGTGCGCTCGGGGTCAGGTTGCAACTTTGAAGTCCCTTTCTGGCGGGGTGGGGTTGGCTGCACTGCTGGAGCCTAAGCTGACAGAGGCTGATCAGCTTGTGACCCAACTACTGGTGATACGACAGGCGGGCTTGCCTGCTGCGATTGAGCGAGAGCGGGGCTTCCTCATTGCTGCTCGGGATATGATCAAGCTTGCTCGAGATACTGCTGGGCCAGTTGTACGGGGAGACCTTGACAAGTTCTCCGCTTCGTATGACAGGCTGGGTCGTCGGAGTCAAGCTTGTCGTGCTCGGAAAGAGTCTGCTTCTCGTGGAATCGTTGATACGAATGAGCAGATCCTCGCACTCCAGAGGGAATTAGCCTTCTTAGAGTCAGAGCTGGAGGCTGCTCAGGCAGAACAGGAGTTAATCGTTCGGAAGGCCGAGAAGGTTTCTCTATCTTCTGCTAACCTGGAGCGGGCCTTTAAGAAATTTGAGGACAACTGGCAAGCTCACGCTCATCTGGAGGACGAGGCGGTGCTGACCCACTAGGCGGAGCGTCGAGCCTCCCAGAGGTTTGAGCGATCGGTTGCTTTGCTGACGGACCGTCTCAGGGCGTTATGTGCCCCGGAGCAGTGATCAGCTTTCTGTTTTCTTTTGCTTCTTTTTTTTTCTTTTTGTAAGGGATGTGATCCTAAATGATGTAGTATTTAGAATTTCGAATAAATGAGCATGTTTTAACTCATCTTCTCTTTCTTGTACTTGTGGCGTTTGCGGAATTAGACTTACTGGGGGATTATTTGTGGACCTGTTACCCTAGGCGTACCTTAGTTTTAGGTACGGATAACAAGTTTGGTCAGGATGTCCGGAACAGCCATGGCAAAGTGGTCACTGATGCTCTCGGTATTAGGAAAAAGAATGTCGTAGAGCAGCTGGGCTCCCGGGGCATGGTGAGATGGTGGATTTATGCTAAGAAGCTTAGCAAGGGATATTTGTGGACCTATTATCGTTGGCGTACCCTGGTTCAGGATACGGACAATAGGGTAAAAATAAAACCGACATATTTGCTCAGAGGTTATGAGGACATGGCAAGCATGAGGGTTTTACCGTGGAATCTTCCTGCTCAGAGGTAATGAGGACATGGCAGAGGAGACTTCACGGAAGTATTCGTGGTCAACAGCGGACATTTATGGTCAACAGAGGACGTTTGTGGTCAACGGAGGACATTTATGGTCAACAGAGGACATTTGTGGTCAACAGAGGACATTTGGGGTCAACAGAGGACATTTGTGGACCTATTATCCTTGTCGTACTCCGGTTGTGGGTACAGATAATAGGTTGAAAGGGAACCGACATACTTGCTCAGAGGTAATGTGGACATGGCAAGCATGAAGGTTTCTTCGACGGAGCCTTCCCACTCAGAGGTAATGAGGACATGGCAGGAGTGGGCTCAATGAAGAGAGGGTACACAGAACGACTCAGAGGTAGGAGAACGTGGAAGTTCTATGCGAGGGGGTGGTTTGTTTTTGGTGGAAGTAAAAATGACTCAGAGGTAATGAGGACATGGCCGTTTCAGAAATTTGCGGATCGATTACCCTTTTTGTGCACTGGAAGCGTGGGTAGTGGATCATTGTAATGCCTGTGGTTCGTATTACGTATTTTGAAAATACGTGTACGTGTCTTTTTCTTGTATTATTCCTTGTTTAGCTCTCGGCTTGGTTTAACTCTCGGTTTGGGTTGGCTTGGTTCGGCCGGCCCAATGCTTGGTTCATCATGGGCCAAGGGTGGAACACCTTAGCCTATGCTTCTCCTTCATTTCCACCACAACCCCCCTACCTACCACCACCTTTGATATTTATTGCCATTTCTTCTTTCTCTCTCTCCATAATTCTCATTTACTTCTCCTTCCCCCACCATTACTCTTCTCCACCAACCAAGAACACCATAGGCAAGTGCAACTTGCTTCCACAAGAGAACTCCTTTTGATGGTTTTATTAGCTTCTCCTCATGATTCTAAACTACATTAGAACTTGCCATTTTCTATTTTGAGGCTTTAATTGTTGTAGATCTAGAGTTTTGCTATTTTTGGATTTTGATGGTTTTGATCTATTAAACTTCCTTGTTTTCAAGTTTTTATGGTTCCATGTTTTAGAGCATCTCATTCTACCCAATTTTGACCTTTGGAAAGTTGGATTCGGACTTGTTTTGACCAAAATATGGACAATTGAAGCTTAGATTCAACCTTAGAGTTCTTGCTGTTCTTGCCATTTGGAGAAGACAGTGAACAGTGAGCTAGCTTTTTAGCTTACGCCGCTGAGCTGTACGCTGCTGTTTAGCGAGCGTACGCTAGCCTTCGTACGCTGCTCTTTAGCGAGCGTACGCTAGCCTTCGTACGCTGCTCTTTAGCGAGCGTACGCTAGCCTTCGTACGCTGCTCTTTGGTGAGCGTACGCTCACCTTGATATGCTGCCTGTTGGCAGCGTGTCTTGAGCGTACGCTAGCTTGAGCGTACGCGTGCCTTGGTACGCTAGCTTAAGCGAGCAAGACGTACGCTGGCCCCTTTCGTACGATAGCTCGAGCGAACGCAGTCTTGAGCGTACGCTAGCTTGAGCGTACGCTGACCTGTAGCTTGAGCGTGCCCTTGTGTACGCTGACCCTTGCGTACGCTTCCCATTGGAAGTGTATGGATCCTTTGGTACGCAGACCCGAGCGTACGCTAGCCTGAGCATAGCCTGGCTTGAGCGTAGCCTGATTACCCTTGATCTTCTATAGCCCTGTTATTGATATTTTATTAGATATTTAACGTCTATTTTATATCCTTACGTCTTTTGTCCTGAATTTAATAATCATGAATGTACTTGATATGTTTGTAATTTTGATAATTGAGCATGACGTAATAGTGACCCGTAGTGGTGCACTCCTGACATA
Source organism: Iris pallida (assembly GCA_029216955.1). NCBI lineage: Eukaryota > Viridiplantae > Streptophyta > Magnoliopsida > Asparagales > Iridaceae > Iris > Iris pallida. Next base: position 5,366,747 of record JANAVB010018200.1, on the reverse strand, counting down.
ATGACCTGACATGACCTGATAGTGGCCCGTCGTGGCGCACTCCTGCCAAGTACACTTGACATGATAAACCTGACATGTTATATCTTGATAAGCTGTTGCGACGGCTACCTGACATGACATGACCTCTATAAATAACCTGGACACCGTGGGCGATTGTGCTTGTACAAATAATCCAGTCCTGTCTTGCATCATGTCTAGGAGGGGACTCCTGAGCACCACGGTCAGGAGTACCTACTAAAATGGACTAAGGTTAACAACTAGATTAATACATTAGTCATGAAGAGATTTTCCAGCTACAGGCAATCCCGTTACCTGGGCGCGCTTGGGATCTGTAGCCTGCCGTCGAGTAGGGCACATTTCCAGCACACTGTCATGTGTTGCACCCTTCAAACTGCTTAAGGGTACATGCATTTCCTGGACGATGTACCCACCTGAATTCAACCCTAAACTCTCGACCTGGGTGACCTGGATGGTCTGCAGGGCTTGTGGCTGTAGAATAATCGCGCTGTATCTTGTTAGTAATTAGGCTTGTGACAACCCTAGTTAGTTAATGTATCAAGCCGTAATTCTTGCTTGGCCGTGAAGTGATCGGATGGAGTCTAACCAGTCTAGTCTTGCCCTGATCCTGTTCCAGACTATTGAATAACCAGAATCTTGTATTTATTTTACCGATAAATTATAAGAATTCCAAGTTCTGTTCAGACGAAGGGTTACAACCCCGGTCCTTATTTGGTTTACGGGTTGTAACCTGGTTATCTGAATAGTTCTGTGGTTATCTCGTCGTATATCATCCTGGTGTATTTTCTTTATTTCCAGTTCTTACTTTTATTTATATCTGGTACTGATTGCTGGTTTTAGTTCTTAAGTGAAGCCTCCTTTGTGGCACTTGCTCTTTCTGGGGTCTGACCCAGCTGGTTTTGTGTGGCCAGATTTCGGAGCAGCTCCAGAGGATCTACCGACCTTCCAGCCAGATGGTGGCTACTAGACGGAACCCTCGCAACGAGTGGGTTATTTTTGGCTCTCCTACTCTATTGTAAAAATATTCTTTTGAGGCGTTTAGCCGACGAGCACCTGTTTAGCTCGGTTGCACTTACTTACTGTCTGCCTACGGGCTGTAACATGATTAATAGATCCTAGGGTTGATCATGTATGACTAAACTCTTGCTAGTCCTAACATTTTGTAACGACTAGCTTCATGATCAGCTAAATATGTAATATTTGGGACGCCTTATTATTGTATATTTAATGATCATACATCTTGTAACATTTACTTACTTGCTTGTGATTGAGACACTAGGCTTGTTCATGACCATAGGAGACTGTCGGCTTGTAGTAAACCCTCATGTATCTAGACAGCCGTGACCGTATAGCAAGATGGAATCCATTTCATAGACGTAGCTGGCTATGTCTGCCCCCGCTCTCCAGTATTCTGGTTCTGGGGCGTGACAATCATGAGGGAGGATCTCTTCCAAGAAGAAAGTTCAGAGGTATAATAATACGTGACTTACTATCTGAAAGAGTGACCGGAATGTGAGTTCAGAGGCACCAGCGGGTACATAACTCGATAATTTAGAATATTAAGAAAGTGTGAGTTCAGTGGCACCAGCGGGTACATGACTCGATAATCTGAAGGGAATGTGGAGGTGAGTTCAGCGGCACCAGCCGGTACATGACTCGATAATCTGAAATATTGTGGGTGTGAGTTCGGCGGTACCAGCGGGTACATGACTCGAAGATCTTGGAGAGAATGTCGTTTAGACATAATATTTCTTCAGGAACTTGCCATTGACGGGCAACATGAGCAAGTCTCCGTTTTGTTTTGCGAGGCAGTAAGCACCGTTGGAGAATACTGTCTCAATGATAAATGGGCCTTCCCACTTTGGCTGGAATTTGCCGGCGGTCTTGTGAGTCATGACCATCGGCCTCCGGACTGCCAAGACGAGATCGCCCACCTGGAATGTTCTTATTTTGACCTTCTTATTGAAGGCTCCAGAGATGCGTGCTTGGTATAGCTCAATTCGTTGCTGAGCTAAGAGGCACTTTTCATCTAGTGCCTCCAATTCCTGTAGACGACGATGGTGGTTGTCGTCTGTTGTCAATTGATGCGTGAGGGCAACACGTAGTGAGGGGATCTGGATCTCCAATGGGAGGACTGCCTCACTCCCGTATACCAGGGAGAATGGTGTATTCCCGGTGGCTGTTCGGACCGTGCTGCGATAAGCCCATAAGCATTCGCCGAGCTTCTCGTTCCAGTCACGTTTGTTGGAGGAGACAAACTTCTTGAGGAGTTTGATGATTGTTTTATTGAATGCCTCTGCCAACCCATTTACTGCCGGGTTGTATGGTGTCGAAGCGACATTCTGAATACGGTGCTTATCGCAGAACCGATAGAATGTGTGGCTTACAAACTGTGGACCATTATCATGGATGATCTTTCGTGGCAGTTCGAAGCGGTAGATGACGTGATGCTTAAGGAAGCTGATCACATTTGAAGTCTTAACTTCTGCGAGTGGGACGGCTTCCGCCCATTTGGAGAAGTAATCAGTGATCGCAAGTATGAAACGATGTCCTCGGGAGGAAGATGGGGTGATTGGACCGATGATATCCATTCCCTATGCTTCGAATGGCCAGGACGCCACTGTCGGATGTAAAAACTCGGACGGTTGGTGAATGAAGTCCGCGTGGACTTGGCAGGCTTTGCATTTTCTAGCATAATCTATCGCATCTGCCACCATTGTGGGCCAATAGTAGCCCATTCGTCGAAGGCGGTCTTGCAATTTATGACCAGGCTGGTGGGCCCCGCAGACACCGTCGTGAGCTTCTCGTACGGCTTCTTTGGCTTCTGTATTTGACAGACACCGAAGCAGTAATCCATCGTAGGAGCGACGATACAGCATTTTCGTCTCTGTATCGTAGAAGAATCTGAGAGAACGTCGTCTGATGAAAGTGGCTTCCTTTGGGTTCTCGGGCAGGATGTCGTAGACGACAAAGTCGATGAATGGTTGTCTCCAATCTGGGGCATCATCGATCGTCTGGGCGGAATAACTCGCCACGAATTGCACATTGTTTTTGGGACAGACCAGTTCGTGGCCTATCACATCTACTGATTGGCGATCATAATTCGGAACTGCTAGGGAAGCGGCAAGACCGGCTAAGGCATCTGCTTCGATATTTCGGAGTCTGAGGACATGTTCGATGAAGAACCCCTTGAACGACGAGATGATGTCAATCGCTATTTGGTGATAAGGGATCATGTCTTCGTGACGGACTTCGTATGAGCCCCGGATCTGATTAACGATTAGCTGGGAATCGTCGTATGCTTCAAGGTATTCTACCCCCAGCTCTCTTGCAAGTTGGAGACCAATGACCAGAGCGTTGTACTCGGCCACATTGTTAGAACAGGGCTCGATGAGGGAATAAGCGCGGTTAATCACCAATCCGGAAGGAGAGATTAGCACTACCCCGACTCCGACGACTATATTTCCTTTAGGTCCAGTTCTCGAAGCACCGTCGAAAAACATTCGCCATATATCATCATGCGAGGTTGCATGCGAGTCGGCGACCTCATCTGGGATCTCTTCATATATCATGGAGGACTCCGAGCCCGGGTGGGCTGCTAAGAAGTCTGCCAGGGCTTGACCTTTGACTGCCTTTTGTGGGACGAAGATCATATGATAAGGGGACAGCAATATTGCCCATGTAGCGAGGCGAGAGCTGAGTGCCCCTGGTTTAGTCATGAGGACCCTGAGAGGGTTGACTCGTGAGATCAAATGTATCTTTTATCCAGTGACATAGTGTCGCATTTTCTGAATGGCTAACACTAGGGCGAGGCATTCCTTCTCCACAGCGGTGTATCGGTGCTCTGGCCCAATCATCATTCTGCTGAGGTAATATATGGCCTGTTCATGGCCTGCGTCGTTGTTCTGTGCCAGCAGAGCCCCGAGGGAGTGTTCCATTGCTCGTACATAGAGCAGGAATGGTTTTCCAGGAACCGGAGCCACCAAAACTGGTGGATTTGACAAATATTCTTTGATGCTGTCGAAAGTACGTTGGCATTCCTCGTCCCATACGAATGAGACACCTTTCTTCATGAGGTGCATGAATGGTCGGCATCGCCCGGAGAGGTTAGAAATGAACCTCCTGATGTAAGCTAGCCTTCCTTGGAGGCCTCTGAGTTCGCGGAGATTTCTCGGGAGACTCATCTCCATGATTGCTTTTGTCTTCTCAGGGTCTATATGGATACCCTTTGCAGTGATGATGAAGCTCAAGAACTTCCCGCTGGATACGCCCAGAAAGGACTTCGTAGGGTTCATTTTCAAATTGTGCGCTCGCATTAGGTCGAATACCGTCCTTAGATCCTGCAGATGGTCTTCCTTACTACGGCTCTTAACGGCTATATCGTCAACATAGCACTCCACCGTCTTGCATAAGTGGTCTCTGAAAATGATGCTCATGGCTCTTTGATAAGTGGTGCCAGCATTCTTTAAACCGAAAGGCATGACTGTGTAACAGTATGTGCCAATCGGTGTTCGGAATGATGTATGGTTTTCGTCATCAGGAGACATTTTGATTTGGTTATACCCCGAGAAGCCATCCATGAATGACATACGTTCGAAGCTGCAGGTGCTGTCGATCATGATGTCTGTGATAGGAAGGGAGAATTCATCTTTGGGGCATGCCTCGTTCAGATTACGGAAGTCGATGCAGATTCGAATCTTCCCATTCTTCTTGAGGACGGGTACTATATTGGCGACCCAATCGGGATGTTGATCCTTACGAATGAAGCCGCTGGTTATCAGTTTATTGACTTCAGCTTCGATCGCGTCCATGATGCCTGGGCGGAAGCGTCGCTGTTGTTGCTTGACTGGCTTCGCATCTGGCCGAATGTTGAGTTTGTGAAGAGCAATGTCAGGATTTAACCCTGGCATGTCTTCATAGCTCCAGGCGAACACATCAATGTATTCTCTGACAAGTTCTAGCAGCGACTCCCGGTCTTCGTCTGTTAGGCTTTTACTGACAAAAATTGGTTTTGGAGAAGATTCGCTGCCGAGATCCACTTGTATGACCTCATCTTCAGTAGGAGGTTCTCTCTGTTCGAACCGTTTTTCCCATTGTGCGTCCAACTGCTGGGCCCACGGTTCTAGCTCGAGGATTTTGGGGATGTCTTCGTCTTCTTCGTAAGCGTCGGCGAATGCCATGTTGACTGTCATGACTTGTCTAAACACGTCTTCGATGCTGGTATCTGAGTCAGAAGTTGGTGACCCGGTTGAATGTGACTGCCAGTCGCATTCTTCATCTGAACTCTCAGGGGTCATAGTGGGTGTTACATACCCTAGCCCGTATCGAGTTTTGTTATAGTAATCCCGTGGTTTACCCACCGGGACTGGCGGCTTGAAAGGTAATCGTCGTCCAGTGTCGTAGTTTAAACCCGGCGTCGTCTCCAGATCATACCCCTGTTTTTGCATGAGATATTTGGATTGTGGGCTATACATATTCAGAGACAGTCTCCCAGCATCTGACCCGAGGTCGGTTTCCTTTGTGGTGGAGGAATGCGGGTTGTTTGTCCGGCCGAAGATGATTGGATGGTCCCCTCCCTCGATTATTCGGTAAGCGTCTTCTACTGGAGTAAGCTGGATCACGGTGTACACATTTGTCATTTGTGTGTGCAGGTGAGTTCCTATACCGTATTCCATAGCATACATTGTACATAGTTTATTGAGCTCGGTGTAGTTCAAAGATAACCCTTTATTAATGAAGTAAGGTATCTTTTCTAGGGGGATTACATCATCAGCGGAGGGAACATCAGTGTGGGCAGCCACATGCTTGGCTAGCTCCGGTTCCTCTTCGGCTACCCCCTGTGTAAATGAAGACTGAGAGGAGGACCTGGGAAGCTTGATTGTCAGTGGTTCAGTTGATGGAGTTGAGCGTGGAGTTGTTGGCAGACTAGCGACCCCCAGTTTGGCACTCGAGGTGGAGCGAGGAGTGGCCGGTTCGCTAGAAGTGTCAGACCTTGCGTCGGGGTGACGACCCTTCTTGGGAAGGCGTATCGTCAGTGGCCTATCGGAGGGATTGAGCTTCTCCGTTTGGGGTTGACCGACTCTCGGCAGTCTGATTGTTAGTGGCCCCGTTGTGGGTCTCGGCACTTGGCCGGACCTTGGCAGCCGGATTATCATCTGTTCCTCCTGCGCCGAGAGGCTGATGGCGTCCTTCCGCAGAGTGGAAGTAAGGGGTGCGGACCTGCCTGGTTTGCAAGCTTGGAGGTGGATCGTCAGGGGTCCTTCTGATCCCGTGGCTGTCTCGGTATGAGCTTGTACGTCTCCTTCATCAAGGTGCCTCTTTAACTTTTTGTATAGGCAGGAGTCTGAGTAGTAGGATTCGACCCCTTTGAAGGGATCGATATCAGCAAATTCTGTCTTTACGAAGCCGTGTTTGTCGACATATTTGAAGCATTGGTGTAGCGTGGAAGGCACGATCATATAATCGTATATCCATGGGTGCCCCAAGAGGATGTTGTAAGAAGTGTCTGCATCTATGACGTAGCAGGTGACTTCGGATTGGAGATCGCCAATCTGACACTTCAGACGAATCTTCCCAATAGGGTAGCTCCTGTCCGAATTGAAACCGCTGATGGTGGTGCTTGTAGGTGTCAGGTGATACATTGGAATGCGGAGATGATGTAGCAGACCCTTCGGGATGATGCTTATGGAAGAGCCAGGATCAATGTGCATCCGATCCACCTTCACGTCGCCGATGTATCCCGTGTAGTATAGCGGGCGATCATGTAGGTTGGTTTTGATGAGCATGTCCTGCAGAGTGAAGACGATATTGGGCATTGCTCCCGTGCAGGCGCTGTCTTGAAGATCCACGGGTGAGTCCTCCCCGGTAAGGTTGGATTGAGCCAGATAGGCATCGGCATTTTGGAGTGCTTCACTCAATGCAATACGAACGTCCTTGGAGAGCCTTAGGAGTTCGTACAGTGACAATTTGGCCGGAGTGTTAGCCAATTGTGCTAGGATGTCAAAGTTGTAGGGCCTCTCTAGCCCTTGGGCTGCATCTTTTCGGAGAGATTTGTCGAAGCGAGTCTCCTTCGGCCTAGGCTTGTCGGTCGTTGAAGGCTGAGCCGGTCCCGGAGCATCAGTTGTAGTGGGTTGATGATTTTCGGTTGGGTTGTCAACCACAGGTTGGGATTGTGCTCCGGACCGTGTGACGACGGCTGTAGCATCCTCGTTGTCTGCCGAGATTGTGTGGCAGGTCCTAACTTTTCCACTTTTCTTCTTATCGGTGGAAGATGGTGTGGGCCGAGTCACTTCTGATACCAAGTCTGGATGGATCCACATGACCTCCCCTCGTGATGTGGTGAGGGGTACTAGACCGGCAGCCTGATCTCGGGGAGGTGGAAGATTGGTAATCTCCATTGTTGCCAGAGGGACGGGGATCACCCCGTCTTGAGTCTCCGTCGGAGGGAAGCTGCCGAATTATATGGACACCATATTGGCCGCCACGGTTACCTCTTCGAAATCGATGGCCAGAGCATTCGAATCGATGAGGTTCTGGATGTATCGCTTCAGCTGGTAGCAATCATGTGTAGCATGATGAACATAGCGATGATAATGGCAGTATTTCGGATTCTCCATCTCTGCCGGCCGCGGTTCCCATCTTGGTGGAGGAAGCTGGATTCTGTCCCCTTGTATGAGCATGTCCAAGATGGGCTTGACGTGACTGTCTTCTAAGGAGTAATCGATTTGCGGCCATTGTTTGTCTGCGGGCTTCGGCTCAGGTTTTTGTGTTGTATCGGCTACCATAGCATGCTTCCCCTTGCTGTCCCGATTGTTGGAGGGGTTACCCCCATTATCGTTGTTGGGACGCTTGCCCTTGCTTTCTCCTTCCGAGATGTGCAATCCCAGTTGGCGAGCCTTCTTCAGTCGTTCTTCGGCGCTTGTGGCGCTGATGATGAAGGCCTTCCAATCTTTGAATTGACTTTCGCCCATCCAGAGACTGATTGTTGGAAGCAGTCTCTTTTGGCAGATCTCAATCAAAGAGGAATCTGGATTTCCGGAGGGCAGCTTCATGGCGGTTTGGCGGAACCGTTCAATATAGTTTCTTGTCAACTCCTTCTCCCCTTGGACGACGTCCATGAGGGTGGACATGGTGACGTCCTGCCCTACTTCGTAGAACCTCTCCAAGAACAGGCACTTGAAGCCGGCGAAGGAGTGGATGCAGTTGTCCGGCAGATTGCGATACCAGTCGAAGGCGACTCCTTCCAATGCCCCAATGAATAATCGAGTGAGGATAGCATCATCATGGGGCAGATGGTCGATGGTGACCTCGAAGTAAGTGATGTACCGACTTGCTGAGGTCTTGCCATCATATGGGTTGATATTGAACGGCTTATATTTTGGTAGGAATGGAACATCCCTCCATTCAGCAGGGTATGGTTGCCGAATTCTGAGATCTTGAGCATTTTCTCGGGCATGAAACATGGCTCGGGGCTCCTGAACCTCTCTTCTTACTTCTCGGGCCTCATCCGTCGCGGTAGGGGCTGTTATTTCGGGAGGATTGTTGCCCGGGTTTGGTGCTGCCGAATTCGAGTCCGCATTGACTGCAGGACCCGCGCTTGTTTGGCCAGGAGTTCCTCCTTGCAGAGTTGGAAGGGCTGCTTGAATCTCGTCTACAGACTTGACCAAAGCAAGTAATATGGCTTCGAGATTGTCGATGCACTGGCGATCACTGGAATCACCTTGATTGCTGTCCGTCATGAACACCGTCCTTACATGAGGAGTGATGGAAGGAACGGTGGAGAATGTGCCCTCGGAGTCATACCCATGTACCGAGAAGTCATCGGGATATGTAGGAATATTGTCTTCTGGTTTGGACTCGGAGGGAACAGTACCCCCAGCTTCAGAATTTACTTCGTCTTGAGAGTCGTCGGTGCCTGTCGTACCTGATAGGAGAGTCGTTTCCCCGGGCTCGGCTCCTTGAAACATCGGATTGTTGCGGATGTTCAGAGGAGTGCTACCCTCAACCCCCAGCGATGTGGATGATGAATTTCCCACTGCAGCAGATTTCGTCTTTGAACGGGTGTGTTGGAATACTCCGGTGGAAGACAATCGTTTAGACGACAGTTTCTTAGCTGTAGTGGTTGATATCTTGGGACTGGAGATGCTTGTCTGTTTCCCCCTCCTTTCGGCGGGGACCTTCTGAGCAGAATTGCAGGAGACAAGAGGAGGTGCCTCATCTTCTGAGCTCGGATGCTGTAGTCTTTGGAAGACGGATGGCCGATCTTTCGTCACTGCCGCGTTGTTGCAACAGCAGTTGACAATGATTTGGATGCAGCTATGTCCACGAGAGGACTCCTTGCACGCCGATACTCCTTCTCTTTCCTTATGTTTGTGGAGGATCGCCTCCCGCAGGTCAGAGGAACCACTCTGTCTGTTTGCCGTCGGGGGCTGGACTCGAGCGGTTGTATACAACTTTCCATCCGAGGCCCATGTGATAATCAACGGGACGCCCCAATAGTCAGAGGTTGGGACAGCTGACTGGGCCTGATGAGCCCGTGCTGCCCTAGACTTCCTCCTTTTAGCACTTGCGGGTGCGTAATAGGAGGAGTCCAAGTTGAATGCCACAGAGTCTGGCTTATCATCCAGAGAACCATCAGGGTCAGGACTGCATGAGAGACGGTCAAAGACTGATCGAGAGAAGCGTGGAACGGACGCTATGCGGCTAGAGTTGAGTACCGTGCAGGCTGTCTGCCTGCGGTTGTCCTCTGCCATCGGATGAACTGTTTGTGTGTGGCTAGGAGCCACGACCGTGCAGGCTGGCCGCATGCGGTTGGTAACTGTGGCCGCATGGATTTTCTGCAAGCGATTGACTTTCCTAGCCGCATGGGTTTCATCCATGTGATTGGCAGATGTAGCCGCATAAGTTATACGGCTGACAGTTGTGGCCGTATGAGTTTTCTTCATGCGGCAGGCTGATGTAGCCGCATGGGTTTTCTCTTCGCGACTAACATCCTTATGCGACTCTGATCGCATAGAGTTCCTCTTTGCCCCTGCAAGTCCAGCATCATAGTGTTTTCTTCTGCCGAACTTGGGGACAGCAGAGTTGTCTATGGTCTGAAGTGGGGCCGCAGAAGAGTCCTTCTCACCGTCTTGAGCAACAGAGGGTATCTCGTCGAGGGCTTGGGGAGGAGCAAACGATTTTGGCCTCCACTCTCTGCGAGCCTTTGTCGTGCGGGTGCGCTTCTGGACCGGGCCAGCGCTTCCCTCGGAGAGCATCTCTTCAAACGCCTGTTGGTCGAAGCGGACGACCATCTTTTGTTGCGTGGAGCCAAGCTTGGATGCATCTGATTGCGTCACCAACTCCTCAGCCGTGGAGAAGTTTATCCCCAGCAGAGTCGCCATCGTGTTTGCCATGAAATATAAAAGAACAGAACAATTATCGGAGGACTGGACTTTTACTTCACGTTACAAACTCGCTTGTACAAAAAAAGCCTAGGGACGAAAACCTAGGTACAGCAATCTAAGTACAATTGTTTATTTTAGATTCTGGGGGGTGACGATAGAGGCTCGGGAAGGCGACGGCAGCCCTGCCTTACTCCTTGGACGATCGGTATGCAGCCTTGGCTCCTGTGAGAAGATGGTTGGCATTGATGAAGAAATGCCCTTCTTGCTCCTCTGTTGCTCTTCTGGCTTCTCTCTCTCTCTGTGTATTTTTCTCTCTATTTATTAGGGGAGAAGCTCTTTTTTTTGTCTCTCTGCTTCTGATCGTGTGTCTTTTACAAGGGAATGGCACCTTGCTATTTATAATAGTGGGGGCATCATTAGGGTTTGGATGATTATCCATTCTCAAAGTGGCGGCGGCCTGATGTATAATCAATCTGGACCATTCGTTTAAGGCCTGAAGGATCTGGCCATAAATGGGGATAGTATTGAATCCTGTGAATAATTAATGTTGATTGCTTTAAATCTTCATGATTGGCTGTGTCAAGCTCGGATCTCTCACCACGTGTCCTATTAGCTTGATCAGGAATGATATGACCTGATCTCATTAATTATGAGGATAACGTTAAATATGGTCATTGGGATCTGGCAAATCTCTGATTGATCTGCATCCCATAATCATCCTTGCTACCAGCTGTTAAATCATGGGGGGCCATTGAATCTCTGTCACGTGTCTTAATGGTGGATCCTGTCAGAACCGCATGATATCCATGAACCGCATGAGACAGCGTCTCAGTGAACCGCATCAGTATAGTACTCAAGAGCCGTATGGGGTGGCTTCTTGGTGGGCCGCATAGATATAGTACTCACGAGCCACATAGGATGGCTTCTTGGTGAACCGCAGGAAGATGATTCTTGCCAGCCGCATGGGATAACTTCTTGGTGAACCGCAGGAAGACGATTATTGCCAGTCGCATGGGATGACTTCTTGGTTAGCTGCATAAGTGTAATACTCGGATCGTGTCAAAGATTTTCTCATGTTCCCAAAGAGTCTGTCATTATGACAGGGCCATTATGACACTTCATGTCAGAGCCGTCAGCTGTCAAATCATGACAGAGCATTAAATAGGCAGACTGCTCTATGGCCAGCTGTGTGAAGGGGTCTCGTGGGTACACGTGGCGTTGAGCCGCATATCTCCGTGAGCCGCATGTACTTTTGAACCACATACGGCTGGGGGACTCTTTGAACCGCAGGACTGTCCCTATGTAAGCCACATGGACTCTCCTATCCGAGCCGCATGAGACTAAGAGTCTCTCTGAACCGCATGGGATTGCTCCTGTATGAGCCGCATAGGGTTCTTCTGTTCTGAGCCGCATAGGTCATCGTTCTGATATTTTCTATGCTTCTACAGAAAGTGTAAAGCCTGCCAAGTCCATACAGATTTCATCCATCAACCATCCGAGTTCTTACATCCGACAGTGGCATCCTGGCCCTTTGAAGCATGGGGAATGGACATCATTGGTCCGATTACTCCGCCTTCGTCCAGAGGACATCGCTCCATACTCGCAATCACATATTACTTCTCCAAATGGGCAGAGGCTATTTCGCTGGCAGAAGTCAAGACTTCAAACGTGATCAGCTTCCTCAAGCATCACGTCATCTATCGCTTTGGACTTCCCCGAAGGATCATCCACGACAACGGTCCGCAGTTCGCAAGCCACGCCTTCTATCGGTTCTGTGACAAACACCGGATCCAGAATGTTGCTTCAACGTCGTACAATTCGGCAGCGAATGGGTTGGCAGAAGCATTCAATAAAACTATAATCAAGCTGCTCAAGAAGTTCGTGTCTTCCAACAAATGCGACTGGAATGAGAAGCTTGGCGAATGCTTATGGGCGTACTGCACTACAATACGGACGGCCACTGGAAACACACCATTCTCTCTGGTATATGGGACTGAGGCAGTTCTACCACTGGAGACTCAGATCCCCTCGCTCTGTGTCGCCCTTACCTATCGACTGACGACGGATGATAATCACCATCGCCGGTTACAAGAGTTGGAGGCTCTGGATGAGAAGCGTCTGTTAGCTCAACAACGAATCAAGTTGTACCAAGCACGTATCTCGGGAACTTTTAACAATAAAGTTAAAATCAGAACATTCCAAGTAGGCGATCTCGATCTGGCAGTTCGGAGGCCGATGGTTATGACTCACAAAATTGTCGACAAATTCCGGCCAAAGTGGGAAGGCCCATTTGTCATCGAGGATGTATTCTCCAATGATGCTTACCGGCTTGCAAAACAAAATGGAGACTTGCTCATGTTGCCCATCAACAGCAAGTTCCTGAAGAAGTATTATGTCTAAAACGACATCCTCCAAATCTTCCAGATTGTTGAGTTATGTACCTCTTGGTACCGCTGAACTCGCATTCTAACTCCAAATCTCTCAGAGTATTGAGTTACGTACCCTCTGGTACCACTGAACTTACATTCTCACTCCAAATCTCTCAGAGTGTTGAGTTATGTACCCTTTGATACCGCTGAACTCGCATTCTAACTCCAAAACTCTCAGAGTGTTGAGTTATGTACCCTCTGGTATCGTCGAACTTATATTCTGACTCCAAATCTCCCAGATTGTTGAGTTATGTACCCGCAGGTACCATTGAACTTACACTCTGGTCACTCCAGATGAATCTATATCGCATCTTTTAGGTAGTAAGTCATGTATGATCATACCTCTGAACTTTCTTCCTAAAAGAGCTCCCTCCTCATGATCCAATACTCGCACTTTCAGTACATAAAAAGGGTAACATATCCACAAATTTCTCAAAACAACCACGTCGATGCTACCTCTGAGTTGTTTTTACTTCCATCAAAAATAAACCACCCCTCACATAGAACTTCCACGTCCTCATTACCTCTGAGTTGTTCTATGTACCCTTCATGGAGCCCATTCCTGCCACGTCCTCATTACCTCTGAGTAGGAAGGCTCCATCGAAAAAACCTTCATATTTACCACGTCCTCATTACCTCTGAGTAAATATGTTGGTTTTCTCTCGACCTATTATCCGTACCCAAGACCGGAGTACGCCAAGGATAATAGGCCCACAAATGTCCTCAGTTGACCACAAATGTCCTCTATTGACCACAAATGTTGTACTAAGTACATGCCCCTCATTTCTCATCATACCCCGGGAGCCCAGCTGCTCCATGGCATTCTTTCTCTCGATACCAGGAACGTCCATGGCCACCTTACTATGGAATTATTCTAAGTATCCCTATCAAACTTGTTATCCATACCAAAAAAACCAAGGTATACCAAGGGTAACAAGTCCACAAACAGTCCCCCTGTGGGGCAAATACCACAACACCACAAACGCGATACGCAATACAAATAAAGGGTAAAATAAAACATACTCTTTTATTTGAAAGTCAAAAGTACTACATGTTCTGGGACCACGTCCCTCTCAAAAAAGGAAAAGAACATAAACAAAAGGAGGAAAAGGCCGACTGCGGTTCGACGATACATAATTCCATGAGATGGTCCCCTCAGCAAGACATTCGACCGCTCAAACCTCTGCTTGGCCCGGCGCTCGGCCTCCTGAGTCAGCCGCTCCTCATCTTCCAGATGCGCATGAGCCCGCCAGCCATCCTCGAGCTTCTTCAGAGCACGCTCCAGGCTAGCAGAAGTTCGGGTGACCTTTTCGGCCTCCTAAACGATCAGCTCTTTATCCGCACAAGAAGCTTCAAGCTCAAATTCCAAGAAAGCTAGCTTCCTCTGGAGCTCGATGATCTGCTTCCTTGTATCAATTATTCCACGGGAGGCGGCCGCTTTCTGACCCATGCAATCCTCGCTCCTGCGGCTCAGCCGGTCATACTGGAGAGATAGGCCGCCGAGGTCCTTCATTATAACCGGCTTAGACTTATCTCGTGCAGCCCTTACCTTCTCCAGGGCAGTTGTAAGGAAGTTACGCTCTTAATCTATGACTGCAGACAGATCAGCTTGCCACAGTACTTGAAACTGAGCCACGAGCTGATCAGCCTCTAGCAATTTGGGCTCCAGAAGCGCAACTATCTCTGCCCCACCAGGGAGGGTTTTAAGAATTTCAATTTAGCCACGAGCGCATTGTCGGGCCAAGGCAAAGCAGGTCCCCCGCTCCACAGCAGCTTCGACCCCTCTCTTCAAGTGGCGGTAGAAACTGTCAACCACATCCTGTGACACCTCATCCAAAACTTCCATAGAGGACGGCGTCAAAGGAAGTGTAGCTGGCAGTGTCGAAGGAGACGCACCAGAACTTGCCACCCCTGCCACCAGGGAAACAAATTTCGAGCAAAAAGATGCTTGGATAGCAGCTAACTCCTCCTCCGCGGCCCGAAGAACCTGGATACTCGGCAAGGCGGAAAGGTCGACCCCCGAAGCCACATGAGCAGAGAAAGACACAGGGACCATTGCTCCATGCCCCGGCTGTGTTGCCATCTGACCTTCCGAACTCGATCCAGCAAGAGGCCCTTCAATATAAGTCGGAAGGGGAGGGGCACACTCCCTTCTACCAGATCCCCGCTGACAGAGCCTACCCTGACAATATCCGCCATCTGGCAGTGAAGAGACAGGACCTGTATGTCCAGAACAACCATCAATCAGCCTAACCCGAAGGATGTGATGATAGAGCAAATGAGCCTCCTCACTAGACAAGATTTGGCTTATCTTACCAGGGGAGGGTTGTGGAGGCTGAGGTTCGCCCACAGCCGCCGTCGTCCCCTCACCAGCGACCCCCAAGCCGAATTCAGCTGGTTCTTCTGCCTCAGCCGCCCCGGAAGGAGATACGACTGGATCAGCGTCACCCTGTTGAAATTCAGCAGTCTCGGGGACGGGTTCAGCATAGCCCCCGTCGCCCTGGGTTGAGACCTCAGCAACGTGAGATCCCTCAGCCGCCGCCGAGAGAACCCCGGCAGAAATAATCTCGGCACACATGTCACTAATCAAAGTGGTCAGGGCCGGATTGACTTCAGAAACCATGGCCGGTTCTCGAGAGTCCGACTCTTCTGACGCCTACAGAGAAGAAAAAATGATTAGATCATAGTTCAGGAAAAGAAAGAACTAAAGAAAGAGATGGTCACAATTCAATTCACCTCTGAAACGGCGTCATCACCTTCGCCTCTCTCCTTAATGAGCAGCTCGCGGCGTCTTACCGAAGCCCGTTTCACGGAGAAGGTTATGCCGCAAATAGACTCACGCCTGCCTCGCTTGCGTGAAAGGCCGGGCGCAACAGGCGGCTGATCTGCTACCATCTCATCCAGCACAACAGGCGGCTGACTCGCCACCACCTCATCTGGCACAACAGGCGGCCGATCCGCCACCACCTCTTCCGCAGGAGGGAGAGAGTTATCGGCATCGTGCTCGTCATCCTCTTCGTCCGTATTTGTGGACTCCGAGTCAGGCACAGGAACCGTATTTACCCTTCTCTTCCTCGTCTTAGAACCCTTGGGCTTCTCCGCCAAGCCAGTACCCACAATAAAGCTGGTACTCGGGTCAAAATTAACGGGAGGCTTGCTCGCCGTAACATGGTTTAGGGCCGCCATATACAATATCTCTCCTGGCGCCTAAGCATCAGGAACCGAGAAGCTGGTTCGGGTATGAACCGTGTTATAATAATGCCAGGCCTTGATACCATCGAGGACGCTACCTACAAAGCCCAGGCAAGAGCTGGGACAGTCAAAGAATAGCTGGCTATACCCGAACTGGCAGGAGAACCTGCTGGGCAAGTAGGGCTCCAGGTAGACATTATTACGATTATGGTATACTAGGTGCGCTGGACGGATATTACGCAACCAAATGAGCATCTTCTCAGACAGGAGGTAAGGAGGTCCGGTACCATCAATATGTACGCCCCTCACTTCTTCATCAGTAAAATGAGGAACAGATATGAAAAAGTCGTATAGTGGCCTCCGACAGGCTGGCATAGTGCTACACTCCCAGGGCTGATGGTGATATTGGAAAATAAAAGCATCATCAGCCGTAATGTCGTCTTCTGCTCCAGGCCTCATCAAAGACCGGCAGTGCATCAACAGCCACCCCATCAGATAATGGTATGGCAGCTCTATGCGCTCAAAGTCCATCGCTATGTCACGGGCGATGACCTTGGACGAAAAGACGCGAAGGCCATGGTGTATACTGCACACCATGGCCGGAAGAAGGGCCAGTCTGACCCCAAAGACCAGCTTTATGGCAGGGAGGATAAAGTTGCGGGTGATCCTCTCAATGGAACCCGCCCCTCCTGAGACCACGCAGTTCCGTAGCCACACCATCAGGAATCCTGCCAAGTATGCCTTCTCTGACAGTCGCTGAGTACTATGATAAAAATAACTAAAGGAGTCAGTTCGACTCCCAAATGTGTTGCCCGTGGCCCTCGATCTCTTGGCAGTCAATGCCAGTTCTTATACTTCCTCCTGGGATTGACGATCTCGGGAGGAAACCCGGCCTGAGGTGCCTAGTATAAAAAGGTATGAGACCCAGGACCTGGTATGAGGAATGCTCCCTTTCGAGCTACCATCCTTCTTGATGGACGCCTGGTGACAGGTACTGTGATGACATAACAATTCCTGGTATACAGCAACAAAGCTTGGGAACTGCCGATCCAAATCCTCGAACTCTTCGTTCGTAGGGCTGTACACTTCAAAGACTTCGTCCCCCCAGGACAGCTTGGAAATGACCTGTATCTCGTGGAGGGCGAGTCCTAGCTCCCCTCCAGGTGTGAAGAAGGGTTCCGTCCGCCGGTTGTACATCTCCAAGAGTGCCATGAACAACAGCTTATTTATGAATAGACCATGACAGGTGCCCCGAATGGTGTGGTAGAGACCGATCTCATACACGGGAGTCTCATACTGCTTCAGAATCCATGTGGTCAAGTTAGCCCATGCAGGGATGGGGTTTATCCAGTTTAGCAGCGCCAACCGACCGACGGGATAGGACCCCTTCCAAACAAGCTGGTTCAAGAAGGTGTCAGCTTGAGAAAACGTGAAGTTGGGACCTGATACATTTATGAAGGTACCCGGGGCCTGTCCTATCATGTACCGACTAACCGGTTCCCTTCCCTCATACGCTGACCCCAAATTCCTGTTGTAATGGATGTTATCCACAATTATCCCCGACCTGCTTGGGGTCAAGGAGTCCACCATCTTTCTGTCCAGCGGTAACATGTTGAACCATGACAGAGAAAAATAACGCTCCATCGGAGGGATGTGGATCGTCGTCCCGTCAAGAGTGAAGTCCCAGCTCTCGGATATATCCAGCACTCGGGGGTTCTTCACAGTAAGGGCATCCCCAAAGAGGAACGCCGGCTTCAGGTATTTTCCCTCCAATTGCCCCGAGTTTATCATAGCACAGAGAAAGTAGAAGGGCTGGTTCCTGATAGTATTTAGCCTCTCCATAGGCTCGTCTGTAGGGAGATGATTCGCCATATATTGGACTAAGTGGTCGAATCGCACACCCACAGTAGATTGGGCCGAACCCACCAGGGGTTCTCCTGCTGGATTGACGGGCAGATTCACTGAAAAATGACAAAGGAAACAAAGTTAAACGATGGTTAAACAAAGCCACTTAGTGTTTTCAGGCTTATGCGACCTAGTCCACATAAGCTCATGCGGCTCTGTTCTGATAGGACCTTATGCGGCTCAGTTTCAACAGAGTCTATGCGGCTCTGTTCCAATAGGTCTTTATGCGGTTCGGTTTTAAAGGAGTTCATGTAGCTCTACTTCGATGGGTTATGTTCAAGAGACTTCATGCGGCCTAGTTCATCAGGAGTTCATGTGGCCGAATTCAGAAGAGCTTATGTGGCTTTGTGTAGCGGAGCCTCATGCGGTTCTGTTTAGTGGGAGCTCATGCGGCCGCATTCAAATGAGCTTATGCGGCTTTGTGCAGCGGAGTCTCATGCGGTTCTGTTTAATGGAGTCTCACGCGGCCAAGTTCAGATGAGCTTATGCAGATCTGTTTAGTGGGACTTATGCGGCACAGTTCAGATAAGCTTAGACGGCTCTAATCCGTTGGAGCTTATGCGGCCCAGTACATCAGGAGCTCATGTGGTTCTATTTTAGTGAGACTTCATGCGGTTCAGTTTTTAAAGGTGCTTATGCGGCCCAGTCATTCTCATGTGGCTCAAACATGGAGTATACCTCATGCGACTCGGACATGAGAAGTTCATGTGGCCCATACAACACATGCGACTTGTGCATAAAACATGCAACAGAGCCATCTTTGTTAAGGGTTTTTGAAGCATACGATCCTCCACAAAACTCTTACCAGTAATGGAAGGGTGGACGTCAGGATGAACTTCAGGCGTCGCTGTCGACGAAGAAGCCGCTCCCTTACCCTTCGCCGCAGAGAAAGCCTTGGAAGCTTTGGGGGCCATCGTTGATCGGTGATCGAGAAAGAAGACGACGGCAAGGAAAGCTTGAGCAAGAAAATAAAGTAAAGAGTCCCTCTCTCCTAAAAAAACCTATATTTATAGGCTGAAGGGGGGCGTGAGGATCAATGGACGCTTCGCATGATGCGTCACCTAGAAAATAAGGCCGACTCTTGGGTTTCCAACCCCTGCATGCGAAAAAGATTTATCCTAATCATTAAGGCAAAATCTAAATATTTAAAGCTGACTCTTGGGATCCTATCCCAAAAGACGGCTTCAAATTAAAACAAATCAAGAGCAATAATAAGACATCCACATGGCACAGGACCATTATGCGGCTAAGAAGTCCATGCAGCCAGAGTGATCCATGCGGCCAGAGCAGTCCAATACGGCCAGAATGATCCATGCGGCCAGAGCGGTCCATCCGGCCAGAGCAATCCATGCGGTCCGAGCGATCTATGCGGCCAGAACATCCAATGCGACCAGAGAAGTCTATGGGGCAGGAAGAGTTTATGCAGACATATCCATGCTTCTTATTCAAAGTATTTTAATTTTACAAATTGAAAACTTTGAAAGGGTCTTGTAGAAGCATGGAAAAATATTAAATAAATTCATATGTGGTCAGGAAATCAGCCTCATGCGGCTCATAGCTGAAGGAGCCTTCATGCGGCTCAAAAAGGCTTGAGAGCTTTATTAGGCTCAAAAAGATGAAGGAGAAGCCACGTGGCTTCATACAGCGGGCCATAAATGCTCTAAGTAGTTGGCTCTTTAATTATCCTGACACATTGGCAGCTCTGACAATGATGGATTGACAGCTCTGACATAAAGTAGAAATGATGACCCTCGACGTGCTCCGAGAAAAATGAGGAAACTCTTTACAGCTGGCACGATCCATTCTCAAAACTCTTTATGCGGCTCAGTTGCAAGGACGTCTATGCGGCTCAGTTGCAAGGGTCTTTATGCAGCTCAGTTGCAAGGGCCTTCATGCGGCTCAATTGCAGGGGCCTTCATGCGGCTCAGTTGTAAGGGCCTCCATGCGGCCCAGAATAAAGGACGTCCACGCGGCTTAAACTAAAGGACGTCCATACGGCTCGCATTAGAGGACGTCCATGCGGCTCAAACAAGGATGTCCATGCGGCTCGAATTAGAGGACGTCCATGCGGCTCAAATTAAAGGACGTCCATGCGGATCAGAGTGAAGGACTTCCATGCGGCTCAGATCAAAGGTCTCCCATACGGTTCAAGGCCATGCTTATGCGGCTCGCAACAGTTGGGACACGTGGTAGAAATTAATTAAAGCCCAATAATTCAAATTTTTTGCGATCAATATAACAGGCAGTTGGGACACGTAGCAAGAGATTGACCAAGATTTATTTACTTGGATTTGCTGATATCAACAAATCATCCCTATGCAGATTTGTTGCAATCAATATTAATTGCCCATGCAGATTTGGTGCAATCAACATTAACTGCCCAGATTTGTTACAATCAATATTGAAGGCCTAGATTAAATTCCAGTAAGCAAGATCAAGGCAAATCGTAACCAAACCCTAACATCCCACTTTTAAGAAGCAATTATTGCAAACCCTACTTATCACACTACACTCCTATAAATAGCAAGGTGACATTCCCTTGCAAAGAAGAGCACAGAGGAGCGCAGAGAGAGAAGTGGACAGATAGAAACACCGAGGCACGCACAAAGAAAGCGGCGGCGCACAGAAGAGTCTCCCCATGCATCCCAAGAGCATTTCTTCATCAGAGCCAAGGTTACGTCCGATCGTCCAAGGAGTAAGGCAGAGTTGCCGTCACTCTTCCGAGCCTCTACCGTCACCCTCCAGAATCAAAAATAAACAATCGTACTTAAATTGTTGTACCTAGGTTTTTGTCCCTAGGCTTTCTTTGTACGAGCGAGTTTGTATTGTGAGTCTAAGTTTAGTCCTCCCATAAAACTGTTCTGTACTTTTACAATCAATGGCAAACATCTATATGTGCCAGCATAAAAACAACATACGCTCACGTCTATACGTGCCAGCGTAAAGTATAAAATACGCTCACATCTATATGTGCCAGCGTAAAATACGCAAGTGATAAGACTTTGCATAAAAATAGTCAATTCTGAAAATAGAGAACTTTTGTACTTAATTTTTAATTTTAATCAACTTAACTTCTACGCGTAAGCGTAAAGTTTTGCATAGTCAAGCTCACTAGTACAGAGTCTTTAATTTTTATGCGTCAAATTCAGAACAAGTCATCTGCGTAAAATTCAAATTAGATTTTTACTAACTTGATTCTTCTTTTTCTTTTAGCAGTGGACTTGCAAATTCATCCTCTCGCAGAGGTATTCGGCTCACCAGCTGGTATGGTGGGCTCAAACTACTTGGAGAATTTGTCTCATGTTGAATTCCCTCAATCAGATACACAGTACCCTGAAGAGAGACAACAACTAATAGCTGCCCAGGGAGATAGGATGCTGCTGTCATTGATGAATGGAGAATTGCTGGTGTCGCTAGATGGCCAGCAATTTTTGAAGCCTGTTTTCATGTTTGGGGATGCTATAGAACCAATCCCAAGAAGGAGGCTTGGGTGTTTAAATTTGAAGAGAGGGCGATGTTTCTCCCAGACATGGCAAGGGATTATCCCCTATCTTTATTTGTACTTGCCTCCCATCCAAGACAGATGCTATGGAACCTGACTCCCAGTAGTCATGGTAGACCAGGCAGAATTATTTTCAAGAGGGACAGGGCCAACCAAATGGGCTACCATACCAGTACTCCCAGTGGTGGTATCATTCCTTTCGCTGGTCTACTGTCTGGATTCACACCAAGCGAAGATTCAGCTTTGATTCAACCAGTACAGATCCCCATGTTCATAAACAATTTATGAAGGCCTCAATATTATATCCCCAGGCCAACCTGAGGCTGCAAGGATGGATGACTCCTCATAACAAGAACTGGATTCAACTTAGTGCTTGGATCATGAAGAACATTAAAACAGAACTGTAAGCCATTGGACTATATAAAGCAGTAGCCTCCACGAGTCAGGGCATACCAATGAACAATAACCTATTCTTGGCTTTAATGGAATTATATATCAGTTCAACAGGGACTTTTGCAACCCCGATAGGAGAAATGGGTTTTACACTACAAGAGATGCAATTCATCTCCAAGCTGTCGATGGGTGAAGCTCCATATTAAGAGTATGTTCCCTCCAACTGGGAACTAACAGAGATCAAGGAGAAAATCCTCAGTTGGTTGAGGTCTACCAAGAATTGATGCGCCATTACCTGACTTGCACCACTATATATGAAAGTGGATCACATTTGGCCTACATCAATAAATGGACAACATATCTATTCTACCATAAGAATAGAATATCCAAGGATGATAAAGAGAAATTTCAAGATAACACGGCTCAGCCTATCAACCCTTGTTCAATCATCCCTGCTGATTCAATAAACATTTGGATGGCCATCTATAAGTCTCCGGATAAATATTTGGCCACCAAGGCTGGAGAATTCCCTGTTGGGACCGAAGCATTGAGCTTTCTGAGACATGGCAGTCGAAAGCTCTCAAAAGAAGCTTTGTTGGCGGGCTTCCTTTCCCTGTAGCTACGAAGATGGGTCGTACCAGGGACTGGCACAGTTGACAGGATTCACCGAAACGTATTATGGCCAACAGTACGTTTGGTATTCAAAGTCAGAATCAACTTGTTATCGACAATGGTATGCCAGATAAATGCAGGTTTGCGAGCATTTGGTGATGAACTTATCAACAATGCTCCTCACCGAAAAGATTTTCCTAGGGTGGAGATGCCCTACACCTATTTGATGGGCTGGTTGTTACATCACAACTGCAGTTTGTTGCCACCAGGCCATGGAAATGATACGGAGGTATTCCTCCAAAATTTTAATAAAGCCACATGGACTGCAACTTCATTGGCAGACACCTGGGCAACACTCAACTATTCCCACGGGTAGAACTTTTTCTGTACAAGACCACCAGTCCTAGCTGACTGTTTCGGGATACAATTTGAAGATATAGGTGAAGGGAGGACTTCATTACATGTGCCAGTTTTTAAATGGCTAATGTGCATCAGACCCTCACATCTGATGTATAGGAATGAAGACAACTGTGCATTTGAACCGTATCTACCCAGTCGGTTCGCTCGTCAGTTTGGATATGACCAACTTCACGTTGGTAATCCCTCCACCAACTTCTACCATTATGGAAAATTAATTGATGGTGCAAAAGCATGGAGGTACTTTAGCACTGCATGTACCGGTGCTAGATTTCGGGTATCAACTGCTACAAGTACAACTGAGCTACGAATGCTTCATACGTATGCTCATTTTTATGCATCCATTCGCTCCTTCGCGAATGACTACAATATGAAGGGGAGTCTTCGATGGGCCAAAGAAGGAAATATCGAAGAACCAGTTAGGGTACCTTCGGACATACCCGATGATGTTGTTGTTCCAGACGAGTATCTGGAAGTGATTCCTACGGGAGTTGGGGAACCAGCTGCAGGACCAATTATCATCTCCAAAACACGAAAGCGGAAATCAAATGCAGTTGTTACTCTCCAGGAGAAGAAGAAAAAAGTCACTGTTAAAGGGCCTTCTAGACAGATAGCCGCTACTCCAGAGAGCGAAACTCTAGTCGAGGAGCCTCAATACATTGCATCTTCTTCAGCTCATCCTGGAGAAGGGTCTTCAGCATCTCAGCCCGCAGCATCAACAGAAGCTATGGGGCTCCTATCTCCTGGACGTCTAAGCACCTCTGCACATCTGACTTCTCCACAGAAGGTGCAAGCTATTGAGGATACTGCCACGACTCGTGCTAATAACCCGGAACCCATCCCCTCAGATGAACCGGCTCTTGACTACGATGATGATGACTGGGATCAGGATTATGACTCGCTCTTGGCACGTCCTGTACCTACTCCAAATAAATATAAATTATAAAATCTATACAAAATTATGTATTATGATTTTGTATAATTTAACTTATTTTGTTTAATCTTTGTAGGTGTCATCGCTGCAGTAAAGCATGTGGCTCCCCTTCCTCTTCAAGAGACTATCCATGAAGAAGAAATAGAGTCTGAAGGAGAGAGTTCTTCTTCAGAAGAAGATACTAGTCAAAAAGAATGTTCTCCATCTACGGAGGTACAACACGAGCCTGAAGTAGAGGCCCAGCAAGAATTGCCTTCTTTTGCTGAAGACCGAGAAGAAGAACCAACTGCAGATGAAGGAGTAGCTGCAGATGAAGAACCAGCTGTAGATAAACCAACTGCAACTAAAGTACTCCCAGAAGGTGATGAAGATATTGTTAACTCATCAACCAAAATCGGAGACGTAGTAATAGCATCTTCAGTTATTGCTACTGATCCGGCACTTCTTGAGAAGATAGTATCTGAACCTGAATTATTTACAACAGTCACCAATCCTACCGCAACAATCACCGCCACCGAAACTCAAATAGTTTCAGTTCCAGAAACGGCTGGAGCAATGATCCATAAAAGTGCTGAAGATATTGTTTCTAAAGCTCCTGGGGATCAATTAGCCATGGTAGCAACATCAACAATGGCTTTAACTCAACTTGCTACCAAGACCACAACAACATCTGCTCCTAGTCTTCAGAAGAGGGATTTGGTAGACCTTGCTGCCACGCCGAGCTCTAATGCAGAAATAAATCTCTTAGTTGAGATCCATACTGAAACTTTCTATAAAACCTTGGCAGCTTTGATCAAGATGGTCTTGAAGAAGGGCCTTAATTATAAAAGCTTGAAAGCTGCAATTGCTCTCACGATCAGGAATGTTGTTATGTTCAATGACGCTGAGAGAGCCGTAGCTTTGGAGAAGGTAGTGGAAGGACTTGAACAGCCTATTAAAGAATATCTAAGGCTGTCAAGTAAAACTGTTGAAAGTCTCATCCAAACCGAGTATGATGCTTTATCAGCTGAATACATCACTCGGGAGACTATTTACAATGAATCTCTCTAGGACTATAGCAACAAAGTTGCCAGGAAGAAAGCTTTATTGAATGAAAATAAACCCCTTCTGGAGATGCATAAAGAAGCCTATGAGACTTCAAACATGAGAATTCATCAACAAGATGATAGAATTCGTGAAGTTGAGGCGGAGTTGGTTCGCTTGAAGGAAGAAAGAGAACAGATGATTGCAGCTAAAGACCAACATCTGACGCAGAGCTGAATATTGGAAGAGAAGGTTTTTGGTGCTGAAGCTGTCATTAAAACCCTTAATGATGCCAAGGATAAAATGATAGCTACTTTCGCCGAACTCTTCCATCTTTGTACTCTAGAAGCCCGACGATCTATAGCTACTGCTACTGTATTAAATTCTCGTGAGAAGCGTCTAGCAGAGCTGCAAAAACTATTCGAAGATGTATCTGCTCCTCCTTAGAAAATAAAGAATTTTGTATTCTTCTTTTTGTATCATCAATAAAGAATTTTGTATTCTTCTATCTTTTTCTTTCTGTTATATTACAAGAAATGAATGAAATCATTGTTCTGTGACCCTATCATTTATTTTGAATTTAAATAACAGGTATAAGATAGAAAACACTTATCAAAAGTAATATGGACATGATAAGTCTTCTAAACTCAATAAATTATATATATCCAGAGGTAATATGGACATGATAGATAATGAATCTTGTTTTCTTTTTAGAGTGTACAATACTATCAGAGGTAATATAAACGTGACAGATTGTAATTACTCAAAGAAAATATATTAATATCTATTCAGAGGCCATATGGACATAATAGATAAGAAAAGAAATAAACTTAATATCTATTAGAGGTAATGTAGACATGATAGATAATAAATCTTCTTCTTTTTTAAAATCAGCTGGTAAGACAGAAGATCAAAATTCTCTTTTAGGAGAACAAATAATCAGCTTAACCAAACCTTGGTGGTTGAGGAATAAAGAATAGACATAATATTTATTCAAGAATTTGCCATTAATCGGCATCATAAGCAAATCTCCATTAGGTTTAGACAACCTATAGGAACCATTAGAGAATACTGTCTCGACTACATAAGGACCTTCCCATTTTGCTCAGAATTTCCCTTTGCTCTTATGAATCATCACTATCGGTCTTCGGACAGCTATAACTAGCTTACCGACTTTGAATACCCTCTCTTTAACTTTACGATTGAAAGCTCGAGATATGCGGGCTTGATATAACTCGATGTGCTGTTGTGCTTGAAGATGCTTCTCGTCTAAACCTTCAAGTTATTGAAGTCTCAATCGATTATTATTTTCTGTAGTTAGCTCATTAGTAATGGCTATTCTAAGAGATGGAATCTGGATTTCCAGTGGAAGAACACCCTCACATCTGTAAACCAGTAAGAATGGTATAAAACTAGTAGGAGTTCGGACTATCATTCGGTAAGCCCATAAACATTCTCCAAGTTTCTCATTCCAATCACGTTTATTAGAAGAGACAAACTTTTTGAGAAGTTTAATAATTGTCTTGTTGAAAGCTTCGTCCAAACCATTAGCAGCTGGATTGTAAGCTGTAGAAGCTAAGTTCTGGATCCGATTCTTGTCACAGAATCGATAAAACGCCTGACTGGCAAATTGTGGTCCATTATCATAAATTATCCTTCGGGGAATTCCAAAATGATAAATGACATGGTGTTTGATGAAACTAACCACATTAGATGTTTTCACTTCAACAAGGGGAAACGCTTCCGCCCATTTAGAGAAATAATCCGTTATGCCCAGGATAAACCGATGTCCTTTAATAGAAGGAGGATTAATCGGACCAATAATATCCATGCTCCAAGCTTCGAAAGGCCAAGAAGCTATCGTAGGATGTAAGAATTCAGATGGTTGATGAATAAAATCGGCATGAATCTGACATGCTTTAAACCGTCTGGCATAATCCATAGCATATGCTATCATTGAAGGCCAATAATACCCCATACTTTGAATACGATCCTGTAATTTTGGACCCGGTTGATGAGCACCGCAGACACCATCATGAGCTTCATGGAGTGTTTGCTTAGCTTCACTCTCAGAGAGACAACGCAGTAAAAGTCCGTCATAAGAACGACGATATAACATATGCAAAGAAGAATCGTAGTAGAATCGAAATGATCGTCTTTTGATTGATGCAGCTTCTTTTGGATCTTCAGATAAAATCCCATGGACCGCATAATAAATAAATGGACTTCTCCAATCCCTTTGCTAGAAATTTGATTTTGTAGTATAACTTTGTTCGATATGCAAATTATTCTTGACACAGAATAAATCTCTATCCAACAAAGTAATGGTGTTTTATCTTCTGATTGGAACAGCTAAGTCTATAGCTAAACTAGCAAGAGCATCAGCTTCCAAATTTTTAGAATGTGGTACGAATTCAATGAAAAATCCTTTGAATGAAAGGACCAATTCGATTACCACTTGATGATAGGGAATGAGGTCAGGATTTCTGACTTCATATGTCCCTCTGACCTGATTAACAATCAGTTGAGAGTCTCCATAAGCTTCCAGGAACTCAATGTCCAATTGTTTTGCTACTTGAAGACCAATTAGCAGAGCATTATATTCTGCTACATTATTGGAACATGGTTCATTAAGAGAATAAGCACGGTATATGACCATTTTATCAGGAGAGACTAAGACGATACCTACTTTGGAGACAATATTACCTTTAGGTCCAACCCGTGATGCTCTATCAAAGTATAGTTGCCAAATGTCATCCCTCAAAGTCATGTTGCAATCTACGACTTCATCTGGAATATCCTCATATAGCTTAGAGGTTTCAGGTATAGGGTGAGCTACTAAGAAATCAGCTAATGCTTGACCCTTCACTGATTTTTGAGGTACATAGACCATATCATAAGGGGTAAGCAATATTGCCCAGGTGGCTAACTTGGAGTTAAGAATGCTTGGCTTTCTCATCAATATCCGAATAGGATTTATTCTGGATATGACATGAATAGTTTGTCCTGACACGTAATATCATATCTTTTGAACAGCAAAAACCAAGGCCAGACATTCTTTCTCCACAGGAGTATACCTATGTTCAGCTCCAACCATCATTCGGCTAAGATAATAAATTATCTGTTCATGACCTTTATCACTTT
Source organism: Iris pallida (assembly GCA_029216955.1). NCBI lineage: Eukaryota > Viridiplantae > Streptophyta > Magnoliopsida > Asparagales > Iridaceae > Iris > Iris pallida. The sequence continues at coordinate 5,338,793 of JANAVB010018200.1, read as the reverse complement.
TCTGTGCAAGAAGAGCACCGAGAGAATGATCTAAGGCTCTAACATATAGCAAAAATGGTCTTCCTACTATTGGAGGTACCAGAACAGGTGGATTTGTAAGGTATTGCTTGATGTCATTGAAGGCTTTTTGACATGTTTCATCCCAAACAAATGATACACCTTTCTTTAATAGATGAGAGAAAGGTTGATATCTTCCAGAAAGATTGGATATAAATCTCCTGATATAAGTAATACGACCTTGGAATCTACGGAGTTATTTCAGATTATGTGGAGGACGTATTTTAAGAATTGCTTTGATTTTATCAGGATCAACATGGATACCTTGAGAAGTGATAACAAATCCCAAAAATTTGCCACTGGAAACCCCTAAGAAAGACTTAGTGGGATTCATCTTCAGTTGATGTTGACGCATCAATTCAAATACTGTCTTCAAGTCTTGAATGTGATCATCTTTTAATCGACTTTTGACAGCAATATCATCCACATAACATTCAACTATTTTCCGTAAATGTTCTTGAAAGATATTGCTAATGGCTCGTTGATACGTAGTACCGATATTTTTTAGACCAAACGGCATAATCGTATAGCAGTAAACTCCAAGGGATATACGGAAAGCGGTATATTTTTTATCTTCTGGATGCATCTTAATTTGATTGTATCCTAAAAATCCGTCCATGAAAGACATGTGTTCAAAACCATATGTATTGTCTATCATGACATCGGTAATCGGAAGTAGAAATTCATCTTTTGGACAAGCTGCATTAAGATCTCAAAAATCTATATAAACTCGGACTTTTCCATTCTTCTTCATGATAGAAATAATGTTAGCAACCCAATCTGGGTGTTGTTCTTCACGAACAAAGCCACATGTGATCAGCTTTTTGACTTCTGCTTCAATTGCATCCATCATATCTGGTCGAAAATGCCACTGCTATTGTTTTACAGGTCTGGCATTAGGAAGAATATTGAGTTTATGAGTAGCTACTTTAGGATCCAGACATGGCATATCGTCATAAGTCCATGCAAAGATGTCAATATATTCTTTTATCAGTCTTATTAACTCTTCTTTTTCATCTTCAGAAAGGTTTTTGCTGATAAATATGGGTCTTGATGCAGTTTCATCTCCAACATCAATCTGGACAATTTCATCTTCTGTAGGTCGTTGTCTCTGTTCAAAACGAAGCTCCCATTGAGTGTACATTTGTTGTGCCCAAGGGTCATTTTCAAATGGCTCAGATTCACCATCAGTTTGAACCATGTTGGCTGAAAAGACGTACTCAGATTCAACATACCGGTTTTCTCCAGAATCTGAGGATTGTAAAAAAGTGGAAGAAAATTCTTCTTCCATATCTTCTTTATACATGTGGGATATATCAGATTCAATAAACTGGATTTTTTCAGAATCTGAGGATTGTGAAGAACTGGAAGAAAATTCTTCTTGTATATCTTTATTAAACATGTGGGATGGATCGTATCCCAACCCATGACGAGTTCGTTGATAAAACGGATCACCACATAAGGGTATTCGTTTACCTTTACCCTGGTTGAGACCTAACATGGTTATCAGATCGTATCCCATATTCTGGATAATTTTAAGAGATTGTTGACTATATCTGTCAATTCTGATTTTTCCTTTATCTTTCTCTATAAAATCATCTGTCTGAGTAACAGGAATATTTCTAGCCAAGCCAAACATAATTTGGTGCTTGTTTTTCTTATTAGACGGGATCACGAAATAAGATTCTTCATGACGTCTATAAGTTACACAAGTTTGTGATGATGAGGCTACAGGTTGAAGATAAGGAGAAGATGTTAGGAACCTTTGAGCATAGGGTCCAACATCGACTTAAGGAGGAAAAGAATTTTCCTGATGATTAATATATAAGGTTTCCTCTGTATTTATGTCATTTTTTATGTTGATGACTTTGATTATCAGCAGATAAAGTCATTCTTTCAATAAATTTGACAGCCATATACTCCAAAAGGAAATCTTCATTAATATAAGGAAGTACAGAATGATCAATATTTATATCATTTATAAATTGACTGCTACGCTTTGGATTGATCATTAACGGACCAGCATCTATTTTCAGCGTAGACTTTCCAAGGTTGATAATCAGTAGTTCTGGATCATTTGTACGAGAAGTACGTCCCTTGACCTTGATCATGAGAGGTTGAACTTAGCTCTTGACTGGAATTCTCACAGATTCCTCAGACGAAGCTCGAGTTCTTCCTTTAACCTTAATCACCAAAGGTTCGTCATTGACAGGTTGGGATTGAATTTGACCTTTAACTTTAATCATCAAAGGTTGATCTTCCGAAGGCGATTGGTCTTCTGAAGGTGATTGCTCTTCTGGAGGTGATTGATCTTCGGCTATATCTGAGATCTCCTTCACATGCTCCTGTGTATAGAGTATCGAATCAGAGAAATAAGCTTCAACACCTTTGAATGGATTGATATCTGCAAATTCAGTCTTCACAATCCCTTGAGAATCCACATACTTGAAGCATTGGTGGAGAGTTGAAGGCACAATGTTATGCTCATGTATCCACGGTCTTCCAAGAAGGATATTGTAAGATACATCTGAGTTGATAACATAGAAGGTCACCATAGTTCGAAGATCACCTATTTGAATCTTCAGACGAATCTTCCCTAATGGTTTACTCTTTCCAAAGTTGAAACCAACTATTATTGTACTAGTGTATGTCAAATCACTAGTAGGAATCCTCAAGGGTCGTAGCATACTCTGAAGAATAATGCTAATAGAAGACCCAGGATCAATGTAAATTCTGTCAATTTCAGTAGAGTCAATATACCCTGTGTAACACAGAGGCCTGTCGTGTCTATTATGCTTCAACAGCATATCTTCTTGTGTGAAGGTAATGTTAGGAATTTATTCCATCACACTATGACATTGGGGACACGAGACCGGTATATTGTCAGGACTTTTGAGTTGAGCTAAGCATGAATCTGCTTGTAGCAAAGCTTCGTTCAAAGTTTCTTGACTTTCTTTAGAAAGACGAAGCAACTCAAAGATAGAGAGTTTAGCCGGAGTATTAGCTAATTGGGCTAGAATATCGAACTTGTAGGGCTTCATCACCACCCCTTGATTTGAAGCAGACTTCAACGGGACATCAAAATGTACTGCTTTTTGTTTCCCTTTCTCAACCACAGATGGTTTAGAAGGTCTTGCCTCAGTAGTAACAGGAGATGGTTGAGCTGGTAGTGTTTCAGCAACATCCTCTTCTTTGGAAGTTCCCTCATAATCTTTGTGGTATTCTTTACCAGATCTCGTACCAGCAAAGGTTTCTTCGTCAGACTCAGAAGAATGAAGTACCATATTACAGGTTTTAGTCTTCTTTCCCTTAGTCTTCTTCTTGCAAGAATTTTTATGAGGGACCTCAAATCCCAACCCGACAGTGAATTTTTGACCTTGAATTTATAAAAGAAGTCGTATTCCTTTATCATAGTTCAAGCCTTCCGCCTTTTGAAAGTCATAGCCCATATTTTTCATGAGATGGACTGATTGTTGACTGTATATGTGAGTGGGTAGCGGACTTTCAATAAATGGTTCAATAGAGGAAGGAGGAACAGAGACCTATGTAGCCACAGGAGTAGGAGTATTCGGGACAGGAGAAAAAATCCCTACATGAGTTTTCTCATAGGCAGCAAAGACTTGTTGTGCCCTATATAAGGGGACACTGTTCATTGCTAACCATTGTCGATGAGTAAGTTTGAGTTTGGTAGGAGGAGCCAAACTTGGAGGGAATATATTCAAACCCCTCAGCCTGTCCTCCAGAGGAATGCCATCCTATAGATGATCTAAATCATCATAATCTGGAGTAACAACATAAGAAATCATATTACAGGTTTTGATTTTTCTACCTTTCTTGGATTTCAAAATTTTACTTTCATCTTCCATTTCAGGTACTAAGTCAAGGTGTACCCACATAATTTCACCATTTTTTAATATGAGAGGCAATAATCCTTCACTTTTCTCTCTAGCTGGCATGAGATTCACAATCTTTATTGTCGCCTTCGGAATTGGGACAATCCCATCTGGAACTTGCTGTGGAGGAAAACCTCCAAATTGAAGAGAAATCATATTAGTTGTGACTGTATGCTCATCATTGGTTAAAGTGATGGCATTAGCATTTATCAACTCTTGGATTTTGGTTTTTAAGACATAGAAAGCCTTGGTAGGATGATTTATGTATCTATGATAGATACAATACTTGGGATTGTCAGTTAGATTCACCTCATTAGGTCGTTTTGGCTCTAGAATCTGAAGTTTACCACTCTTCACAAGACATTGGAATATCCCTGGGATATCACTGTCATCGAAAGAGTATTCTTCTTTCGGCTTAGAAGACTTCGGATTACTTGGCATAGTTTTGGGTTTTGAAAGATTAACCACTAGGGTTTCCTTCCCTTTCCCATTGCGATTGTCGGAATTATTACCTGAAGAGGCTTTCTTTCCTTTGTCTTCTGAGGCAAAGATCATCTCATATTCACGAGCCAATCTACCATTGGTCTCGGCTGAAACTGCTGCTATAATGAATGAGGCCCAATCTGTTAATTGAAAGCCTGTAAAGACAGCAATAGTTGGTCGTAGATTCATTTTGCATGTATCAATCAATTCTGAATCTAGCATACCAGGAGGCATCTTCAAAGTAGCATGTCAGAAATGTTTAATAAACATCCGAGTATCTTCCTTCTCTTTCTGTTTAATCTCTATTAAGGAGGACATATTCATGTCCATGCCTCCTTTATAGAAATGGGAAAGAAATATTGCTTTAAACTCGTTAAAAGACAATATACAATTGTCGAGTAGACTGCGATACCAGTCATATGCGGACCCGTTAAACACCCAATGAAAACTCGGATGAGAAGGGCATCATTTTTCTGCAGATGCACAGTCATAATATCAAAATAATTGATATATTGACTAGGAGAGGCCTTTCCATCAAATAACACCATCGATTGTAGCTTGAATTTTGGAGGAAAGAGTACATCATTCTAGTGAGGAGGATAAGTTTGTTTGATCCCTAACCTCTGGAGTTGATCTTTGTGCTTCAGAACTTCAAACTGTACTTTTAGCTCATGCACTGCTTGAATAGCTTCACTAGTTTGAGGAAGCACATCTGATTGGATAGTGGCTGGATGTACCGTAACCTCCACTGGAGGTGGTACATTTTCTGGAATGAGAGGATCTGGAGCTGCGGAGTTTTGATTGATAGCAGGCTCTTGACTAAGACTATTCAAAGGTGTATTAACCCCTTGACTATCTTGAGTTTGTGCTGCTACCTGCATCGGTGTTACCACTGTCGGCTGAACAGTTTGCTGAGTCGTTATTATTTGATGCATACTTTGCATCATGGCAAGCATGTCTTTTATTGATTGCTCTACTGCAGAGAGACGTTGTTCTATATTAGAAGTTAACGTCTTCGGTTCATCTCCGATAGCATAGAATTCAACCTCCCTTTAACATATAGAGGGATTGGTGTAGAGGTATGAATCAACGCTATCAGTTTTTGACTCCAAAGACTGGGTACCCCCAGCTTCTAAATCTGAAGATTGCAACAATCTTTGACTTCTTGACCGAGTATGCTGATATACCCCTTCAAAAGTGTCAAGGAGTCGGTTGGATTGTTGTTGGCTTGGAGTCCGGGACGAATTGCATCTTGGATGTCGTCCTTTATTGATATGAGATGTCATAGTGACTGATGCATAGGACAACTCATGTTCTTGATCATCAACTTGTTGCTGAGGCACATTGTAGCTTAATCGGTAAAAAACTGACCATTTTGAAGCCGAAAGCAATATTTGATTACAAACTGGTGACACTCACAATAATGATTTTCTTGGGGGAGTATCACAGGAGATTTTTTGTTTTTTACGCTTTTGTACAAGTAACTCGCGTAAATCAGAAGGAGTGGAAGGAGTCGTCTTCTTTATTATATTTGGGACAGAGAAACGTTTAGTCCCCTGTGTATAAAGAAGATTACTGGCTGCATTAACAGAACCAAACTGTATATTTTTACACAAAGAACCTGAGATTTTTGTGCACAAAGAACCCCATCAGCATTACGCGTAATCTGAAGGTTTGGTACCTTGCGTAAAGCAATGTAAGAAGGTTGTTGGTGAAAAACTGAAGTTTTACCAACAATAGAATTCTTATTTTACGCTGCATGCGTGTAGGTAAATTCACTTTAGATGCAAAGGCATCATTGTGAACTTTATCTACCATGTCACCGATAGGAGATTTACATTTATGCGTAGAGCGCAAAACATGAACATCTGCCATGTCACATATGGGAGATTTACCCTTACGCGTAGAGCGCAAGACTTGAGTGTCTACCACGTCACAGACGGAAGATTGTTTTTTACGCGTAGAGCGCAAAACTTGGGTGTCTACCACATCACAAACGGAAGACTGATTTTTACGCCCGGGGTGCAATACTGAAGTAGAGACTGCCTCGTCACAGACGGGAGCCTCCACAACAGGAGTGGGAAGAATTCCCTTGCCTTCAGATACAGCAGGGAGATCAGAGGATGTTTTGGACTTAGGAATCCAAACTTTTTGCACCTTCCGTAATTTTTGAATATTGGAGCAGCGAGTACTACCCCCAGTTCGGAGCATTTTTTCATAAGCAGTCTGGTCGAATTGAACAACCAGATTCTTCTTTGTCGATCCGACCGACACATTATCATATTAAGCAATTGCTTTCTCGTCAGAGGAGAAAGTCGTCCCCAGCAGAGTCGTCATTTTGTTTCACTTAACAAAATGCCTAAAATTGGCTTTTGAAAGAAAATGAAAAAAGTACAAAAGTAGAAATAGATTCTGGAGAGTATTGCTATGGAAGTCTGATCTGAGAACGATCACTTTGTTCCTTGGACCACACGATGATGATGAAGAGAACTGCTTAAAGAAGATGAACAATCGGAAGAACTAAGTCACCAGAAAGGTATCAACACAATGGCACTGATGGCACAGTCGAATGCTTTCCTGCTTTGCTTCACCCTGTTCTTGAAAAAAAAGTTGAAGAAATGCTTCTGGGATTATCACTCTAAAAGTATGAGTTTTCTTAGAATCTCCTCCTCTGTATATCTCTCTTGATGTCTTTCTTTTGTTAAAAATAAGTCTATTTATAGACTAGACCCTCTGTGCGTAAAAAATAACAAAATTGGGTCTCTACGCAAGTAACTGCCACACACGATTGAAAATCAACCGTTACGCGTGATGACACATGTCCCATGTAGAGTTTTGATATCTACGCAAGGTGACACGTGTCCCACAACTTCAATAAAATGGGGAGAGCACGTACACACGTTCCTCGATAAGTGTGGCATGAAAGCCAGGAATGCAGACCACGTTCTCACATAGCTAGAAAAGATTGGGCGTAAAAATGACCTAAAATAGACTTCCTGCGTAAAGTAGCAGACTGGGCGTAAAATAACACAAAAGTAGACTTCCTGCATAAAGTGGCTGAAAAGTAGCCTTGAGCGTATAATTAGCTCAAATAAACTCTACGCACACAAAAGCCTTGAGCGTAAAGACTCAAAATAGCTTTCATGCGTAAAGAAAATGATCTCTTGAGCGTAAAGTAGCCCATCTGCACGCTAAACGACAAGTGTTGGGTTTGGTATAAAAAAATCTTCTCAACTTCTGTGCAATGTTCTATCAGAAAATCATACTGTCAGATCAATATCACGCGCATTAAATGCAGTCTGACAGCATGTCTCTTGCGTAAGAGCTGAGAATGGCTCTCGCGTAAAAGAGCTCGCGTAGAATTTTGAATATGACTCAATAGAGTCTTTTAATGAGCCTTGCTTAGAGTCTGACTTTGCGTAAAGTTCTTAACTTCTTTGACTTGGTCTATGAAGTTTATTTTATGCTTCTACACCTGCATGGGCCACCACAAAAACATGTAACGCCCCAGTCCCATAATACATAGGACTAAGTACGTTAGCATGCCAACTGCACATATACGAAGAATACACCAATGTGTGGTATCCTCGTATTCGCATATAAGCTGTAAATAATATAACATGATAAGCAACAATATAAATAACTATATCTCATCCACAGCTCAACACAGAATGAATAATAAGTCTCAATAATAAAAGAAGTCAAGAGATAGCCGGGTGGACATACCTACACCAAACAGCTATGAAAAATAGTCTCAACTAAATGGAGTCCAACCTCCTCAAAACAGAAAGATAATAAAAAAAATGTCCACTACATAGTCTCAGATAATAAAGAAACAACTATGTATCAGCGGGAGATGCCTCATCATCGACGTAAGAAGGATCCAAAGCTGCTCCGTACTCCTAAGGATAGTCTTGTTCGTCTAATCCTGAAGAGATCACCAGGTCCTCAGAGGGACGTAGCAAGATACAGAAAAATATACCAAAATAACTGAATGTGTAAACATGCAACTATGACACTACTGGATCTCCTAACCGTCTATGTGAGATGCACTTTGAGGACAACGTTCTACGCAGGGGCTATAGGATCAGCAGAGTAGATGAAGAATGGCAGTAAGTGAAGAACATATGGCAACTCTAGAGGGGGGTGAATAGAGTTATAACAATAATAACCAATTAAAAAATTAACTCTATCACAAACAAAACTAATCAGAGTAAATGCGGAAAATAAATAATGAGCAAGAGAGCATACGCAAACACAGCCGATTTTAACCTGGTTTTCCTCGTGGAGGACTAGTCCAGGCCTGAGAACTCTAGCTCAGGATTAAATCCACTATTTGTGAAATAGTAGTTTACAACCCGTGCCTTTTCTTCAGAAGAGCACGTCAACTTCTTACAGAGGATCGCAGTGGCGATTTGCTTGGAATTTTCCAAGCGACTTCTTCAACTCTTGTACAAGACTCCTAACTGAGAGATGATGAGCACTCGAGACTTAGGAAGCTTGTGGCTAGTAGATGGGAAGGATATGGCTTATCTGAGCTTTAAGAGAGAAGAGAAGAGAAGGTTGGATGATTTGAAATGAGAGAATTCTTGGCCTATTTATAGGGTTTTTGTAGGCAGAATTCGGCCAGAATTCGGGTAGGAAATTTTAAATATTTGGCCGTTGGACAACTAGCAACCAGCTAACCCTAAAATTAAGGTTGCTGATTTTTAGGGGACAGAGTTCGGCCCGAACTCTGTGTGGAGGCAGAGTTCGGCCCGAACTCTGTCTCCAGAGCACAGAACTGATTCTTGGGGATTTGTGGGCTTATTGCTGGATGGTGGAGTTTATGGATTTGGGTAGGCTTTTGGTCAAGTCTCAAGAGCTCAGCATGACACAGTTTACAACAGTCTAGACTCAATAAAATTGTAAAATATAGACTCATATATAACTGAATAGCAAAGACTGAGCTGTCTTCTGACTTGAGCTTGATGTAGACGTCGTGTGTCGTATTGAATTATTACAAGTATTATTTAGTCAATGTTATCAATATTTGGTTGACTGTGACTTTGTGTCAACAATCTCCCCCATATTGATAATTGACAAAATAATAAATGTATATTCAATATTCATACCTGGACACATACAAGGACGAAAAAAAATAGCTCCCCCATAATCGGTGCTGAGCTAGTCAAAATAGCTCCCCCATAATCAATGCGTTGAACCTGTTGATCTGACAAGAAATATCTCCCAAAAGCACAAAAAGCACATATATACCAAAAAGAATATAAAATCAGAATATACATATTTCTCCCCCTTTTGGCATTTAGCAATATAATAAGAAGCAAGTAATAATGGGCAAACACACCAAAAAAGAAGAAACAGCATATTAACTAACAGAACAGGCAAATGTCATAGAATAATAGAACTACAAGAATCATAAGAGTCACAGCTCATAACTAGAGCATATAAGAGTCATCACAACTAAAACATAAGGAGTACTGATAAACTAAGTACATAAATCCAACTAAGCAACTGAAAATACTAGAAAGCATAAAATATAAACTATGATCAGCAGCAGCATCATCTGGTGGAAGCCATCTCCATCATGGAGCACGAGAAGGCCCAGCAGAGTCGAAAGGATCAGTGAATAGACGACTGGGGTCCACAATAGCAGCACCAGGATCCAGGTAGCGCATGACCCAGGGATCGTCAATGCGATATCCCTCGCGACCAGGATCCCGCTCCATGGGAATGGGCATAGAAGGGTGACGGGACATGGAATACCGAATATCGTACAGCGAGTTGCTGAGGGCACTCATCTGCAGGGTAGTACGGTAGTCCATCTGAGTCCAGCGATCGTCCTCCAAGGCGAAACGGTCTCGGAGCATGGTCTGGATGGAGTCAAGAGTAGCAGGAGGAGGTGGCGCATCCTGTCCAAGTGGAGGGGCATCGCGCTCCTCATCATCAGAATGCTCAGAAGTGGCAGGAGAGGCTACGACTGCCTGAAGTCGTCGTGCCTTAGATAAGAAGGCAGGAGCAGGTAAGAAAGGACAATCATCCAGAGGTACATGGAACGCACGAAAGACCATAGGAAGATATAAGGCATAAACCAAGGCTCGTGGTTTCTTCCTACAGTTAATCATCCAGTCCATCATGGTACATGGAAGATTGAAAGGAACACAAAAGTGGAGATGAAACAAAGCTGATATTTCAAAATATGTAATTTCATCGGTAGAACCCGCTTTGGGTAGAATGGTATTGAAAACAATCCGATGAAGTTCATAGAAATATGGATTTAGATATTTAGCCATAAGCTTGCGAGGACGTGTGTTCGAAGTACAGAAGTCGTCCTTGAAGCTTTCAAGGGAAGTCCCGTCGGGAAAACGGAACGACCGAGCTTCAACAAGCTTTTCCCAAGAGTTGGGCTCTTGAAGATCAAGATATTCGGCTAAGTCAAAATCATCAAATGAGATATCGATACCCGTAACACGTGAGTAAATGTATCATCAAAAGTTAAGTTGCAATAGAACATTTGTATAGCGCTACGATAGATGACAAAATTTGTAGCAACTAGGGCATCAATGCAAAGATCACGAAATATAGATTCATATTGTGAAAAAATCGTAAAGTTTATGGGGTGTCCCGCAAACACCGAACGGGTCCGAAAGTCACTAAACCAATCGTTGGACGCATCTAGTGACACAAAGATTCGGTCGTCATAGGTGTTAGGTTCACGAGGACGTGAAGGGTTGAACAATGGATGAGGTGGTTGATGTTGTTCAACGGGTTGCTCAACGGGAGGAGGAGCATTCGACGAGGACGCTCCCTCGGTCCGAATTCTCTTCCCACGGTTGAACAAGCGAGAAGCCATAGCACAAAAATAGAGAGAATTGAAATAGAGAAGGAGAGTGAGTTATACCTCAAATAGATGATGAACAGTGAAAGAGAATGAGAAAATAGCCCTTCTCCTTGATTTTGGTGAAGAATGGAGCACTATGGAGAGAAAACTAGGGTTAGGGTTTGAGAAAATTGTGGTAGAGAAGTAGAGGAGGTGGTAAGAATGAAGGAAGGGGAAGAGAAACCGAAATATAGGTAAGGGTTTCTCTTGGTCGGGTTTAATTTTGACCATTGGATTAACATTGAGATCCACGGCTGGAACAGTCCCCGATTCTGGAACAGAAAGACCGAACTCGGCCCGAACTCTGGTAAGGGCAGAGTTCGGCCCGAATTCTGGGTCCTTGTCCCAGAACAGAAATCAGGCTAGAAGTATGAAAAAATGGTTAAGTATGGAAAGCCAATAAAGATAAAGCTTAAAGGATTCAATAAACCAGATAGTAGAAATAGAAAGATAGCAATATGAAATTGAAAAATAGCATATTAGCAAGGGATAAATCAAAAGTACCGTATAATAAACAAGGAATTATATTATAATTCAATAGTTTGAATTTGCCATGAGTTAGCTGCAGGGGCCGGATCCCAGCTAGCGGTAGTCCTGAGGACTAGTGCACCGTATCGCTTAGGCTTTTACGCCTTGTTGTCAGAAGGGCCCTTTCGGCTTGTACTCATAGCAAGTTCATCATAAGAGAATCACAATATAATCGATATTTACGCAGGTGTATTTTAATTTATGACGGCTTCATCTAAAATTCAAAGTTCACGACAAAGGAAATTGAAGCGCTCTTCGAATAATGGCTTTGTGAAGAAGTCTGCTAACTGATGATCAGTGTCAATAAATTCTAAGTTAATCGTGCCATTTTGCTGATGATCACGTAAAAAGTGGTGTCGTATCTCAATGTGCTTCGTGCGTGAGTGACAAATGGGGTTCTTAGTCAAGTTTATTGTACTAGTGTTGTCACAAAAGATAGGAATATGCATGAAAGATAAATTTTAGTCTTCAAGGGTTTGCTTCATCCACAGAATTTGTGCACAACAACGCCCAGCTGCTATGTATTCAGCTTCTGTTGTTGATAGTACGACAGAATTCTGCTTCTTGCTAAACCAAGAGACTAAAGCCTTTCCTAATAAATGGCACGTACCGCTCGTACTTTTACGGTCGACCTTGCATCCAGCAAAATCAGCATCAGAATAACCAATGAGGTCAAATGATGTTGTCTTGGGATACCATAGGCCCACTGTAACCGTACCCTTAAGGTATCTGAAGATACGCTTAACTGCGTTCATGTGCGATTCCTTAGGATTTGCTTGATATCTAGCACACAGGCAAACGCTAAATATTATATCAGGGCGACTAGCAGTAAGATAGAGTAGACTGCCTATCATACCTCGATACTTACGTTGATCTACGGGTTTGCCGCTTTCATCTGGTTCAAGTTTGGTTGAAGTAGCCATAGGAGTGCTGATTGGTTTGACATTATCAAGTTCGAATTTCTTCAACATGTCCTTTGTATACTTCGACTGACAGATGAAGGTTCCATTTGACATTTGTTTGACTTGCAGCCCAAGAAAGTAGTTGAGCTCCCCCATCATGCTCATCTAAAACTCGGTCTGCATACACTTGGCAAATTCTTGACAGAGAGTCTCATCAGTAGAACCAAAAATAATATCATCTACATATATCTGTACTAAGAGAATAATGTCCTTCAAAGACTTTATGAAAAGTGTAGTGTCAATTTTCCCTTTTGAAAAACCTTTCTCAAGTAAGAAGTTGCTAAGCCGTTCATACCAAGCTCTAGGGGGTTGTTTGAGGCCGTACAGTGCTTTCTTTAGCTTGAACACGTGGTCGGGAAACTTGTGATTTTTAAAACCAGGAGGTTGTTTTACATAGACTTCCTCCTTAATAAAACCATTCAAGAAAGCACTTTTAACATCCATTTGAAATAATTTGAAATTTTGAAAATTTGCAAATGCGTAAAGCATCCGAATGGATTCTAATCTAGCAACAGGAGCATACGTCTCATCGTAGTCGATAACTTCCTCTTGGTTGTATCCTTGAGCTACTAGACGAGCTTTGTTGCGTGTGACTGAACCATCTTCATTTACTTTGTTTCTAAAGACCCACTTAGTACCAATAATCGAGTGATTAGCCGGTCTAGGAATGAGTTCCCATACTTGGCTCCTCTTGAATTGGTTGAGTTCTTCTTGCATAGCAGAAATCCAAAATTCATCATTGAAAGCTTCAGAAATGTTTTTAGGCTCAATTTGTGAAATAAAGGCAGTGCTAGCAATAGAGTCTCTTAATGATGATCTAGTAGTTACTCCTCGTGAAACCTTACCGATTACCAAATTTTCTGGATGTGATGGCTTGAAAGAGAATTTCTTAGGCAAGCTTTCCAGAGAATTTGTTTCGGTTGTGGTGTTCATTGGAGTAGGCGTTGATGTTTCAACATCATCATCAAAAGTAGCTGCTGTACTGTTGTCTTCATCAAAAGTCACATTTGTAGACTCTTCCACAATTAAAGAGCGTTTGTTAAAAACTCTATATCCCTTACTCTTGGCGGCATAGCCAAGGAAAATACCATCGTCAGCTTTGGCATCAAATTTGCCTAAGTTGTCTTTGGTGTTAAGGATAAAACATCTACAGCCAAAAACTTTAAAATAAGAAACATTTGGGGTTCTTCCAAACCAAAGCTCATAGGGTGTCTTTTTCGTAATAGGACGAATAAGTACCCTATTCAAAATATGGCATGCTGTACTGACAGCTTCAGCCCAAAAGTATTTCGAAAGTGAAAACTTGTTCAACATGACTCTAGCCATATCGCCAAGAGTCCTATTCTTCCGCTCCACAACACCATTTTGTTGGGGAGTTCTAGGACAAGAAAACTCATGATCAAAACCATTGGAATCACAAAACTTTTCAAAATCAGAATTTTTGAATTCACCTCCATGATCACTTCGGATTCGAGTGATCATGTAGCCTTTTTCGTTTTGAACTTTCTTGACAAAAATCTTAAAAACTGAAATAGCATCACTTTTATAAGTAAGAAAGAAAACCCAAGTAAATCTAGAAAAATCATCAACAATAACAAATGCATAAAGTTTACCACCAAGACTGGCTACTCTACTAGGGCCAAATAAATCCATGTGAAGTAGTTGCAGGGGTCTGGTAGTACTTACAGAATTTATGGAATGGAAAGATGATTTGGTTGCCTTATTCAACTCACATTCGGCACATACGGTGTCCTTCTTGAATGTGATGTCGGGCAAGCCTCTAACTAGCTTCTTGGTTGATAGCCTGGATATATTATCCATGTTGGCATGACCAAGACGCTGGTGCCATAGTAACCGCTCATCTTTATGATCATATAGGCATCTACCTGCATGGTTAGTATCTAGAGACAAATAGAAAATATAAATATTGTCCTCTCTTACCCCTTCAAAAGCAATGTCTCCTGTTGACCTATCATAAATAAGGCATTTGTTTTGTCCAAAGTTAATATCATAACCATGATCAGCAAGATGACTGATGCTGAGCAAGTTATGCTTTAACTCGGTCACTAGGCAGACATCATTTATTACGGGAGAGGGAGGATAGCCAATAATACCATTACCTATGATATAACCTTTTAGGTTATTTCTGAAGGATACATATCCTTCTCTCTTCATCGATAGTGATGCAAAAAGATGTGCGTCTCCTGTCATATGCCGCGAGCATCCACTATCGAGAATCCACTTACTCTTAGTTGAGGAGGGAAGGTCCACCTACATCAAGAGTAGATGTGACCTTTGGTACCCAAATTCTTGAGGGTCCTGAAGAGTTAGCTTTTGGAAACCATGCATATATCTTTTTATTAACTAATCTTCTGATTCTACATTGTGGTGATATGTGTCCATGTAGACCACAATAAGTGCATGTAGCATTCCTATTTACATTTGGAACATGCTGATGGTGTCTATAAGAATATTGCTGATGTGTAGAATTAGCATGGTAATATTGTTGATAAGGCATGGCATGATGATGTTGTCTATATGGCATGGCATTATGATGTTGTCTATATGGCATGGCATGATGAGATTGTCTGTATGGCATGACATGATAGGTTGTCTATATGGCATGACATGATGAGGTTGTCTATATGGCATGGCATGATGAGATTGTCTATATGTGGAGTGATGTTGATTGTGTCTTTGTGCAACATGATGATGACTGTGAGTATGATGTTTATGTGATATATGATGATTATTTCTACGTGCATGAGGTTTGTGAAAGTGTGTGTATATGTAAGCATGATTGTGAGCAGCATGAGTATGACGTGTTTTACTAGTATGAGTAGTGCTATGCTTTGTGTGTGTCTCATGTGATTGGGTTTGAGGTTGAGCAACCTGTTTCCCCAATTTAGTCTCTAGTTTCTTAGAGATAGCTTGCAATTCAGTGATCTTAGCATTTAAACCATACAACTTAGTGATAGTGATCTTGTGTCTATTCTTTTCATCTGCAAGCTCCGTGTTGAGTGTTGCAATTTCTTTTGTTTGCTGCTCAATACGTGCCTCGGCATCATGTAAGCTTATTTTAAGCTTAGATACCTCATCAGTGACATCCGTGGGAACAGTGTCTCTAATATTATCAAGTAAAAGAGAGAGTCTTTGTATTTCAACTTCATGACTTTTGATTTTATCCTTGGCTTGTTTGTATTTACCAATGACCTTTTTATGGTCACTAAGTAAATCAGTGAAAGCATCGCCAAGTTCATCAAAAGTGAAGTCGTCAAGGATTTCGTTAGATACCTTGTCGGATGTTGCCATTAGGCAAACATTAGCCGTATCTTGAGGAGAGTTCTTTTCTTCCTCGGAGTCACTGGCATCGCTTTCATGCCAGATGCTAGTGTTGGCATATCTCTTTGATGCGGTCTTCTTGTATGGCTTCTCATAGCGGTTGCTTTTCTTTGAGAATGGACAGTCTTTTCGGACATGTCCCGTCTTCTTGCAACCGCAGCAAGTAGGCTCTTCGTCTTCATCTTCTTGTGGTTCCTTGTTTCTTCGGTTGAAGCGAAGGAATTTCTTGAAGTTGCGAACCATGAGGGCTTGATCATCATCTTCTGAGTTGTCGTCATCCGTCTCTTCGGGTTCAGCCCTCCGTCGGTGAGCTTTGAGTGCGATCTCCTTAGCCTTAGGAGCAGGCTCTTCGAAGTCCTTGAGGTCAAGCTCATGAGTCATTAGCTTTCCCATCAAGGTCTCCATAGACATGGTAGTGAGATCGTTTCCTTCTATGATGGCTGTCACCTTAGGGTTCCAAATTTTTGGTAGCCCCCTAAGTAACTTGCGAATCTTCTCATGATTTGAATATTGCTTTCCAAGTGAAGACAGGGGGTTGATGATGTCGAGGAATCTTGTGAACATCTGCGTGATCGTCTCGTTTGGCTTCATCTTGAAGGCCTCGTATTCTTGAGTGAGACGACTTATTTTTGATTCCTTGACTTGGGTGGTTCCTTCATGCGTCACTTCTAGAAGCTTCCATAATTCGTGGGATGTGGTGCATGTGGATACCCTGTTGAACTCATTCCTGTCTATAGCACAGAATAAAGCATTAATAGCTCTCGCGTCTAGACTTGCATGTTTCTTCTCCTCGTCAGAATATTTGTCATGTGATTTCTCAATGAGATCACCGTTGACAACTATCCTGGCGGGCTTTTTGTAACCGTCAGTGACGATAGTCCACAGGTTAAAGTCTAGAGACTTGAGATAAAAACTCATCCTTGTTTTCCAATACGTGTAGTTAGTTCCATCAAATAGGGGAGGCCTATGAGTGGACTGTCCTTCACCGTGATTGGAAATCAAGGATTGTGTGGTTGCCATGGATCAGCTCTAGGATGTAAATCCTTATAAAGAGAACAGAGCTCTGATACCAATTGAAGAACAGATGGCAACTCTAGAGGGGGGTGAATAGAGTTATAGCAATAATAACCAATTAAAAATTAACTCTATCACAAACAAAACTAATCAGAGTAAATGCGAAAAATAAATAATGAGCAAGAGAGCATACGCAAACACAGCCGATTTTAACCTGGTTTTCCTCGTGGAGGACTAGTCCAGGCCTGAGAACTCTAGCTCAGGATTAAATCCACTATTTGTGAAATAGTAGTTTACAACCCGTGCCTTTTCTTCAGAAGAGCACGTCAACTTCTTACAGAGGATCGCAGTGGCGATTTGCTTAGAATTTTCCAAGCGACTTCTTCAACTCTTGCACAAGACTCCTAACTGAGAGATGCTGAGCACTCGAGACTTAGAAAGCTTGTGGCTAGTAGATGGGAAGGTTATGGCTTATCTGAGCTTTAAGAGAGAAGAGAAGAGAAGGTTGGATGATTTGAAATGAGAGAATTCTTGGCCTATTTATAGGGTTTTTTAGGCAGAATTCGGCCAGAATTCGGGTAGGAAATTTCAAATATTTGGCCGTTGGACAACTAGCAACCAGCTAACCCTAAAATTAAGGTTGCTAATTTTTAGGGGACAGAGTTCGGCCCGAACTCTATGTGGAGGCAGAGTTCGGCCCGAACTCTGTCTCCAGAGCACAGAACTGATTCTTGGGGATTTGTGGGCTTATTGCTGGATGGTGGAGTTTATGGATTTGGGTAGGCTTTTGGTCAAGTCTCAAGAGCTCAGCATGACACAGTTTACAACAGTCTAGACTCAATAAAATTGTAAAATACAGACTCATATATAACTGAATAGCAAAGACTGAGCTGTCTTCTGACTTGAGCTTGATGTAGACGTCGTGTGTCGTATTGAATTATTACAAGTATTATTTAGTCAATGTTATCAATATTTGGTTGACTGTGACTTTGTGTCAACAGTAAGTAGCGCTCATCCGAGTCGCTATCGGCCAGGGGCAGAAAGTAACGCTCATACGAGTCACTATCATCCCACAAATGTGTGTAAAAAGTAAATATAGTCCTACGCTAGTAGTTGTCCCCTCCCCCCGATGCTCCTATCCAAGATGTATCCACAGCATGTCCAGTTGGCAACTGCTATGGCTTCTAACTTGACACACTAGTAGCAGTTACCTCATATCCGTCGCACGACCCATACGTATCGATGGCCAGTCGAGTACGCAGGTCCATGTCCTATATGAACTCACTCATCTCATAATACACAAGTGTCAAGGCCATAGGAGATATGAAAATATCCCACACTCACAAGGTGGTCGTCTAACACTAGGTCGACATACAAAATAAGATATAAAATAACTTGCACCCAAGTGTGACTTGCACGCACAATATAAATAAAATGACAAATAAGAAAAAGAAATATGCAATAATAAAATATTATGAAAATAAATGAGCACAATCAGAATCTAAGGCAAGGTATACTTGTCTGTGGTTTGAGAAAGGCAATCCAACAGTCGCAAGCGGCAGCACCAAAACCTCACAACTAGCAGATGACTTCGGATGCTAAAACAAACATGAAAAACATTTTCGGTGTACAAGATATCTCTAGGACCTGTCCGAAAGTCAAATTCTGGAACAGGGACAAAATCATAATTTTGGATCAAAACGATGTCTACCGTTGGACCCGCTTTGTACCAAAACGCGTGCCAATATCTATATTCTCTAAAGTTGTCAACAATATGTCCACAGATCCGATTTGAGGAGACAAACCCAATGGTATGTCCAATTTTGGATTTCGATGAGCCGTGCACAAATCGCCCGTTAGATCGGATTACGAGCCCGCCAATTTGGCGTTCCGATCAACCTTCTCAGAATCGGACCAAACTTGGCATACAGGACCAGAATTTCAATTCGGTCCTGCTGGCGCAAGTTGCATCTTGATACGATGAACATGCATGAAGTTATGGCCAAGTTTGCAAAAGGTTTATACGGAGGTATCTTGACGGATACGCACTGATTTTGTCGTGCACACGCAACGAAATCGAGTCCCGTCAGTTCCTACACGTCAGCAACATCCATACGCGCCTTTCTATGCGTATAGTGCGCGTCGACGTCGCCCGGTTTGTCGGGGCGCACGCCGTATCGGGAAAACTTTTTTGAATTTTAGCTATTTAAAACCTGTTTTTCGAACAAGTTTAACATCACGCCATTCTCTGTACAATGAACGAAATAACATTCTACAAAATACGTTCTGTTCTCGGTTATGTTGTCTACAGAGGTGTTTAATTTGTTTCTTGAAAACTTTACTATTTAGTTCAAAAAGTGGCTTACAAATTGGGGTTGACAGCCCTACAACTTCGTGTTCGAGATGGGTTTTTGCTCGACTTTACGTCGAGTTCTCGGGCTGGTCGATCCTCGATATTTGAATCCCCTCGAGGAGTTCAAAGGGGGTTATATTGGCTATCACTACGAATTCGTATCACAAGATTTCATCACACAGAAGTTGAGAAAACTGAACCATAATATGGGTACCTGGCGACTCGGGTGAACAGGGCTGCTATGTTCTTCTCGGGTTAAAGGGGGTTTCACGACGGTCCGACGGGCAGTTCAGGCGATCAGCGGCCAGAGTGGTTTGCCAGAGGGTGGGGGAGACTCGGGGATGGCTTTGCGAAGTTTTGTTTAGGGTTTCCTTGAGTTTTCTTGGCCGCTTTATATATATACTGCTATTCTTATTCAAGTCTGATTCTCCTTGGGCTTGCGGAAACAATCGAGTTTGGTATTCGGATTTGGGCAGCTATTGGCAAATCTAAGATTGAAATGGATTGCTAGAGGAAATCTAGATTTGAAGATTTGAAAAAGGTTTGAATTCAAAGGACGATTTAAATCCCTCTTTCAATCGCATGGAGGGGGTCGGCCATTTGAGAGTACTGTAGCTCGGCTACAGTACAAACTCTTTTTTTCTTCTTTTTTTTAACCATATATATATATATATATATATATATATATATATATATATATATATATATATATAACAATCGAGTTTGGTATTCAGATTTGGGCAGCTATTGGCAAATCTATGATTGAAATGAATCGCTAGAGGAAATCTAGATTTGAAGATTTGAAAAAGGTTTGAATTCAAAGGATGATTTAAATCCCTCTTTCAATCGCATGGAGGGGTCGGCCATTTGAGAGTACTATAGCTCGGCTACAGTACAAACTCTTTTTTAACTATATATATATATATATATATATATATATATATATATATATATATATATATATATATATATATATATATTTTTAACTATATATATATATATATATATATATATATATATATATATATATATATATATATATATATATATATATATATACACACACACACACTCTTATACTTACTCTTAAAAGCAAATAAGTAGCTTATAAAAATTCTAGAATAAATTATCTAAAAATGTCTAAAATTCCTAATTTATATTGCACCCTATACAAGCATATATATATATATATATATATATATATATATATATATATATATATATATATATATATATATATATATATATATATATATATTATATTGCACCCTATACAAGCATATATATATATATAAATTCCTAATTTATATTGCACCCTATACAAGCATATATATATATATATATATATATATATATATATATATATATATATATATATATTTTATATATATATATATATATATATATATATATATATATATATATATATATATATATATATATATATATATATATATATATATATATATATATATATAATTCATTAGTTTTTTTATGTATGTATGTATGTATGTATGTATATATATATATGTATGTATGTATGTTTGTATGTATGTATGTATGTATGTATGTATGTATGTATGTATATATATACATACATAAAAAAAAAAAAAAAAATATATATATATATATATATATACATACATACATACATACATACATACATACATACATACAAACATACATACATACATATATATATACATACATACATACATACATACATAAAAAAACTAATGAATTATATATATATATATATATATATATATATATATATATATATATATATATATATATATATATATATATATATATATATATATATACATACATAAAAAAACTAATGAATTAATACGAAAATATATAGCAAAAAAATCAATAAAAATATTAAAATAATATTATTATTATTTTAAATATGGGGGTTTACATCCTACCCAAATTAAAAAAAAAATTGTCCTCAAAATTAAACTAATCTAGGGGGTCGAATGCAATACAATTTTAAGAATCTAACACGCAACGTACCTTGGTCTTCGAACAAATGCGGGTAACGATTTCGGATGTCATCCTCGTGCTCCCAAGTAGACTCTCCTAGCGAGTGATGCTTCCATGCCACGCGAACCAATGGTATGGATTGATTTCGCAACACCTTCACTCGGCGATCGAGAATACCTACTGGTTGCTCTTGGTACGACAAACTTGGTCCAACTGTGATCTCGGAGTGATCGAGCACGTGACTGCTATCTGCCACGTACCTCCTCAGCTGAGACACGTGGAACACGTCATGTGCTCCCTCTAGCTACGATGGCAAGGCCAATCTATAAGCAACTTCTCCAACACGTTCTAAGACATCGAAAGGGCCGATGTTTCTTGGACCCAACTTGCCACGTCCTCCAAATCGAATTGTGCCTCTAGTGGGGGATATCTTTAAGAAAACATGGTCGCCTTCCTTGAACTCCAAAGGTCGACGACGATTATCTGCCCACTGTTTCTGTCGATCCTGCGCTGCTCGCAGGTGGTCTTGTATCTTCTTTACCTTCTCCACTGTGCTCAAAACCAGCTCGGGACCCAATATTTGTCACTCTCCGATATCGCACCAACAGATAGGAGATTGATACTTCTTATCATACAATGCTTCAAATGGAGCCATCTGAATGCTCGTTTGATAGCTATTGTTGTAAAAAAAACTCCACAAGATGAAGGTGGTCCTCCCATAATTCGCCAAAATCAAGCATACAAGCTCTCAGCATATCCTCTAGCGTCTGAATCGTACGCTCTGACTGGCCGTCTGTCTACGGATGGTACGATGTGCTAAACCAAATGCGTATCCAAACTGTCCTGCATACTCCTCCAAAAGTGTGAGGTAAACCTCGAGTCACGATCCGACACGATGCAAACTGGTACACCATGTAGCTTCACTATTTGCTTTATATACATATCCGCCAAAACTTTCGTGGACTGTCCCACTCTAAAAGGTAAGAAGTGGACCGATTTGGTAAGTCTATCAACAATCACCCATATCGCATCTCGTCCACTAGGACTCCAAGGAAATCCTGTGACGAAGTCCATCGAAATGTGCTCCCACTTCCACTCGAGAATGGGTAGCGGCTGCAATAATCCGGCCGTCCTCTGGTGTTCGACCTTCACTTGTTGGCATACCAAACACTTGGCCATGAAACGAGCTATCTCCCGCTTCATTCCGTGCCACCAATAATACTGCCGCAAGTCTCGGTACATCTTAGTTCCTCCGGGATATATAGAGTAAGTCGAACTGTGTGCTTCTGCCATCAAAGCTGACAAAATTGACAGCTCTGACACTTTGACAAAAAAGATAAGATGAGATTGACAAAGTCATGCGGCCAGAAGGATTTCTACCTAAGCCGCATGAACCTTATGCGGCTCAAACATATGCGACCATAAATTCTCTGAGCTTCATGCAGCCAAGGGTGACTGTAACCTAAGCCGCATGAGCTTTATGCGGCCCAAAATACAAAATCTATGCAGCTCAAAAGTCCTTAAGCTACATGCGGACTAAGAAAGACTACGACCTAAGCTGCATGAGTCTTATGCGGCCCAACATGGCCGAAAGCTGAGAGACTCATGCGGCTCAAAATGATTCCTATCCTGCGATAGGACACGTGGCAGGCTGACCAAGTCTCAACCAACCAGATTTGCTGTAATAAAATCCTAACAAATCGCTAGCTGGCGGCTAAAGATAAGGTCTTTACATACTGATTAGCCACGTGGCCACCGGCCACCTATGCGGCTCAAAAATGCACATCACTATAAATAGCAGGATGCCACACCCCTGCAAAAGGCTGGCAAGCTTCGAAAGGCAATTTCTTCAAGAGCTAAAGACCGCGTCGGATATTCCAAGAAGTAAGGCAGAGTTGATGCACTTTTCCGAGCCTCCACCATCACCCCCAGAATCAAAAACTAAACAATTGTACTTAGATTATTTCCTTGGATTTCTTTCTAGGCTTTTCTTTGTACAAGCGAGTTTGCAATCAATTTCAATATTTCTGTAATACCTGTTTTTGATATTTAATGGCAAACACGATGGCGACTCTGCTGGGGACATCCTTCTCCTCTGATGAGAAGCTGGTGATGCAATCTGACGCGTCCAAGCTCGACTCTACGCAGCAAATGCTTGTGGTTCGTTTTGACCAACAAGCCTTCGAAGAAATGCTCTCTGAAGGGAGCGCCAGCTCGTCACAGAAGCGAGCCAACCCAAAGAAAACTTGTAGGACATCGGTGCGCAAAACTGTTGCCCCCGACCAAGTTCTCGAAGAAGCTCCTTCTGCAGCCCAAGATGGTGATCGAAGCTATCCTGTGGCTTTGCTTCCGATCGCAAAGGACTCTACTGTCCCCAAATCCAGCAAAAAAAATACTACGATGCTGAGTTTTTTGGGACACGAGGAAAATCCATGCGGATGAAGAAGAGGTCGCATAAGAGAAATGGACAGTATGTCCATGCGGCAGCCAACTCTAGCCACAGGCAGACAATCTATAAGGTAGCCAATTCTGGCCGCATATAAATGGCCCATGCGGCAGCCAACTCTAGCCGCATGCAGATGGCCCATGCGGCAGCCAACTCTAGCTGCAGGAAGACAGCCCATGCGGCAGCCAACTATGGCCGCAGGAAGATAGCCCATGCGGCAGCCAACTCTCGTCGCAGGAAGATGGCCCATGCGACAGCCAATCCTGGCCATAGACAGAGTGTCTCATGCGGCCCTGTCAAAAGCTCTGTGTTCGACCGTCTCTCATGCGGACCCGACTCCATACGGCCCATTGAGAATATGGAATATTCCAATCATGACTCTTTGTCACCCCCAGTTTTCAGAAACAGGGGTATTTTTGTCATTTTGCATTTTAGAATATTTTTGAAATTTATTTATTTATGATATTATTTTGGGGTTATTTGAGTCGGGTTCGAATTTCAGCTCAATTCGACTTGTAACGAGGATACGGGGTAGTTTTGACTCTAGTGGGACCCACCCGTTAGTTAGACATGGCCCACATGATATTAATTTTAGTTAGTGGTTAGACTAATTATTTATGGATAGATTTAGTTTAATTAGAGACTTAAAACTAGACTAATTTAGCCTCAACCTAAAGCCTTTTCCTAATTTAATTCATATAAGTTAGTGGGGGCATTTTGGTCATTAGCAAATATAGACAAACCACCCACACATGGCAGCCACTATAGGAGGGGTGTGCTCATCCATTCATTTTATTTTATCCACAAACTTTCTCTCTCTTATTTTTCCCCAAATTTTAGAGAAGGTTCCCATTGATTTTATCTCCAAATCAATCATTTCTTCCACCAAATCTTCTTCATTTCTCCTCTACTCCATGGTTAGAGGGTGCTAGCCAAATTTAGGAGAATTCGGAGCTCGTTCGTGTCCATTTGGAATCTCTACGTGTCGGTGTCGTGTCGGAAGGGTTTCTCTTGGAATCTCTCTCCCGGAAGGTATAATCTATCCTTTAATCCACCCCTATATGCATATAGGAATATTTTGAACCCGTAGGAATGACCCCCATAGTTGTATCTCCAATTGTGTCTATTTTGTATCCATTTGAAGGTAATAGGAGTGTCCTTGTGTTGTGGTATTGTGTCCTAGTGGAAAAAATCCTATTTGGACACTTGTATCTAATATTTATATTGTCTAAATGATTTATTAGAGATTAATCCCAGAGTTTCTATTATTTAGAGATTGTGTTTTCCTAAGTATCATATTGTATCTTATTAGTTATCTATATATGTATATATATTTTGTGGCATATGTATATATGTGAAATTGTGTATCCATTGGTGTTCGTGATTGGGGGATGAGGTTCGGCCAAGGGGAGAGAAGTTAGAGTGTTTGTTGTGTTAGAGTTGATGTGTATGTGTGGTGTTTGAGAGAATGTTAGTGAGAGTTTGAGTGTAGAGAGAGTTTGAGAGGAGTGTGAGAGAGTGGGAGGTTAGAGAGTAGTTTATGAGATGAGGGGGAGAGAACTAGCTGCTGCCTGTTGACTGTCCCAAAATAGTCCAATTGCAGCCCCCAACTGTCCCCTTGATGTCCAAATTTTTCAGCCCATGTATACCCCAAATAGCCCCCCACATTCCAGTCCAAATAGCCCCATAGCAGTCCCCTTTAAACCATCCTTTTGGCTGTCCTTAAAACCCCTGAATCCTGTCCATTAACACACCCCAAAACCTGTCATGGCTGTCCCCAAAACAGTCCATGGTTGTCCCCTATATGCTGTCCTAAATGACAGTCCCAAGTAGCCACTTATCAGTCTATATGCACCACACATCAGCCCCTTAGTTAGCCTATATGGCTGTCCCCCTTGCTCCCCAAAACAGTCCTATAACTGTCCAATTCAGCCCCTTAAACACCCCTGAATTTAGCCCCATTAAACCACTCTAAACCAGTCCTATATGGCTGTCATTTACCTACCCCTTAACCAACATTTTCTCGTCCAAAACCAGTCCATACATGCCCCTAAACACAAGCCAAATGGCTGTCCAAAATCAGTCCATTTACATCCCTTAACCTGTCCCAAAACATGTCCTAATATCATCCATAAATTAGCCCATCAAACCACCTATAGATGTCCTAAAATCAGCCTTGTGTGTGTGTGTTTATGAGTTCGTGTGTGTGTGTGTGTGCGTGAGCCTATAGGAGTATAGCTAATAGCCTATAGGAGAGCCTATGTGTAAACCTATAGGAAAGCCTATATGGGTGGTATATGTGAGTGTTGTGTGTGAGTGAGTTGTGTGGGTAAGTGTTAGGATAATGTGAGAGTGGTATATGATATTGGTAAAGTAATGGGTAGGGTAAACCAACATATGTTCTAAGATAGGCTAGATACCTAGGATACCTATATTTCTTGGTAGGTAAACCTTAGATAGGATAGTATTTAGCTACCCTAAGGAGCCTAGGCTAGTATCTTGGGTATTAGCGGGGTTTTCTTTGTATTGGACAAGGTATCAGGATTACCTTGGTAAGGGTAATATAGGTTTTACCTAGAACTAAGGTATTTGAGTTTAGTGTCTAAGATATGGTTAAAACATGGTTCCCTTGGTTGGTAATGATCAAATATAGTGCTCCTAGACTAGATTTGACTTCGGTTGACCATTTTGACCAAAAGTCAACCGAGAGTCAAACTTAGCCTTTAAGCGACTAGATTTGACCAAAACCAAACCAGAGTTGACCAGTTGACTGAAAGTCAATAGTTGGTCAATATTAGACTAGTTTGACCTAGTGTTAACCTATAGTTGACTAGAGTTGACCAGGGTTGACCAGTTGACCAAAAGTTAACTGTAAGTCAACCTTTGACCCCGTTTGATCTAGTTTGACTTGGATTGACTTCCAGTAACCAGGTATGACCTAGTATGAACCAGTATGACCTAGTATGAGTCAGTTCGACCTAGATTGGCCTGGTTTTGACTTAGTCTTGCATATCATGACTAGATTAGCTTTTCTTTCATTATTAAACCCTGTTTGGACTCATGACATCTCATTTGTAGGTATGTGATTACTCTGAGCGTATGTTCACCTTATCAGCTCAGGACCACAGGCGAGTACATTCACTGATAGTTTTTATTGTCTTGATATCTGCTATATCCGATTCAGTTGTAGTGTCTTACTCGATTTCTAGTCACGATAGTTCACGGACTAGTATACGTTGGATCATGACATGGGATGTTGTTACTAGATTTTCATGGCATATTGGTACATATTCTGTCTTATTTCCATGTATTGGTATAGACACCGATTCCAAAAGGCACTTGCTACCCTCTTATAGAATTCCGTGTCATGATGTGTCATGTCCAGATCCATTATACTATTCGGGGATGGAGGAGTTATTAGTGGTTGTGTGATCAAAATTCCAATATTGTTCTATTGTACACATTGTTCATAACTATACCCTCGCCTCACGACGGGTAAAGCCTTACCCTACATCGTTCATAACTTTCTATGGTGACCTACCTTTCCGCTCTATTGTACACATTGTTCATAGCCGGTCAGATGGAAAGCCTGATCATATTTTCCCAAGTCGATCATATAACGGACTAATAATTCAAGGCACCTTTTATATTTATTATCGTAGGAGGCTAAGTTCTGTTCGGGAGAAGGGTTACAACCCCGGTCCTTGTTTGGTGTAAGGGTTGTAACTCGATTTCTGAATAGTTCCCAAGTCATCATATATAAATATATATATATATATATATATATATATATATATATATATATATATATATATATATATATTGTTGTCCTATTCAGTACTCACATCTTGATATATGTTTTCTGTTGATTTTGTCTTGTATTTCATTACATGTCTCTTATAGAATTTATCAATTCACATGGAACTGCTGTTGGTGTTTGTACTTGCTCATTTTTCTGACAGGATACCGTTGACATATTACAGATGATTCTGAGGCAGATTGCCCGACCTATTATGGGATCGAGTCTGATGGAGTAGACCCGGACTGTGGTTGGTTAGTAGAGCCACTAGACTTTACTCACCTTGAGTAGTGTAGCTTAGTTAGGTTTGCCTGGCCTACGAGCCAGCTAGTACTCTTCAGACTGTAGTAGTTATATATATTTTCTGTGACTCTGTGATGTTATGTATAGCTCCGGACTTGTGTGGATCTTGGAATTATTTTCTGCTTTCATCTATCATATTTTTCTTTCCATGCTATCTACCTTAATTTTACATTTGTGATTGAGACTGTATTACTATGTCACCTCCATTCGGAGTGTATATACTGTACAGGTAACTTTATCTGTTTAGTTGTAGTATTTATAGATAACCTAGACAGCGTTCTACCGCCGATGCTGCGGCGTAGGCTGGACGTAACCACGTACTTGTGCCCGTAATCAGGATGCGGGTCGTGACATATTTTTGTGTTGGCCCATGCAGGTCAGTGTCGCAATTAGTGCGATCTCGTAATGGTGTTCGACTTAGAGTACTAATTACGAGCCTGCAACTAGGTCATAGGATCTAGGATATGATAGGAGTTACTCAATCACATTTTCGGAAAATTTTGATCTTTGATTACCATGACAATTCTTCTTGCATTTGAATTCAATTGTCCTTCTTTGATAATATCTTATCTTGTGCCATATTGATCTCTTAGGTTCAATTCGTCTTCAGAATGACAGTGACTCATTCTCAGGCAGCAGGGCCTAGTGCAGTTCCAGAAAGGTCCGATCTAGTGGGACTTCCGCCTCCGGCTACGGAAGTAGCAGTAGAGAGAGCAGCAGCATCAGTACATGCCCTTCAGACGGGAGTAGCAGCGGCAGTTCTGGGAGGTCTTCCATCTCCAGCTGAGGGAGCTGCAGTTGAGGGAGCTGCAGTTGAGGGAGCTGCCACATCAGTCCCTACCCTTCAGGCGGAAGCAATAGCGACAGTTTCAGGAGGTCTTCTACCTCCAGTAGCGGGACCGTCCATGGTCATTCCTGATATTCTTCCACCGCTGCCTCCACTACCGACTGATACTCAGGGGATGATGGCCCTTCTACAGCAGATGTTGCAGACTCAGAGCGCACAGGCAGAGTTGTTACGACGGAGCATGGAGAACTCCCATCAGCTGGCGATGGCAGCAGTAGAGAGGTTTGCACCGTATACAGTTCAGGAAGCACCAGTTCAGCAGTAGGGTCAGGGGAGGCCTGGCATGCACCTAGACTTCAGGAAGATGAGACCAAGGGATTTCAAGGGTACCGAGGGTATCTTATATGCGGATGACTGGTTGGAGGATGTCCAGCGGAGCCTGGAGTTGGCAGAGGTCCCAAGAGGGCTTTGGGTGACGTCTGCAGCGAGCCAGTTTTTCGATATAGCTTTGACTTGGTTTCGTACGGATCCGCGTGCGTCGGTGAGGGGTTTGAGTTGGAAGAGCTTCAGGATGCTCTTTAAGGAGAAGTTCTACCCAGATATGGTCTTGACAACTCTGGAGGCCCAGTTCGTCGCATAGGAGTAGAGGAACTCGTCGGTGGACGAGTATGCAGCGGAGTTCTTACGCCTGAGTAGGTTTGCACTGGGTCTGATCCCGGATGAGGGGTACAAGGCCTGCAAGTTTTGGAGGGGTCTTATCCATGCAGTGCGCACTCGTACCTCTGGGAGACGTGACGTGACCTTCGAGTAGATCCTGATGGAGGCGCAGATTGCAGAGGAGGACTTCGGCCTCAAGCCGAAGAGGGGCAGTGACGTTCCCGGAGCTAGCTCGAGTGGAGGGCCAGGGAAGCGCCCTCATTTCCAGCAGAGGCAGTTTCAGCAGCAGCCTCAGTTATAGTTTCAGCAGGCACCAGCGCGTGCCCAGCAGCACCAGGGACAGGGCCAGAGGCAGGCCATCCAGTGTACCTTCTACAAGAAGATGGGGCACATCCGGGAGGCTTGTAGGATGAAGCTGGGAATTTGTTTATTCTGTGGAGCTCCAGACCACCAGGTGAAGAACTGTGATGTCCGTACAGCCAGACAGGCAGGCCAGGGCAGAGTGCAGCACGCTAGAGGAGTCCAGTAGGGACGAGCTTTTGCCATGACAGTTGAGCCCACTCAGGCAGTAGCAGAGCAGATAGCAGGTTCCAATATTTTGAATCTCTTTTTCGTATTTGCCTTCTTATAAACTGTCTTGAAATTCGATTCTATCTGCTCTTTGATCGTTGGATGAAAATTGTTCTTGTGATGTGATTTTCTTCTGAGATAAGTCGTATGGGCTAGGTCACCTCGATTATGAGATTTTAGAATCCTCTAGAGTCATGCTAGCAGGCATAGTGAGGACATATAGTCGGATTATGGACGTATTTCTCGGGTGTGGGAATTTAAGGTTTTCGCTGCCAAGCATGCGGCAATACGAAAATTTTAAATACCATAATTCTAGAGGTATGTACCTTAGCCGAGGACTCTGTGATTATCGTAACCTTGCTCCCTGGCATGACGGATATTCTGAGTATCATGATTTGGACAGACGCATACGATTATCGAACTGCATGATTTTCTGTGTTTACTTTATTTTGATTTTTGGAGGATGAATTCTTTTAAGGTGGATAGACTTATAGCACCTAGTTTCTATTTGAGAGTAATTTTAAATTTTATCATTTTAGTCATTTAATTATTGTTAATTAATTTATGCTTTGATTTTGGAAATTTTAATCATTTTAAATTTTTAAGCCATGACTTGAGATTTTTGATGTTTTGCTAGTGAAATCTCAGAGACTGTTTGACCTAGAGCCTAACCATGTGATTAGGATATTTTTAGTGTTATTTCTGGCCCAGGGGTATTTTGGTCATTGGACCTCTTTGATGTATTTTTGATACTTTGCATTGGTGATTTTGATTTGGCTTTTGATAGGTGAGACTTTGTGTTGTTTTCGTATCCGTGTCGGACACGTAACAGTTTTTATTTGCAAGTGTTGTTGTGTCTTAAGAGATTTTATTTTTGCTGAAATTTTTTTTGGAAGTATTCGAGAGGGATTATTTTCTGCATGTGTTTTTTTTGTGATTGCTTTGTTTTAATTTCGAGGACAAAATTTTTTAAGGTGGATAGATTTGTCACCCCTAGTTTTCAGGAACAAGGGTATTTTGCCATTTTGCATTTTAGAATATTTTTGAAATTTATTTATTTATTTATGATATTATTTTTGGGTTATTTGAGTCGGGTTCGAATTTCAGCTCAATCCGACTTGTAACGGGGACCCGGGGTAGTTTTGACTCTAGTGGGACCCACCCGTTAGTTAGACATGGCCTACATGATATTAATTTTAGTTAGTGGTTAGACTAATTATTTATGGATAGATTTAGTTTAATTAGAGACTTAAAACTAGACTAATTTAGCCTCAACCTAAAGCCTTTTCCTAATTTAATTCATATGAGTTAATGGGGGCATTTTGGTCATTAGCAAATAGGGACAAACCACCCACACATGGCAGCCACTATAGGAGGGGTGTGCTCATCCATTCATTTCATTTTATCCATAAAATTTCTCTCTCTTGTTCTTTCCCAAATTTTAGAGAAGGTTCCTATTGATTTCATCGCCAAATCAATCATTTCTTCCACCAAATCTTCTTCATTTCTCCTCTACTCCATGGTTAGAGGGTGCTAGCCAAGTTTGGGAGGATTCGGAGCTCGTTCGTGTCCATTTAGAATCTCTACGTGTCGGTGTCGTGTCGGAAGGGTTTCTCTTGGAATCTCTCTTCCAGAAGGTATAATCTCTCCTTTAATCCACCCCTACATGCTTATAGGAATATTTTGAACCAGTAGGAATGACTCCCATGGTTGTATCTCCATTTGTGTCTATTTCGTGTCCATTTGGAGGTCATAGGAGTGTCCTTGTGTTGTGGTATTGTGTCCTAGTGGAAAAAAAATCCTATTTGGACACTTGTATCTAATATTTATATTGTCTAAATGATTTATTAGAGATTAATCCCAGACTTTCTATTGTTTAGAGATTGTGTTTTCCTAAGTATCATATTGTATCTTATTAGTTATCTATATATGTATATATATTTTGTGACATATGTATATATGTATATATATGTGATATTGTGTATCCATTGGTGTTCATGATTGGGGGATGAGGTTCGGCCAAGGGGAGAGAAGTTAGAGTGTTAGTTGTGTTAGAGTTGATGTGTATGTAGGGTGTTTGAGAGAATGTTAGTGAGAGTTTAAGTGTAGAGAGAGTTTGAGAGGAGTGTGAGAGAGTGGGAGGTTAGAGAGTAGTTTATGAGATGAGGGGAGAGGACTAGCTGTTGCCTGTTGACTGTCCCAAAACAGTCCAATTGCAGCCCCCAACTGTCCCCTTGTTGTCCAGATTTTTCAGCCCATGTACACCCCAAATAGCCCCCCACATTCCAGTCCAAATAGCCCCATAGCAGTCCCCTTTAAACCATACTTTTGGTTGTCCTTAAAACCCCTGAATCTTGTCCATTAACACACCCCAAAAACCTGTCATGGCTGTCCCCAAAACAGTCCATGGTTGTCCCCTATATGCTGTCCTAAATGACAGTCCCAAGTAGCCACTTATCAGTCCATATGCACCACACATCAGCCCCTTAGTTAGCCTATATGGCTGTCCCCCTTCCTCCCCAAAATAGTCATATAACTGTCCAATTCAGCCCCTTAAACACCCCTGAATTCAGCCCCATTAAACCACTCTAAACCAGTCCTATATGGCTGTCATTTACCTGCCCCTTAACTAACATTTTCCTGTCCAAAACCAGTCCATACATGCCCCTAAACACAAGCCAAATGGCTGTCCAAAATCAGTCCATTTACATCCCTTAACCTGTCCCAAAATATGTCCTAATATCATCCATAAATCAGCCCATCAAACCACCTATAGTTGTCCTAAAATCAGCCTTTTGTGTGTGTTTATGAGTTTGTGTGTGTGTGTGTGAGCCTATAGGAGTATAGCTAATAGCCTATATGAGAGCCTATGTGTAAACCTATAGGAAAGCCTATATGGGTGGTATATGTGAGTGTTGTGTGTGAGTGAGTTGTGTGGGTGAGTGTTAGGATAATGTGAGAGTGGTATATGATATTGGTAAGGTAATGGGTAGGGTAAACCAACATATGTTCTAAGATAGGCTAGATACCTAGATACCTATATTTCTTGGTAGGTAAACCTTAGATAGGATAGTATCTAGCTACCCTAAGGAGCCTAGGCTAGTATCTTGGGTATTAGCGGGGTTTCCTTTGTATTGGGCAAGGTATCGGGATTACCTTGGTAAGGGTAATATAGGTTTTACCTAGAACTAAGGTATTTGAGTTTAGAGTCTATGATATGGTTAGAACTTGGTTCCCTTGGTTGGTAATGATCAAATATAGTGCTCCTAGAATAGTTTTGACTTCGGTTGACCATTTTGACCAAAAGTAAACAAAAGTCAACCGAGAGTCAAACTTAGCCTTTAAGCGACTAGATTTGACCAAAACCAAACCAGAGTTGACCAGTTGACTGAAAGTCAACAGTTGGTCAACATTAGACTAGTTTGACCTAGTGTTGACCTAGAGTTGACTAGAGTTGACCAGGGTTGACCAGTTGACCAAAAGTCAACTGTAAGTCAACCTTTGACCCCGTTTGACCTAGTTTGACTTGGATTGACTTTCAGTAACCTGGTATGACCTAGTATGAACCAGTATGACCTAGTATGAGTCAGTTTGACCTAGATTGCCCTAGTTTTGACTTAGACTTGCATATCATGACTAGATTAGCTTTTCTTTCATTATTAAACCCTGTTTGGACTCATGACATCTCATCTATAGGTCTGTGATTACTCTGAGCGTCTGTTCACCTTTTCAGCTCTGGACCACAGGCGAGTACATTCACTGATAGTTTTCATTGTCTTGATATCTGCTATATCTGATTCAGTTGTAGTGTCTTACTCGATTTCTAGTCACGATAGTTCACGGACTAGTATACGTTGGATCATGACATGGGATGTTGTTCCTAAATTTTTATGGTATATTGGTACATATTCTGTCTTATTTCCATGTATTGGTATAGACACCGATTCTAAAGGGGACTTGCTACCCTCTTATAGAATCCCGTGTCATGATGTGTCATGTCCAGATCCATTATACTATTCGGGGATGGAGGAGTTATTAGTGGTTGTGTGATCAAAATTCCAATATTGTTCTATTGTACACATTGTTCATAGCTATACCCTCGCCTCACGACGGGTAAAACCTTACCCTATATCGTTCATAGCTTTCCATGGTGACCGGCCTTACCGCTCTATTGTACACATTGTTTATAGCCGGTCAGATGGAAAGCCTGATCATATTTTCCCAAGCCGATCACATAACGCACTAATAATTCAAGACACCTTTTATATTTATTATCGTAGGAGGCAAAGTTCTGTTCGGGAGAAGGGTTACAACCCCGGTCCTTGTTTGGTTTAAGGGTTGTAACTCGATTTCCGAATAGTTCCCAAGTCGTCTATATATATATATATATATATATATATATATATATATATATATATATATATATATATATATATATATATTTGTCGTCCTATTCAGTACTCACATCTTGATATATCTTTCCTGTTGATTTTGTCTTGTATTTTATTACAGTCTCTTATAGAATTTGTCAATTCACATGGAACTGCTGTTGGTGTTTGTACTTGCTCATTTTCCTGACAGGATACCGTTGACATATTACAGATGATTCTGTGGCAGATTGCCCGACCTATTATGGGGTCGAGTCTGATGGAGTAGACCCGGACTGTGGCTTGTTAGTAGAGCCACTAGACTTTGCTCACCCTGAGTAGTGTAGCTTAGTTAGATTTGCCTGGCCTGCGAGCCAGCTAGTACTTTTCAGACTGTAGTAGTTATATATATTTTCTGTGACTCTGCGATGTTACATATAGCTCTGGACTTGTGTGGATCTTGGACTTATTTCCTGCTTTCATCTATCATATTTTCCTTTCCATGATATCTACCTTAGTTTTACATTCGTGATTGAGACTGTATTGCTATGTCACCTCCATTCGGAGTGTATATACTGTACAGGTACCTTTATCTGTTTAGTTGTAGTATTTATAGATGACCTAGACAGCATTCTACCGTCGATGCTGCGGCGTAGGCTGGACGTAACCACGTACTCGTGCCCCTAATCAGGGTGCGGGTCGTGACACTCTTTTTACCATGCGCCTTCAGGTGCTAAGTTAAGGAAGTCCAGGACAGTGCGAGCCCAACAAGTCCAGTCAACTGTCCAAGCTACGGACCGTCAGCGGGCACCGTTAACTGTTATACGGGCTCCTGATGAAAAGTTGTACAGAATCACCCATGTCCAGTCCCCCAGGGCTAACGGACAGGGTGGGTCTTTAAAGTCTCCCTCCAACGATCGAGAGCAAGTGCTTTTACTAGCCTCGAATCTAGGAGCAAACATGATACCTACGCACCTGTGTGCTCGGGATACCCGAGTCCACCAGTTTAGTGCAAAGGTAGATCAGCCTGCTATCGACTTGTGTGAGGTGATCACTCACAAACACAAAGAGGCAACCTTGGCATGCGATGAGTCCCTCTCAGGACGTCGTTGCACCCAAGTCATCATCAACTGTTGCAGCGACAAATCGGCAGCACCTGAAGATCGGCAGTCCATTTTTCAACGACTGCAGTAGCCAGCACCTGTCCGACAATGACTCAAAAATAGGTGCAAATTTCGGGAGAGAGGAAGGTTCCTCCCGGCAAGGGAGGAAATAAGACAGGCTCTTCCAGCCCGGCAATCTCAGCCAGCACTACAAGGAAACTCTCATCTGGAGGGTTGTTGCCGACAGCCACGGGGGTGTCTATTTAGGTACTCGATCCAGAAAGAAGCTTCCATCACCTAGGAGTGCACCTTTGGCCTCCTTGGGAGTAGATGAAGCTGGAGGTAGCAGTCCCCTCAATATATGCGATAACCCGGTGTACCAGGAGTATACACAGGGGGTAGAGATTCTCCGAAATGATGCAACAGACTTGGACTTCCATGAGGGCGACCACCCTCGCCAAGACGATGCGGCTTCCTGCCCAGGGAGTAGTACTCCTTCCGAGTCCGAGGAAGATGACATTCCGACATTTCTCAACGATTTCTCTGTACGAGAATACGACACGGAGAGCACCTCTGCTACAGTCCCTACCACCTCTACCCATGTACGGACAGTCTTTATGGATGACGATGATCATGAGGCACCCACTGACCGATAATGTCTAGAAGTACTTGAAGCCATGCTCTTGTCCTTGGTCAAGTCAGTAGACGAAATCAAAGCTGCCTTGCCAACTCAACCTGTAGCTAAAGGGATCGTGACAAGTTTTTTTGGTGGCCCATGCAGGTCAGTCTTTGCAAATCATGCGAACTCGTGATAGTACTTAAGTTAGTTGTACTATTGCTAGCCTACGACTAGGAAATGCTCATTCACGAGTTAGGGTTAATTTAATTTAAGAGAATGGCTAGGACTAGGAGTCCCTTATACAATTTTACCGATAGGTAGTCTAGGCCATACAATTTAGATGAGGAGTATTAATTTTGATAGCTTGTCAGATCCCCATATATAGGTACACTATTACCTCTTGATATGACGATATGATCCAATTATTCACTTGTTGAGATAGGGCTTCATAGAGGTAATGATCTAACCTTGATAAATTGTTCAATCCCTCCTCTTTGCCTCTTTAGATATCATCCTCATATCTTAGTCTGAATTGTCTATTAGTTCCTATTTTGCCTTAAGAATTATTATTTCTATATATTTTTTGATTATGTTATCCACATACGAACCTCGAGTTAGTCCCGATTCAAAGTTTTTTCCCAATGGCTTGAATACACATGAAATAGGTACTAGAATGGTTGTATTTCTTTGTCTTCAGTTATTCCCTCCCTGTTCAATCTTTTATTGTAAGGGTTGTGACTGATAGGACAAATACATACGCCTTACTTCATAGTCAACTTGTTTGAATCTCTAGAAGCTCATAAATTTTTACAGATATAGTTAAAGGAATGTTAGTTAACTCATAATGACAGGACAGCAGCACACTGTCGCCATTTATTTGAATTATGGAGACTATGGATTCACTACAACCAGCAGCGCACTGGCAAGACACGACCCCTAGAGTTAAAATTAGTTTAAGAAAATATAGGTTATAGAATATTGCTAAAAC
Source organism: Iris pallida (assembly GCA_029216955.1). Taxonomy (NCBI): domain Eukaryota; kingdom Viridiplantae; phylum Streptophyta; class Magnoliopsida; order Asparagales; family Iridaceae; genus Iris; species Iris pallida. The sequence goes on along the minus strand of JANAVB010018200.1, from coordinate 5,301,650 downwards.
TAGGGCTAGTAGCCTTCTTTGATCGTAGTTACCCTTGAGTCAATATTGGATAGAGTTGTCACGACCCGCATCCGCTTTTTCGGATACGAGACGTGTCCAAGCCAGCCTATGCCGCAGAGTCGGCGGTAGAACGCTGTCAAGCCCGCAAGAAAGAAATGCTCAAGAAATAACATTTGATGCTCATTCACATTTCTACATTTATTACAACATTTATAATTAAAGAAAATACAAGATTTTATAATTAATGAAATTGATACAATTGCTTTCTATTTCTAGGTTGACCTCAGCATACCTAAGCCTTCCCAATACTAAGAGTGATCGCGGCTAAACCTGAAAATTGTTGGTTTCTAGTCAGGAATGGAACAAGTACACAAACTGACGACAAATCGAAAACATAATAGAATTAACAAGACATGAAAATAACATATGAGAGGTGAAAACTAGAAGATACTGATTACATGGAACGGTGGAGAAGTAAAAGAAAAATAAAAGACATCTACCTATGTGGTGTGAAATATCTGTTTCGATATGTGAACGGCTAGGGGGTAAATCTGGCACCCTGCACGTGTCGTGTGCAGCTGCTATTCTCCATGAAAGACACGGGAGATAGTTCTGGGTAGTCCACATGTCTACTAAGATATTTCCCCTCCCGACTACTCCGTGTGACGAGCGTGTCAACAAGCAGCAAGATATATGTATAAACATGAAATAAAAAGACTACTATGAATCGGAAAGCAATCAGAAAGTGCACTTGCCTGTGGTCCTTAGCTGGTGAAACTGGTACTACCATTTCGTTCAAAACTCATCCAATTGGTTAGGGCTGGGATGCAGGAGTCCCAAGGTCACAAGGAAAGATGGATACGATTAGTCACGACTTAGGATTTAACATTGAGGAGGAATTTGCATAAATAACTAATTATAACTATTTTGAAAATTATTATATGATTTGAAAAAGTATACATATATATTTACTGAGTCAAAGCGTCTATCTCTAGAAGGTTCATTTAGAAAATAGTTATGATACATGAACTATACTCCGCTAGCGAAAATAATTTTAGATAACTATATACATAAACATTTTGAGGCTAACCCTAATTTGTCCAATATACCCTTTTATATAAAATCTATTTATTTATATATATATATTTATTAGAAATACAAATCCAATAAAATTCTCTTATCTTTATTTAAGACCAAAAGTATATATTTATTATGAAAATCATTAATATAAAATTTTATGGAGACTATTTACGTTATTAGTTAGAACTCATATATTTATAATCTATATACTAATAAACAGTGAGCCCAAAACCATATCCTATAATTGTTCCCTCTATCATTTTGAAATATATTATGTAAATATTTCTGTGCAATAATAATTATAATACTAATGACAACTATAAACCAAAATAATTCTAGTAATAATATTAATAAATATCTATACAACATAAAATAATATCTCCTTGTTTGTCATGTCAGCCAACTATACTAAACGATTGGTATTAGTAGTGGCAACTTGCAAGGAACTTCTACTTTTAGCATTCACCTACTACAATAGCTAGTAAAAGAAAAGTGGCAAAGCATTTATGTATGCACTGCTCCTTTCTGAGTTGAGAAAAGAGTTCAGACTTTAAAAAGAAATAGGAAAAGAGTGTATATACTTTAGGAAAGAAACAAGATTAGAGAGGAGAGAGAGAGAGAGAGTTACCATTTGGGAAAAATAAATAGAGGTGATCGAGCGAAGAAAGTTACAGAGAGCATGAGAGAGTCGACGGAGAGAGTTCACTGCTCTTCTCCGTCGTTGCTCGGGAGATCCTCACTATGGCTCGACGTTCGAGGGAGGAGCTCGACGGAAATATCGTCGACGGGAAGTCATCGGCGTAGTCGTCGGTGATTGACCGCGCGTGGTGCTGGCGCTCGAGAACTGAGGCATCGAACGGTTGTTCGCTGGAGAGGTGATGTGGCCGGTACGGATCGAGGCCGGTGGGTCGATGGCGCAACCGGAAGTGCGGCACCGGGTCGGGGACAAGTTCAACGCCGAAAGAAAGGTAAGGGGTGTTTGATTTTTGGGGTGTATGCTGTTGTGGTCATTATGGGTTGTTGGTCGGAGAAGAACGGTAGTCTTGGCGGTGATGTTGGTTGATGGGTGTCGAGTGGTTGTCGGAAGGTGGGGCTCGATAGGGACAACGTATCTAGGAGGCGGCTGCGCTCGCCGGGCTATCGACCGGGCGGCGAGGTGGTGTGGTCGGCTGTACTTCGTAGGTAAGTGTTATGGCATGGTAGTGCCGGAGATGGTGATGATATGGGCGGTGATACTGGTGTGAGTCTATGGGGGTGTGCAGGTTCTTTTTATGGTGGATGGTTCTTTTTATGGGATAAAATTACGCTTAGAATTTCTATAGATAACTATTTCCCATTAATTTAAATCTGATAAACTTTTAAATCAAAGTAATCTTAATCGAAGTCATATAATAGCCATAACTAAGTAAAATCAAAGTATATTCTTATCTTTTATCAAAAATTCAAATTATACAGTATACTATTATCTTTATCAAAATTCAAATTATACTTGATTCAAATCCAAAGCAATCAACATAAATACCTGAAAATTGATACTTGACGCTATCAAAATAATTTAAGTTATATTTTTTTTAAAATCATAATCAATTAACCGCTTATCATAATAAATTAGCTTATTTTATTTAGTATTATCAAAACAAAAGGTAATTCTAAATCAATCTAGATAAATCAAACCTTAATCACAATAATAATTTTGAGATATATTCAATATTATCAAATACTATTTAAAACAGATTTTCTAAATTCAAATTTTTAAACATAATTGATAGTAGTAAAGAATCTATATATCCTTTAAAATTAAACCAAATAAATGTTAGGTCAACTAAATTCTAAATTTAATCTAAAGCGATTTAAAAGCAATATTAAATATTATTAATAATATTTAAAATACGTTTAACCAAGGCTAATTCAATACTTTGTAAATAAAAGTAATACTTTAAAATAATTCTTTGAAATGATCTTCTAAATAATACTTAAGACACATTTTCAATATTAAATAATTAATAAATCTAAATATTGTTTATAAAATCATATAAATAGTTTGCCAATCTTTCATTAATCAAAATATAACATCATCTTCTTTAACTAATAATAATAATAATAATAATAATAATAATAATAATAATAATAATAATAATAATAATAAAATTCGGGAAGAGGAGTTACAAGAGTTAAGAAGTGTTTGACTTTGTATCATATTTGAGTTACGAAACTAAGGGTTTACCGCAGCCCGAGTATATGGGCGAGGCATAATCCTCGGTAAAATGACTCCAGACATGATTACAAGTCTAGGATACTATAGAGGATAGAAGAATGTCCTATATGTCCCCTAAGATCCAAAGCCAATACTAATGAAAGTTCTATAAGTTGGGTAGCATGTCTCCCGACATAGCATTCCGTGGTCCTTGTGATCTATTGACGAGGTAATTGACTGACACTAATAGGTTACCTAGAATATGGAATTTAGAGGTCCATAACCCATTAGTCGACCAAGGCTTTATGGATAAGAAGATAGGAGGATGGCCGTATAAGCAAGAACACCGGGTAAGGTTTGATTCTCACGAAACTCGAACTACTTGTGCTTTCTTTCAAAAATCTTGCCTACTTGTATTTTGACTATCTTGACCAATGTTGCTATTATAGCCTAGTTTTGTCAGCTCACTCTTTTCTTGAGCTTGATTCAAGACATATGTTTAGTGGGGAAGCCTACTAACATATTATTTATTCAGAATCGATGTATTACGGTCTGATCAACTGTAGTGCACTCGTTTCGTTCTCTCTTTGATTATCCCACGTGGATTGAGATTTTGAGATATCATCTATAATCTCGTCCACGGCTGCATTGACAATTCCTCTTGAATTATACATTCGCCTTTGAATTACGAAATTGTATTCAGTGACATCTTTCTTGAACTCTTTATTATTTTTGTCTTTCACTGACTTGGAAAGACGAAAGCTCGTATTGGTAGAGAGATATAGAGTATCCACATGGCTATAATAGTTGTATACACAAGTGTAGCTACCATCGGCCATCCATGAGATTGAGTTATTCGTTCTCCTCCCGATCCTCAAATGCTATTGGGACCTTCTAGCCATCTGAACTTGAGAATGATTAGGATTTTAACCTTAGTCAAAATGCCAACCTAGGAGACTATCTATTCTCAAAAAACCAATTGTTGTGAGTCCCTAATTATTATTTTTGAAGCTTGCCTTAACTAGTATCCCTTAAGCCTTAACCCAATCCTTCCTCGACCAAAGCCTACAGTTAGACATGAGATGAATAGACAAAGGTAAGGATAATCATTTACCGTGACTATGGTAGACACTCATCCCGAGATTGGTTTCCAACAAGTATGGCCCTAGTTATGTAAAAAAAATTATTAAGACCTAACTAGTGTTGGAACACCACAGTCACTGGCTTAGCCAATACCATAGCTTAAATATCATGTCTTATTATGATCTACCAGTTATCAACAACAATACATGATCACTACAGCCCATACCACTAGAACCCTTGTGACAATAGTCCGGCAGCTTGACGCCAATAGAGATTCACGACTCAGTTGTTAGAAATCTTTTCATATGATGTGCCTTAGAGTTGGCTATCCCGTCGATAACTCTTTTATACTGTGGACGAGTAGACCATTTATTTTATCGACCATGTGTCATTGTACGTACTCGTTTCCATTCATTGAGGAACGATCCTTGATTTGACTTATATATACCGTATCCCATTACGCAGTGCCTTATTCTTTATTAACAGGAGTCGAGGTACAATACCCGGACTTGTAATTCTTCTAACCTTATTATTCCTAAAACCATGTCCTAGCTTCTAAGGTGGGTAGACTGTAAGCCTTCTAAAATTTTGGGGTATGCGAGAATTACCAATTGATAAGAATAATTTTTATTAGGATGATAACTAGTACGTCCCTTGGACTCCCACTTTCCATGTAGACCATTTTGTGTCCCCGGCCATGTCAGTAATAGTCGGAGCACGAGACCAGCTAATACCTTCCGACAAATTTCATATGCAAGATCTAGACGAGTCCACCTTCATCTAGGTATATCAGGTCCCACTCAAACCCGTCCCCTTGTACTCTAATTTTTATGGTACGACTTTCATGTCAAAAGGACTGGCTATAACCCTTACCATAATAACCGTATGCTTCCCGACTACAATTAGAGACTCAACCTTGACTCAAACCTTTCGACCCAATATATGGTTATGATCTACTCGAAGCCCACGACGCACCTGACACTAGTGTGCCACTCAATTGTGTCTTCTCATGCTACTTAAACACAAAAGTCACTGAAGGTGCATTTTTGGGCTTTAGAGACCTAGCTAACCAACCTGACTGCCAACTAGCTCAACCACTTGGGTGGAAACCTATTCTAGGTTACCTTAACCTAGTAGAAATAGTTTTATCATTGGGATCTTGTTCAGTCCATATAGGTTGAAATCCAAGGTTCATCCAACCAACGAGTGATGTCCAATTAGAGAATCCATTAAGACCAGTAAAACCCATCCATGCATACCACTATATTTGGACTATAAAACCAAACTTTTGAAATAGGTCCTTATACCTATTATGTAGTCTTCCCCTCCTAGAATGTGAAGTCATTCATAACCATTATTCCATCTACCTGGAAGTCGCGATACGATCTTTTGCATCTATATCCCTTGATCGTGTGTTTAAATAACCATGGGAAAGATCACAATCTTGATTTCTAGAAATTCCATTCTATTGTAGAACGAATTTCTAGAATGGGACTTCTGTATTGCACGGATTGCAAGCCCCTCTAGGAAATGAAAGGTTCCTTCGATTTTGCAAGTGATTGGACTAGAGTAGCCAATCTAGCAAATAAGTCAATAGTTCATAGACTTTCTTTCTATCTGCATCATCGGATACTACTCTACCGCTCTTGAAACTTCATATTCGCTCTCGGATATTTATCCTTATCTTACTGTCCTTTCTATTACAAAGCGACGTAAGGTCATGCTTATTAGAATATACCAATATTTCTTAGCTACTTGTGTAAATTTGCTGCTTGATAAATTTTGGATTGCTTGATAGATAGGAAAGGATTATAGGTGCCATATACAGTAGATATCTATTGATAGAAATTTTAGCAATTAGTTGGAAGATTATGAAGTTTTAGTGACATGAGATTTGAGAGAGTAGTGTGACCCAAGGTGGGTAGAAGTCCTCGGAGTTTTGTAATTACAAGATGGCTAGGAGGAGGATGTAAACTATTTTTGAGGAATTAAAATTTACGGAGATTAAGGTAATAGTAGATTTCCTTTTTGAATTTAAGGAATAGTTATGAGTTAAAATTTTGAGGACGAAATTATTTCAAGGTGGGTAGATTTGTAGCTGTCCTTCCCGAAAATTTGAAATATTTTATTATTATTTATTTTTATTTGAATGGTGATTTTTAGATTTTTATAAATAATTTTTTAGTTAATGATTACGGTAGATGAATTTAGCTATGGTGGAGTTTTGGAGTACACGGTGACTAGAAATCGTGGCACGGATAGTGCCATGGCGTGCTTTGGCTAGTGTATTAGCCCTGGTAGGGAAGGTCGAGCCATAGCGATGTCCTAAGTAGAAAAACCAGGCCAAGTTGCGACTTAACCCTTACCGAAATTTTATTTGTTTATTAATTATATTATTGAGTTTAGGGAAACCAGTTATACCATTTTAGCCCGGACTGGACCCGAACTGAGTCCAAGCCCATGTAGTCATGCGGCACGTCCAATGACATTCGTGTTTATGGAATGTGGTATGATGGTGTTGTATTTCGTTTTAATGACTTAATGAATATTTTCTAGTATTCGTAATTAAATATTATAATTATCATTATTAATTAATATTCAATGATATTTGTATAAAATAGGTCCTTGTACGTTTTGGGATTATTAGACTGCACATAGTGGCATATATACACCATTATTGATTTATTGAATTTCGTTATTATTACTATTATTATATTTATCGAGGTTATTATTATATAATATTATTATTATTATTATTATTATTTGTTATATGTATTTTGTTATCAATAAATATTATTATATATGGTCATATTTATAAAAATAGGCCCTAATCTAGGAATAGATAATATTAGGATTTTATTTAGATTTTTGGATATCATTATACTAGTATTCATAAGAATATATATATATATATATATATATATATATATATATATATATATATCTATATATATACAAGCTAAACGGGTGCGGGTCGTGACACAACCAGCTAGGACGCCCGGACAAACAAGCTTGGGACCCGCAGTCAACGCGGACTCCAACACGACTGCCCCTCCTTTGGGTGATGATCCCTTAGGAGCATCCGTTCCTTCAGCTGCAAATGAAGCTAATGAAGGAAGTCCAGGAGTTTCGAGCAATGTTCAATGCCCAAGACTCCTCTCGGGACCTCAGAATACGGCAGCCGTATCCCGTTGCATGGAGAGATGTGCCTTTTCCACCACGGTACAAGCCATTTCATATCGATTCGTATGACGGAAAGACCTCTGCTAGTCGGTACATGACTTACTTTGAGGTCACAGCCGACCACTTGCCACATAGTGACGCCATCCTCATACGATTATTCATCGAAGCATTGGAGGGGATTGCGTTCGACTTGTACCGCAACCTTCCCGACAACTACATCTATTCTTTTGATGGCTTCAAGCACATGTTCCTGGAGAGGTTCTACGAAGTGGGGCATGATGTGACAATGTCATCTCTCATGGACGTCGTTCAAGGAAAGAGTGAGCTAACAAGGAACTATATTGAGCGGTTCTGCCAGACTGCAATGAGATTGCCCCAAGGCAATCCCTAGAGCTCCTTGATTGAAATCTGCCAGAAGAAGCTGCTCCCCGCAATTAGCCTCTAGATGGACGACGATCAGTTCAGGGATTGGACGACCTTCATCATAAGTGCTACCAATACGGAAACAAAGTTGAAGAAGGCTCACCAGTTGGGATTACACATCCCAGATGGAGAGAATAAGGGCAAACGTCCTGGTTTCACCTCCAGCAACAACAACAACAGTGGCGGCACCTCCAATCGGGATAATAAAGACAAACAGGCTATGGTCGCCGATGCGACCAAGAAGCCTGAACAAAAATAGACGGAAGGTCAATGGCCCAAGGTGAATTACTCATTTGAAGATAGTCATGTCAAACATATCTTCGATATGCCCTTGCAAGGGGGTAGGATCCAGCTCCCTCCACCAAGGCACGAGCCCCGAACGGCAGAAATGGAGGAGCCAAAATATTGTCACTTCCACCGCTATGTCCATCATTCCACTCATGACTGCTTCCAATTAAAGCGGTACATCCAGAGTCTTATCGACTCCAAAGCTCTGTCGATAGACTTTGAAGAGGTTACCGTGGCGACGAACATGGTGTCAATTCAGTTCGGTGACTTTCCTCCAACAAGCACTCCAGATGGGGTAACACCCGTCCCTCGGGAGACGATAGAGGTTACCAATCTTCCATCCATCCAGAACCAGACATCTGGACTGGTACCTCTCACTACTTCGCGATGAGAGATCATATGGGTGCACCCAGACTTAGTGCCCGAAGTTACCTAGGCGGTGTCATCTCCTACCAACAAGAAGAAGGGCAGGAAGTCTAGATCTTATCATACAATTTTAGCCAAAGCTGAGGAAGCGACAGCCGTTGTTGCCCGGTCTGGAGCACAAGTCCAGCCAACACTGGGCAATTCAGTTGAAGATCCTCAGCCAACAACGTTGCCAGCCTTTGATGTTCCAAGGCTGCCTCAGCCTCCATCGGCAGATAAGTCCAAGACAAAGGAAACCCGCTTCGATAGGCCACTCCGTAACGATGCACCTCAGGACTGGAGAAACCTTACAACTTTGACATATTAGCACAATTGGCTAATACGCCAGCAAAGTTGTCATTATATGAGCTCCTAAGGCTCTCCAAGGATCTTCGTGTCGCATTGAGCGAAGCACCCCAAAATGTTGACGCCTACTTAACCCAGGTTAAGCCTCCAGGGGAAGACCCGTCAGCAGATCTACAGGGCAGCAATGGCACAGATGCAATGCCCAACATCATATTTACTCCACATGACATGTTGATTAAGTCCAACTTGCGTGATCGGCCCTTGTACTACACTGGATATATAGGCGACATCAAGGTGGATCAGATGCATATCGACCCTGGCTCGTCAATAAGTATCATCCCGAAAAGCTTGCTCCCACTTCTTGGCATCCCTATGCACCGGCTAGCGGCGACCAATACTGCCATTAGCGGTTTCAACTCGGGAATGAGCTATCCCCTAGGGAAGATCCGATTGAAATGTCAGATTGGTGACCTGAAGACGAAAGTTACCTGCTACGTCATAGATGTAGACACGTCCTACAACATCCTCTTGGGGCGTCCGTGGATACATGACTATATGATCGTGCCATCCACCCTCCACCAATGCTTCAAGTATGTCAGTAGGCACGGCTTCGTGAAGACTAAATTTGCCAACATCGATCCCTTCAAAGGGGTTGAGTCTTATTATTCTTTGGAGGCTTGTCTATATGAAGAATCTAAGAGGTACATAACTGACGAATCGACGACCATCATAGGGCCAGAGGAGCCCTTGAGAATTTATCTCCAGGCCCGTAAACCGGGAAAAGCCGCACCCCTTGTCGCAACTTTGCATAAAGAGGTGTCCGGTTCTCTCGTCTAAGCTGCACAGTCGGAACCAATGGTCGTCCGACTCCCAAAGCTAGGAGCCAAAACCTGTCATAGGGCCGATGGTGATCCGACTGCTGAAATCTAATCAAAGGCAACAGGAAGATGCTAGGCCCTCTGTAACGTCGATGGTGATCTGATTGCCAAAATCTACTCAAAGGCAACCGGAAGACACAAAGTCCCTTGCCGAGCCAATTGTCATCCGTCTTCCCAAGACAAGCCGGCAACCAAGTGTCGATCTGATACCCTCAGGCAAGCCAATACCACAAGCCGAACCATTGGTGGTCAAGTTGCCCAAGATAGCATCCCGACCTATGAACTCGCAGGGGTTTGCCGAAGAGGATGTAGAACTCGCCAAATACCTGGTGGCACAGGCGGATAGCCCATCTCCTGATGATGTAATCCCTGTGGACAAAATTCCTTATTTCATCAATAAGAGGCTGCCGTTAGACTATTCTGAGTATGATAAGCTTAATCTAATGTATGTTGCACAGGACTGTCTAGACATTAGCCTGTACACACAGGTGACAACCGTCCATACCCCAAATCAACTTGCTCCCATTAAAGGTGCTTACTTTCTGGTCCCAGACAGAAAACGATGGGATCACACAATCATCTTTGGCCGAAAAAAATGTCCTCAATCTTTCACGCCACAAGAGTTCGATTTCGGACCCGACGCTGGAAAATTATCGCTCTACCTGTATAGTCCTCAAGCCAAGTACTTCATGCAAAAGCAGGGGTACGACGTGGAGGCTACCCGGGTCTGAATCACGGTAGCGGCCGGGGATTGCCTCTACAGTCGTCGGCACCGGCTGGGAAACCTCAGGACTATTATCACAAATCCAGACACTATGTTACACCACCAACAACGCCCGAAAGTTCCGATAAAAAATGCAAGTGGCACTCTCATTCGTCCGAGTCACCCACTTACGACTCCGATAGCAGCATTGGAGATATATTCAGACAGACATTATACGTCAACATTGTTAGGGTTATATACTAAAAGCATCACTTTTGTAGTAATCTTATTTCCTTAAATTTTGAATGAGAATCATATGGGCAAATGTTTGCATATTGTATTTGTTGCAAGTGTTAATGCAAATGTCTGATATTCTATATTGTAGATAATATGGTGTGTGGTGTCACACAGAAGATCATATTATCAGTTTCTTATGGAGTATATAAATAGTTCACAACCTAGATAGACTTGGACAATCTATTGGAAAGGTTGTAGTGTAATCTGGTATTAGTCTATCTTGACTATAGGTTTACACTAGTACACTTTGTGTGTATTGAACAGGACCACTTGATGTTGTTCTCTTTGTACTGACTACATAAGAGAACAAATACCTCTGTTATTATGGATGCTTGTACTCTTAATCCGGATATAATAACGGACATATATATACAATGTGCATTACTTTGACTCATAAAAGAGTGAGATTCATTATGGATCAACAACCTCTATGAATTGGGTAATAACATTGTATGTATGATGGGCTGTTGATTATAAATGGAATCCATGTCCCGATACATCGGGTTGATGATGTCCTCTTAAGGAGCTCATAAGGATTGTCATGTAAACCCTGCAGGTGGATTATATCCGACATGACAAATAAAGTTGAGTGGTACTACTTAAGGATAAAAGATGTCGAATCAATATAGTTGTCAGTAACTTAATTTGATCGACGGACATACGATATCTTAACATGGGGAGCCAAACGAGCATATAATAAAAGAAGCCCACAAACATAATTTGGGATTAGGGAGGTAGTGCAACAATAGCTCATTAGTGGACCGAGCTATTGTTAATGGGCCTGGATTGTGTGTTCGGGCTGAACACGGGATATCCAGATCCGTTAGGAGGCCTAACCCTAATTTCTCCTCATGGTCCCTGCCGTAGCCTATATATATCCTCTATTCTCTAGCCGCCAGATTACTGATCAGAAATCTGAAATTTTCTCTAAATTCGTGATTCACGTAAGGAGAGAAATAGAGTGCTGCCAAGGAGAAGAAAAAGTTGGAAGATCGTCGCCCACACGACGTCCAACTCGAGGAAGGAATACGTGCAGAAGATCTTGGGGTCGTTCACTCGAGATTGCCAGAAATTACTTGTCTCCTTTCCATCGCAGGTATAATTCGTGAACCCTAGTTTCCTCCTATGAAGGGTTAGAACACGTATTAGATCTGTTTAACTTTCTATCGATCAATATGCACACTAAAGGAAGGGTCCTGGGAATCCCCAGTTCCATCAATTGGTATCAGAGCCACTTTGGATCTACGTATTGATTGATACGTCCATGTTATCCAATAAAATTTGCGCTATGTAATAGTCGGTAGATGTAGATCTGTTCTAACTCGGTTTTGCAGGCATCTTAGATCCAACTATTATGGTCCAATGCATGTTTTTTGATTGTGTTATTTAAACCACGGACATGTCGTGGATGTTGTTGTTGCTGTGGATGTAATTAAAATTACGAGGGTTGATCGTGCTTATTAATTTAATTTTTCAATCTAGATTATGTGTGAACTCCTTCGGGAGGCATAGGATTGATGTAATTTTAATTATTTTTGATCAATCGTGATGGCGGTGGTGGCTGTTTCTGACGCCGGACGAGATGCTGGTTTTGAGCAATCCAGAGGCCGACAGATGATTTTCGATGAAGGAATCGACAGCCAAAACCTAAAAAAAAAAATCTGCGCAGCGCCAGATTTTGGATTCGGATAGTTAAGGACGGAGCAGCAAAGATGACCATAATAGTTGGATATTTTCTCTTATTTTTGTCATTTTGCTTTTTCTAATTATGCATGTTTATTATTGTGTGGTTATTTTTTTTGAAAAACCAAGCCTACATTAATAATGGACAACATGGACATAATATCAACTAGTAGAAAAACCCTCATTGTTAAATAACTAAGTGGGAGAGGATTTTTATTTAGTATAAATCATATGGTCTCCATTACTGGTTTGTAGGTGATGTAATTATACTTGCGTGTTGGCTTTAGTGCTGTCCTCCATATCGGATGAGTATAATTATGGATCACCAGTACAAACTTCCTTAGGGATAATTGTAGAAAGTTACCTAGTATGTGTTCACTTCTCCATCTGAAGGAACTCATTACAAGGTAATGGACTTAGTATTAAGTAATGGTATACACTTAGATACAAATAATGGTATCCTCCCCATCGGAGTCACTGCTATTATTTGTATGACCAGAGCAAGACCAGCATATTAATTTTATTTATCATAAAGTTATATTGACATGATAGTAAAATTAATAAGAAAAATCTACTTGAACAAAGTTGAATTTGTATACGTCTACACTATCGTGGCATGCTAAATTCATGGTGTTCAAGGTGTTGGTGAATTTCTTATTATTGTTTTGAGGGAATCAATATTTAGTTAATTCAAAAAAAAATTTTGCCCTACATAATTTTATTTATGTGATTCTCAGGATTTCAAAAAAAATGGGTTCTTTCAGTCCACTTATGGTGATTCTTAAAGAAAAACATACTGGACCTAATTATATTGACTGAAAACGTAATTTGGACATTGTTCTGACTGCTGAGGAGTACAAATATGTACTTGTTGAGGAATGCCCACCTAAGCCTGATGCTAACTCTGATGAAGAGGTCAAAGAGGCTTATAAGAAGTGGAAAAAGGCAGATGAGATGGCGCGGTGTTACATTCTGGCATCTATGTCAAATGTACTGCAACATCAGCATCAGGCCATGACCACAGCTTATGACATGATGTATAACCTCAAGGAACTATTCGGACATCAGAATAGAGCAGCTAGGCAGTTTGCTATGAAATGTTTGATGAATACAAAAATGGCTGAGGGCACACCAATAAGGGATCATGTTCTCAAGATGTTGGGTCATCTGAATGAGATGGAGATCCTTGGTACTGAAATCGATGGGGAAACCCAGGTCGATATCATTTTCGGGACTCTGCCTAAAAATTTTGACAATTTCTGCCTTAATTACAACATGAACAAAAGGTTGTATAGTTTGGCAGAACTTGCAAAAGAGCTACAGGATGCTGAATCTCTCTTTAGGCAGAGTGGTCATATTTTTGTTTCTGAAAAGGCTTCTACTTCTAGGCCAAAAGGCGGTAAGAAGAAGAATAACATTCAGAAACAGGCAAACTTAGCAAAGAAGGGCATGGGACCTCAAGGTGCGGTGAAAAAGCCGAAAGGCAAATGTTTCAAGTGCAAAGGGTCAGGACATTGGAAGAGTGATTGTCCACTTCTCAAACAAGGGAACAAAGAAGGTATATCTCATTTACTAGTAGTTGAAACATGTTTAGCGGTGTTATCTACCGGCACCTGGTGTGTAGATACAGGAGCCACTAATCATGTCTGCAATACATTGCAGGGGTTCCAGGAAACCAGACGGCTCAGTGATGGAGAGATATGCTTGTTCATGGGTGATGCTACAAAAGTATCGGTCGTTGCATTAGGAGATGTTACTTTATCTTTTGGTAGAAATAAGTCTTTGACATTGAGAGATTGTCTTTATGCACCTTCACTTAGAAGGAATTTAGTTTCTGTTTCTATGTTAGTTAAGGATGGATATTCAGTTTATTTTAATGACAATATTGTTATTAGAAAGAATAAACATTTTATCTGTTCTGGTGCATTGGTTGATAATTTTTATGTCATTATTCCTATTTCGCCCACAATGCAACTTATGAAAATGAATAATATGTCATCTAACTTAAATAAGAGAAAAGAACCTTCTTGTATGAACCAAACATATCTTTGGCACTTACGATTGGGGCATATTAACCTAAGAAGGATTCAAAGACTGGTTGAAGATGGACCTTTGAGTTCATTGGAAGTGGAGGCACTACCAGTCTGTGAATCCTGCTTGGAAGGTAAAATAACCAAAAGGCCTTTTATGGCAAAGGGATATAGGGCCAAAGATGTGTTGGAATTGGTTCATTCTGATTTGTGTGGACCCATGACTATCCAAGCTAGAGGTGGCTTTGAATATTTTGTCACATTTATTGACGATTATTCAAGGTATGGATACATTTATTTGATGCGCCGTAAGTCTGAGTGCTTTGAAAAATTCAAAGAGTACAAGGCTGAAACGGAGAAACGTCATGGAAAATGTATCAAGTCATTACGATCAGATCGTGGTGGCGAGTACCTCTTTTGAGAGTTTAGGGATTATTTATCAGAGGCTGGGATTGTATCCCAATTGACTGCACCTGGAACGCTCCAACAGAATGGTGTAGCCGAAAGAAGGAATAGAACTCTTATGGAGATGGTTAGATCAATGATGAGTTATTCGGATTTGCCAGATTCGTTTTGGGGATATGCCTTAGAGACTGCAGCTTATATTTTGAACTTGGTTCCTTCTAAGTCAGTACCTCTTACTCCCACAGAGCTGTGGATTGGACGTAAGCCTAGTCTGAAACATGTTCGCATTTGGGGTAGTCCAGCACATGTGCTGAATGGGAAAGCAGATAAGTTGGAATCTCGTACAGAAGTACGCTTGTTTGTAGGTTATCCAAGAGGAACGAAAGGAGGTTTATTTTATAGTCCTAAGGATCAGAAGGTCATTGTTAGCACCAATGCCCGATTCTTAGAGGAAGACTATGTGATGAACCATAAACCCACAAGTAGAGTTGTTCTAGAAGAACCGAGACGTGAGACACCAAGTACTTCAGTACCAACAGTACAAGAGGATGAACCACAAATAACTGCACAATGTGTCACAAATGTTACACCACAACCGATAGTGCCTCGTCGTAGTGGGAGGGTTTTGATACAACCTGATAGATATATGTTCTTGGGAGAGTCATCAGACTTCGTCCCTGAGGAACAAGATTATGATCCATGTACCTACAATGAAGCACTCCAAGATAAAGATGCAGAGTCTTGGCAAAAAGCAATAATATCTGAAATAGAATCTATGGATTCTAATCAGGTCTGGGAGCCTGTAGAACCATCCGTTGGTGTAAAAGCCATTGGATGCAAGTGGGTCTATAAGAGAAAAAGAGGATCAGACGGTAAGGTTGAAACCTTTAAAGCTCGGCTTGTAGCAAAAGGTTTTACTCAAAGAGAGGGTATCGATTATGAGGAAACCTTTTCTCCTGTAGCCATGCTTAAGTCTATTCTTTTATCTATTGCAGCTCATCTCGATTATGAGATTTGGCAAATGGATGTCAAGACAGCTTTCCTTAATGGAAGTCTTGAGGAAGACATCTATATGAAGCAACCAGACGGGTTCATTGAAAAGGGCCAGGAGCATCTTGTTTGTAAGCTCAAAAAGTCCATTTATGGACTTAAGCAAGCTTCCAGATCTTGGAATATCTGTTTTGATCAGGTGATAAAATCCTATGGATTTGATCAATGTTAGGATGAATCATGTGTATACAGAAAGTGTGACGGAAATGTGGTGGTGTTCCTAGTACTTTATGTGGATGACATCTTGCTCATTAGAAACAATGTGAAGGTATTATCTGATGTAAGGGTATGGTTATCCAAACAGTTTGATATGAAGGACTTGGGAGAAGTAGGTCACATCCTTGGGATCAAAGTTCTACGAGATCGCAAGAAAAGGATGTTGGGCTTATCCCAAGCTTCCTATATCGATATTATACTAACTCGTTTTAGTATGCAAAATTCTAAGAAAGGTTTCTTACCTTTTAGACATGGAATTGCTCTATCAAAGGAGCAGTATCCGAGGACACCTAAAGAGATAGAGAACATGAAGGCAGTTCCTTATGCTTCAGCAGTAGGAAGCTTAATGTATGCAATGCTATGTACGAGACTAGACATCTGCTTTGCCGTAGGCATGGTCAGCAGATATCAGTCTAACCCAGGATAAGAGCACTGGACTGTCGTAAAGCATATTTTGAAGTACCTGAAAAGGACTAAAGAGTATATGCTAGTTTACCAGGCAGATAGTTTAGTTCCCTTGGGGTATACAGACTCAGATTTTCAGTCAGATAGGGATTCCAGGAAATCTACCTCAGGTTATGTGTTTACTTTGGGAGGTGGAGCCATTGTGTGGAGGAGTATCAAGCAAAAATGTATTGCTGATTCCACCATGGAAGCCGAGTATGTGGCAGCCTCTGAGGCAGCCAAAGAAGCGGTTTGGCTCAGAAACTTTCTGTTGGACTTAGATGTGGTACCTAGTTTGCCTAAGTCTATTACACTTTATTGTGATAATAGTGGTGCAGTGGCAAACTCGAAGGAACCACGAGCCCATAAGACAGGCAAACACATTGAGCATAAGTACCACCTGATACGAGATTTCGTAAAGAAATGAAAAGTTGCTGTGATCAAGATAGCATCAGCCGACAACCTAGTTGATCCCTTTACAAAGAGCTTACCAGCTAAGGCTTTTGACAGTCATGTTGAGGGAATTGGAGTCAGATGTGTAGCAGCATGGCTTTAATTATAAGTGGGAGATTTGTAACAGTATACTGAAAAGCAATGCTTTGAGTATAAGTGGGAGATTGTTAGGGTTATATACTAAAAGCATCACTTTTGTAGTAATCTTATTTCCTTAAATTTTGAATGAGAATCATATGGGCAAATGTTTGCATATTGTATTTGTTGCAAGTATTAATGCAAATGTCTGATATTCTATATTGTAGATAATATAGTGTATGGTGTCACACAGAAGATCATATTATCAGTTTCCTATGGAGTATATAAATAGTTCACAACCTAGATGGACTTGGACAATCTATTGGAAAGGTTGTAGTATAATCTGGTATTAGTCTATCTTGACTATAGGTTTACACTAGTACACTTTGTGTGTATTGAACAGGACCACTTGAGGTTGTTCTCTTTGTACTGACTACATAAGAGAACAAATATCTCTATTATTATGGATGCTTGTACTCTTAATCCGGATATAATAACGGACATATATATACAATGTGTATTACCTTGACTCATAAAAGAGTGAGATTCATTATGGATCAACAACATCTATAAATTGGGTAATAACATTGTATGTATGATGGGCTGTTGATTATAAATGGAATCCATGTCCCGATACATCGGGTTGATGATGTCCTCTTAAGGAGCTCATAAGGATTGTCATGTAAACCCTACAGGTGGATTATATCCGACATGACAAATAAAGTTGAGTGGTACTACTTAAGGATAAAAGATGTTGAATCAATATAGTTGTCAGTAACTTAATTTGATCGACGGACATACGATATCTTAACATGGGGAGCCAAACGAGCATATAATAAAAGGAGCCCACAAACATAATTTGGGATTAGGGAGGTAGTGCAACAATAGCTCATTAGTGGACCGAGCTATTATTAATGGGCCTGGATTGTGTGTTCGGGCTGAACACGGGATATCCAAATCCGTTAGGAGGCCTAACCCTAATTTCTCCTCATGGTCCCTGTCGTAGCCTATATATATCCTGTCACGCCCCAGAACCAGAATACTGGAGAGCGGGGGCAGACATAGCCAGCTACGTATATTGAAATAGAATACATCTCAACTATACGGTCACGGCTGTCTAGATATGAGGGTTTACTACAAGCCAACAGTCTCTTAAGGTCAAGCCTATTGTCTCAATCTCAAGCAAATAATATAATTACAAGATGTATGATCATTAAATATGCAATAAAAGGCGTCCCAAATATTACATATCAGCTGATCATGAAGCTAGTCGTACAAAATGTTAGGACTAGCAAGAGTTTAAGTCATACATGATCAACCCTAGGATTTGTTAATCATGTTTACAGCCCGTAGGCAGACAGTAAGTAAAAGTGCATCGAGCTAACAGGTGCTCGTCGGCTAAACGTCTCAAAAGAATAACTTTACAATAGAGTGAGCGAAACAAAATAGAAAATCCACTCGTAGCCCGGGTTCCTTCTAGTCGCCACCATCGGGCTGGAAGCTTGGTAGATCCTCGGGAGCTGCTCCGAAATCTGGCCACACAAAACCAGCTGGGTCAACCCCAGAAAGAGCAAGTGCCACAAGGGGGCCACGAAATAAGAACAAAAGCCAGCATTAACACAAGAAGATATAATATTAAAACTAGAATTTATGAAAACCTGGAAGGGTGATATACGACGAGATAACCATGGGACTATTCCGATAGCCAGGTTACAACCCGTAAACCAAACATGGACCGGGGTTGTAACCCTTCATCTGAACAGAACTTGGTTTCCCACCATTTATCGGCAAGATAATAATGCAAGAAATCAAGACAGGGAGCAATCTTGTACTGGATCAAGACATGGCTAAACAGGTTATACCTCATTCAATCAATCACGGCCAAGCAGATACTACGGCTTACTACTTTAACTAACTAGGGTTATCACAGGCCTAATTACTAACGAGATGCAATGAGATTGTTCCACAGCCACAAGCCCTGCAGACCATCCAGGCTACCCAGGACGAAAGATTAGGGTTGAATTCAGGTGGGTACATCGTCCAGGAGACAAATGTACCCTTAGGTGACTTAGAGGGTGCAACACTCGACGGTGCGCTGGAAATGTGCCCTACTCGACGGTAGGCTACAGATCCCAAGAGCGCCCAGGTAACGGGATTGCCTGTAGCTGTGTCATCTCTTCATGACTACTGAGTTATTCTAGTTATTAACCTTAATCCATTTTAGTGGGTACTCCTGACCGTGGTACTCAGGAGTCCCCTCCTAGACATGATGCAAGACAGGACAAGTGGATTTAACAAGCAAGCAAGAAGAACCACCCACGGTGTCAAGGCAGGTCAAGTTAAATTATCAAGATAAATCATGTCAGGGTACTTGTCAGGAGTGTGCCACGACGGGCCACTATCATGTCAGGTTGGTCATGTCAGGAGTGCACCACTACGGGTCACTGTCGTGTTATGCTAGTTCCTTGTCATATCATGCCATGTACAATAGTCATTCCAAACATAATAAGTAAAATCAAGTTCATGACAAAAGGCGTAAGGATATAAAATCGGCGTAAAATATCTAATAAAATATCAATATATAGGACTATAGAAAAGCCAAGCTAAAAGAAATAAAACCAAAACTCCAAGAGCTAATGGGTTAAGCAAGGGGGGTCAGGGAAGCAGCGTACGAAAAGTCACGCACGCTGAGAGAGCAGCGTAGGTGAAAGTCACGCACACTCAAGGGAGCAGCTGCGTGAAAGTCACGCACGCTGAAGGGAGCAGCTGCGTGAAAGTCACGCACGCTCAAGGAAGCAGCATACGTGAAAGTCACGCACGCTCAGGGAAGCAGCATACGTGAAAGTCACGCACGCTACAGGGAGCGCTGCATGAAAAGTCACGCACGCTGAGGGAAGCAGCATACGTGAAAGTCACGCACGCTACAGGGAGGCAGCATACGTGAAAGTAACGCACGCTCAAGGAAGCAGCATACGTGAAAGTCACGCACGCTACAGGGAAGCAGCATACGTGAAAGTCACGCACGCTCAAGGAAGCAGCATACGTGAAAGTCACGCACGCTCAAGGAGACACGCTTCCAATAGGAAGCGTACTCAAGTCTGCGTACGCAGCACTAAAGAGCGCGCGTAGCTCAGTGTGCGTAAGCTAAACAGCTATGCACACTGCTCATTGTCTTCTCCAAACAGCAAGAACACCAAAGAAGAACCCAAAGCTTCACAAGTTCATAACTTGGCCATCCGAACTCCAAATCCGGATTTCCAAAGTTCCAACTTGGGTGAAACTGAAAGCTCTTCCACATGAAAACATCAGAACTCAAAGAAAACCAACCAAAATGGATCAAAACATATAAAATCCAAAAATAGCAATAACTTAGATCTACATCAACAGAGACTCCAAATCATAAAAACCCAAGAACTAATGTTGATCTCCATGTCCTAAACTAGCAAATGGACAAAGAAAAGAGGGTCCTCATGTAGTGGCAAGATGCACTTGCCTAGGGGTTGGGGAGTTGTGTGGAGGAAGAAGAAGAAGAAGAAATTAATGGTGGTTATGAAGAGAGAGAAGAGGTTGGTGGAGATATAAAGAGGGGGAGTTGTGGTGGGTTGAGAGTGTAGTATAGGCTAGGGTGTTCCAACACATAAAACCGAACCAAACCGAACCATCCCAATAAAATCGAGCCATGACAAAACCCAAAATACGAGAAATACCGAAATTCCACAAGTTAAGAAAAACAAAAATTACACGCCAAATTCCAGATACGAGTATAAATACGAAATACAGGAAATACGGGAAAATGAGGGTGACAACTCTACCCACCTTAAAAGAATTCCGTCCTCGGAATTTAATCAAGGAGCTAGAGATTGTCACGACAAGCTACACTACGCACAGGCAAGTTACACTAAGCAGTTCAATCATGCAATCATACAATGCAAGCAAAGAAGGAAAAACGTAAGGCATAAGAAAGATATTATACCTCACGAGTCAAGCAGGTAGGGATATCGCGATCGGATGTCGTCCTCACGCTCCCACGTTGACTCACCTAGAGAGTGATGCCCCTAAGCAACACGGACTAATTTAATAGTCTTGTTCTTGAGTATCTTTTCCCTCCGGTCCAAAATAAACACGGGCCTCTCCTCATACGAAAGGTTGGTACTAACAACCAATTCCGAATGGTCTAGGATGTAGCTCGGGTCCGGAATATACCGTCGTAATTGGGACACATGGAATACATCATGTACCTCACTTAGCGACGGCGGAAGAGCGAGACGATAGGATACATCTCCTACTCGCTCCAGAATATCGAACGGCCCTATGTACCTAGGACTAAGCTTTCCCTGCACGCCGAAGCGAATGACGCCGCGGTTAGACGAGATCCTAAGGAATACATGGTCGCCGACAGCAAATTCTAAGGGACGCCGATGAGCATCGGCCCAATGGCGCTGGCGGTCCTGGGCAACTCGGAGGTGATCTCTGATCTTCCTGACCACTTCAACCGTCTGGGAAATCAACTCGGGTCCGAGCATCTGCCTCTCCCCGACATCGTCCCATGCTAACGGGGATCTGCACTTCCTGCCATAAAGAGCCTCGAAGGGTGCCATCTGGATACTGGTCTGATAACTGTTGTTGTACGAGAATTCCACCAGGTGCAGATGATTCTCCCATGAACCACCGAAGTCAAGGGTGCAAGATCTTAACATATCTTCAAGAGTCTGGATTGTGCGCTCTGATTGACCATCCGTCTGTGGGTGATAAGCTGAGCTGAACTAAAGGCGAGTCCCCAAACTCTTCTGCAAGCTGCGCCAAAAGTGTGATGTGAATCTTGAATCCCTGTCTGAGGTGATGCTGACTGGCACACCGTGAAGCCTGACGATCTGCCTGAGATACATCTCTGCTAACTGCGCCGTCGACTGTCCAACTCTGAATGGGAGAAAGTGTGCCACCTTGGTAAGCCTGTCCACAATCACCCAAATAGCATCTCTGCCGGCCGGAGATCTGGGCAATCCGGTCACGAAATCCATGGTTATATGCTCCCATTTCCATTCTGGGATCGGTAAGGGTTGAAGAAGTCCAGCGGGCCTCTGATGTTCTGCTTTAACCTGTTGGCAAACCAAACACCGAGAGACAAATCGGGCTATCTCCCTCTTCATGCCATTCCACCAGAAATGTTGACGAAGATCACGGTACATCTTCGTACCACCCGGATGAATAGAATACTGTGAACTGTGGGCTTCTGCCATGACTTCCTGTCTGATATCTCCACTAGGTACACAAAGACGAGTGTCGTGCCGAAGGGTACCGTCTTCATGGATACATAACTCTGGCCTTCTTCCTGCTTCACACTCTGCTCTGAGTCGCTAGATCTTGGAATCTGTAGACTGCGCCATCCGGATCCTCTCAACTATGCTGGACTGAACCTGTAGACTGGCCATCAATGCCACACTGGTAGGAAGAACCACTTCAATTCCCATCTTCTGAAGATCTGCCAATAATTCTGGTTGCGCCGTCAGGAAATAAACTCCGGCTCTCCTGCTTAATGCATCTGCTACGACGTTGGCCTTCCCGGGATGATACTGCAAATCCACATCATAGTCCACTAGTAGCTCGAGCCATCTTCTCTGCCGCATATTAAGGTCCTTCTGGGTGAAAACATACTTCAGGCTCTTATGATCAGTAAAGATCTCCACTCTATCTCCGTACAAGTAGTGTCTCCACAACTTCAAAGCAAACACTACCGCCGCCAATTCCAAGTCGTGGGTCGGGTAATTCTTCTCATGATCACGAAGTTGGCGTGACGCATAAGATATTACCTTCCCATGCTGCATCAAGACACACCCCAATTCTCTGCCTGAAGCGTCGCAATAAACTGTGAATCCTCCGGTCCCATCTGGAAGGGTGAGAATGGGAGCCGTTATCAAACCTCGCTTCAACTTCTCAAATGATTCCTGACACTCTGCTGTCCAAACAAACGGCACATCTTTGCGGGTTAACTGGGTCATCGGCGCTGAAATCCTTGCGAAATCTGAAACGAACCGCCGGTAGTAGCCGGCCAATCCAAGGAAGCTGCGAACCTCTGCCACTGAGCTGGGTACCGGCCATGACTCGATAGCCACAATCTTCTGGGGATCCACTTCCACTCATCTTCGGGTAATGATGTGACCCAAGTACGAAATGCGATCGAGCCAGAACTCGCATTTACTGAACTTGGCGTACAACTGATGTTCCCTAAGCGTCTGAAGGACGACTCTGAGATGCTGCTCATGCTCTGCTTCACTCTTGCTGTAGACCAGGATGTCATCTAGGAACACGATCACAAATTGGTCCAAGTAAGGCATGAAAATGCGATTCATGAGGTCCATGAATACGGCCGGCACATTGGTCGCTCCAAAGGGCATAACAAGGAACTCCCAATGCCCATACCTCGATCTAAATGCTGTCTTCGGGATGTCCTGCTCTCTGACTCTGATCTGGTGGTATCCTGACCGCAAGTCGATCTTCGAGAACACTGAAGCCCCTCTGAGTTGATCAAACAAATCATCTATCCTCGGAAGAGGGTATCTGTTCTTGATTGTCACCGAATTCAAGGTACGATAATCAACACATAGCCTGGACATACCATCTTTCTTTTTCACAAGAAGCATCGGGGCTCCCCAAGGCGATCCACTTGCACGGATGAATCCCTTGGTCCTCAGTTCTTCAATCATCTTGTACAAAATCTCCAATTCTGAAGGCGCCATTCTGTAGACTCGCTCTGATACTGGTGCTGTCCCGGGAATCATGTCTATAGTGAACTCAATCTCCCGCTCCGGCGGCATCCCTGGAAGCTCCTCTGGGAAAACATCTGGAAATTCTTCAACTATCCTGGGCAACTGCACTGCTGATACTGCCATCCTCAACACTGGAGAAGATGGCTCCACTGCTCCTCTGGAAAACGAAAACTCTGGCTCGCCAGGGATACTAAAGACAACTCTGCCAATATGGCAGTCTATCCTAGCATACTGGTTCCTCAACCAATCCATGCCTAGGACTACATCATAGTCTGCCATAGGAAACTCTATGAATCTAGCGGGGAACTCCCTACCGCCAACTACGATCCGACACGAGGAAAACACTCGATCTACTCCCACAAGACCATTACCAGTAAGTATATTGAGCCTCACTGATAATGACTCGGGCTCCAATCCTATCCGTGTCGCGAATCGTGCAGACATGAATGAATGCGATGCACCAGAATCAAACAATACCGAAGCTGGAAAGGAGTTGACGAGAATAGTACCTGCCACTACCTCACCTGGTGCAACTTCTTCTTCCATAGCCATCATCATGGCCTGACCTTGTCCTCTGGCTGCTGGTCCCCTCTACTGGAAACTTCTCTGCCTATTCTGGGTCTGAGCTTGGGCTTGTGCATACTGCTGGGGGTGTTGTTGCTGGAATGCCTGAGACTGAGGCGGCAAGGGTCTCGACGACTGATACTGCTGCTGCTGAACTGGTGCTGGGGCAGGTCCTCTCACCGAAGAGCTAGAAGGGTTAGATGCTGATGAACCACCCCTATTCGGGCAAGCCCCTATCCTATGATCTGCTGCTCCACAAGCCAGGCACAATCCTTGCGCCCTGCGACAATCCGCCACTACATGGCCTGGCTTCCCACAATGAGAACATCCCATCGCGGAAGTCTGCTTCTGCTTCTGCTGCTGCGGGTACGTCGGGGTCGAATGCTGAACCGACGTTACTGAGGCCGCCCGCCTCAGAGTTCCAATGGTCAATCCCCTAGCTGCCGGGGCTGGAGCTGATGACTGGTGCATCTGACTGTGGGACCGCTTCCTACCTCCGGTCCTATCCACGATCCTCTGGGAGGTGTACTCATGCCTCCTAGCTGCTCTCAAGACTGCATCGAACGTCTGGTGCTCGAACTGCTCAACCGCCAACAAGATCTCCAAATGTAGTCCCTGCTGGAACCGCTGGGCCCTATCAAACTCGGTCGCCACCAAGGTGGGGACAAACCTACTGAGTCTAGAAAACTCCGATGCATAACTGTCGACTGTTCTGCCTCCTTGCTTCAAGTTGGTAAATCTGGTCTGTAGGTCGTACCGAGCCACAGCATCAAAGTACTTCGTCTGGAATCTCTCTCTAAACACTGCCCAAGCAATGGGTGCCACTAATCCCATGGCTTGCGCTGCCCACCAATTGCGAGCTAAATCTAACAACTGCAGGCGTACTACCGCCACCTTCTCATTCTCGGGTGTCCTAGCTGCTTCCAGAACCACCTCGGTATCCTGAAGCCATGCATCTGCGGCAATCGCATCCTCGGTGCCGTCGAAGAAAGGAGGGTTCAATCGCTTGAAGCTGTTCGCCGCCTGGTTCCCTGGATGTCCGCCTCGGTCAAAGCATCTTGAACTGTCTGGTGCAGGGCGTCGCTTCGACGATCCTGGGAAGCTATCAAGGTTCTGATGAGGCCTACTAAGGTACCATCATCTGGCTCTGCGGGCTGGACGGGCCGACCTGGTGACTCTCCTCCAGTAGGTATCACTCTGAAGGCGACTCCGGAATGCTGGGCTTGATCTCCAGGTTGTTGCTGGTCCACGGGAGGTGCTCCTCCTTGCTGATCGGCAGGGTCAGGTACAGTGCCGCTGAGGAAGACGACACAGGAAAATAATAAGGAAGGACCAGGACAGATCAACGATACAAGCATATAATCAGGGCAAGAATCCAGGGATTCAGAGGATACGAACAGAGATCAAGGACGAGTACTGATTGAGACATCTATCTGGTAAACCCCCACATTTCTTGATTGACAAGACCTGCATGGGCCACCACTTAAACCATGTCACGCCCCAGAACCAGAATACTGGAGAGCGGGGGCAGACATAGCCAGCTACGTATATTGAAATAGAATACATCTCAACTATACGGTCACGGCTGTCTAGATATGAGGGTTTACTACAAGCCAACAGTCTCTTAAGGTCAAGCCTATTGTCTCAATCTCAAGCAAATAATATAATTACAAGATGTATGATCATTAAATATACAATAAAAGGCGTCCCAAATATTACATATCAGCTGATCATGAAGCTAGTCGTACAAAATGTTAGGACTAGCAAGAGTTTAAGTCATACATGATCAACCCTAGGATTTGTTAATCATGTTTACAGCCCGTAGGCAGACAGTAAGTAAAAGTGCATCGAGCTAACAGGTGCTCGTCGGCTAAACGTCTCAAAAGAATAAATTTACAATAGAGTGAGCGAAACAAAATAGAAAACCCACTCGTAGCCCGGGTTCCTTCTAGTCGCCACCATCGGGCTGGAAGCTTGGTAGATCCTCGGGAGCTGCTCCGAAATCTGGCCACACAAAACCAGCTGGGTCAACCCCAGAAAGAGCAAGTGCCACAAGGGGGCCACGAAATAAGAACAAAAGCCAGCATTAACACAAGAAGATATAATATTAAAACTAGAATTTATGAAAACCTGGAAGGGTGATATACGACGAGATAACCATGGGACTATTCCGATAGCCAGGTTACAACCCGTAAACCAAACAAGGACCGGGGTTGTAACCCTTCATCTGAACAGAACTTGGTTTCCCACCATTTATCGGCAAGATAATAATGCAAGAAATCAAGACAGGGAGCAATCTTGTACTGGATCAAGACATGGCTAAACAGGTTATACCTCATTCAATCAATCACGGCCAAGCAGATACTACGGCTTACTACTTTAACTAACTAGGGTTATCACAGGCCTAATTACTAACGAGATGCAATGAGATTGTTCCACAGCCACAAGCCCTGCAGACCATCCAGGCTACCCAGGACGAAAGATTAGGGTTGAATTCAGGTGGGTACATCGTCCAGGAGACAAATGTACCCTTAGGTGACTTAGAGGGTGCAACACTCGACGGTGCGCTGGAAATGTGCCCTACTCGACGGCAGGCTACAGATCCCAAGAGCGCCCAGGTAACGGGATTGCCTGTAGCTGTGTCATCTCTTCATGACTACTGAGTTATTCTAGTTATTAACCTTAATCCATTTTAGTGGGTACTCCTGACCGTGGTACTCAGGAGTCCCCTCCTAGACATGATGCAAGACAGGACAAGTGGATTTAACAAGCAAGCAAGAAGAACCACCCACGGTGTCAAGGCAGGTCAAGTTAAATTATCAAGATAAATCATGTCAGGGTACTTGTCAGGAGTGCGCCACGACGGGCCACTATCATGTCAGGTTGGTCATGTCAGGAGTGCACCACTACGGGTCACTGTCGTGTTATGCTAGTTCCTTGTCATATCATGCCATGTACAATAGTCATTCCAAACATAATAAGTAAAATCAAGTTCATGACAAAAGGCGTAAGGATATAAAATCGGCGTAAAATATCTAATAAAATATCAATATATAGGACTATAGAAAAGCCAAACTAAAAGAAATAAAACCAAAACTCCAAGAGCTAATGGGTTAAGCAAGGGGGGTCAGGGAAGCAGCGTACGAAAAGTCACGCACGCTGAGAGAGCAGCGTAGGTGAAAGTCACGCACACTCAAGGGAGCAGCTGCGTGAAAGTCACGCACGCTGAAGGGAGCAGCTGCGTGAAAGTCACGCACGCTCAAGGAAGCAGCATACGTGAAAGTCACGCACGCTCAGGGAAGCAGCATACGTGAAAGTCACGCACGCTACAGGGAGCGCTGCATGAAAAGTCACGCACGCTGAGGGAAGCAGCATACGTGAAAGTCACGCACGCTACAGGGAGGCAGCATACGTGAAAGTCACGCACGCTCAAGGAAGCAGCATACGTGAAAGTCACGCACGCTACAGGGAAGCAGCATACGTGAAAGTCACGCACGCTCAAGGAAGCAGCATACGTGAAAGTCACGCACGCTCAAGGAGACACGCTTCCAATAGGAAGCGTACTCAAGTCTGCGTACGCAGCACTAAAGAGCGCGCGTAGCTCAGTGTGCGTAAGCTAAACAGCTATGCACACTGCTCATTGTCTTCTCCAAACAGCAAGAACACCAAAGAAGAACCCAAAGCTTCACAAGTTCATAACTTGGCCATCCGAACTCCAAATTCGGATTTCCAAAGTTCCAACTTGGGTGAAACTGAAAGCTCTTCCACATGAAAACATCAGAACTCAAAGAAAACCAACCAAAATGGATCAAAACATATAAAATCCAAAAATAGCAATAACTTAGATCTACATCAACAGAGACTCCAAATCATAAAAACCCAAGAACTAATGTTGATCTCCATGTCCTAAACTAGCAAATGGACAAAGAAAAGAGGGTCCTCATGTAGTGGCAAGATGCACTTGCCTAGGGGTTGGGGAGTTGTGTGGAGGAAGAAGAAGAAGAAGAAATTAATGGTGGTTATGAAGAGAGAGAAGAGGTTGGTGGAGATATAAAGAGGGGGAGTTGTGGTGGGTTGAGAGTGTAGTATAGGCTAGGGTGTTCCAACACATAAAAC
Organism: Iris pallida; assembly: GCA_029216955.1. Taxonomy (NCBI): domain Eukaryota; kingdom Viridiplantae; phylum Streptophyta; class Magnoliopsida; order Asparagales; family Iridaceae; genus Iris; species Iris pallida. Next base: position 5,273,007 of record JANAVB010018200.1, on the reverse strand, counting down.
CGAACCAAACCGAACCATCCCAATAAAATCGAGCCATGACAAAACCCAAAATACGAGAAATACCAAAATTCCACAAGTTAAGAAAGATAAAAATTACACGCCAAATTCCAGATACGAGTATAAATACGAAATACAGGAAATACGAGAAAATGAGGGTGACATATCCTCTATTCTCTGGCCGCCAGATTACTGATCAAAAATCTAAAATTTTCTCTAAATTCGTGATTCACGTAAGGAGAGAAATAGAGTGCTGCCAAGGAGAAGAAAAAGTTGGAAGATTGTCGCCCACACGACGTCCAACTCGAGGAGGGAATACGTGCAGAAGATCTTGGGGTCGTCCGCTCGAAATTGCCAGGAATTACTTATCTCCTTTCCGTCGCAGGTATAATTCGTGAACCCTAGTTTCCGCCTATGAAGGGTTAGAACACGTATTAGATCTGTTTAACTTTCTATCAATCAATACGCACACCAAAGGAAGGGTCCTGGGAATCCCCAGTTCCATCAATGACATCCGCTGATATTGAAGAGGGAGACAAAGACCTACTCAAACAGCTTGAGTTGGAGCCATGGGTGTCACGACCCGCACCCTAGAGTAAGGGCACGAGAAGTGGGTACGTCCAGCCTACGCCGCAATGTCGGCGGTAGAACGCTGTCCTAGGTAAATCATCTAACAGTATAAAGGTACCTGTACAGTTCATACTCTCCGAATGGAGGTAACATCACAACATATAGTCTCAATCACAATCTAAGGTAGAAGAATGAAGAACAGATAGATAGTAACTCAAAAGAACCATAGCATAGATGAAATAAGACTAAGTGTCTAAGATACATAACATCCAGAATGTCAACTCATAATACAATAAGTCTAAGAGTCTATACATCTCCACATCTCAAAATACAACTCAGAATGTGAGACAAAATGATATAGAAAGACTGCCTAGACTAAACTGGTCTAGACTACTGGAACAACATCCTCAGCTGCAGGTGGATCCTGCTGAGGGTCCTCAATACAAGTGTCATCTAGTCCTGCTCCATAATAAGTAGTCACCCATGCCTCGTCCTCATCCTCTGTAATATTTTCAACAGGTCCAATCAGGACAGGAACGAGCACAATACATCACACAGTGCATATCAGGTTAGGAAATACGATACAGGCAATAGAGTAAGATACATGAACTGCTGAAAGGAAATATACGCTGTAAAAGAGATAGCTGTAATGAAATATCTACTGTATATAGAGAACTGTAAGTGACTAGTGTTGTAGAGCACAAGATAGGCATGTGAATGGCTAGAATTTATACATGATTACACTACTGAGTTTGCACATGATTACACTACTTTGGAATTATTCACATGTCCACTTCTACTCCCCCGTTTCCCCAAATCAATACACAAGGATCTATACAAGTTACGTTATTATACATGATATCACATGGGGCCCATGAAAGGGTGCACATGATAGTATACATGAGGGCTCAGTAAACATGAGAGTACATGATCACATGAGTGCACATGAATGATGGAAGCATAGGAGTACATGATGATAGTGAAACACACATAACATGAAGTACCCGATGCTCCCGAGAGGGATAACATCTCATGTAAAGATCCATATAGTATCAATCCGTGTTACAAATGTGACAGCAACAAGTAAAGTAATCTAGAGCGAGAAGTAAAGCCTGAACAAGTATGAAACGGTCAGAGAATGTACTCGCCTGCTGTATGAATGTCTGTAGAGAATATGCTGTCTGAGGAGAGGTGTCTGGCTCCTGATCAGAGCAACACAAGTCACAATGTGTTCTAAATAGTAAAAATAAAGTCTACTATGCAAACTACATGATTCTAGGTCAATCTGATCAAAAGTCAACTCTTGGTCAACTCTGGTCAACTCTAAAGTCAAACTAGTCAAAGTTAAGTCAATACTAGTCAAACTAGTTATTTTAGGTCATTACTAGTCATTTCTAGGTGAACTAGGTCACTTTTGACCTAAGGTTGACTTTGGTCAACCCTTAGTAATCAAGGGTCAACATGTTGGTTTTGGGCCACTAGGGTTAGCCCCAAGCCATTGGCTAGTAATCCTAGGCCATAGGCCAATGATGGGGTTTTCATATAAACCTATAACTAGGAGTCATATATATATATATATAACTATATCTATATATAGATACACACTATCTATCACCACCCAATATCAATACAAACCCATATACTTTTAATACACTATATTGACCTAATAAGACCTAACACAAAATATACATATATATCATTTATATATATATATATACAATACATATATATATATATAACTATATATATATTACATATATATATAAAGGGAAAGGAAGTGAGAGAGAGAGTGAGACAGAGACTGTGAGAAAGAGGGGGGTGAAGTCTGGACAGTAGACAGTAGGGGGAGGGTTCCAGGAATTCTGGAACCAAAGTGGCTCCCAACACACACACACAATATAACATATATACATACATATGTATATATATATATATAACTACACACACACACCACCAATTCTCCCCAAATTCGACCCACACTCACAAATACATATGTACTACACCTATACACACTAAAATACACTAGTCCAATGTATTAAACATAAAGAAAATCGATTTGAAACTCGATTTCCAAAACTGGAAAATAAACCCAAAACTGTTAACAGTGCACAGTGCACTCGAAATGGGGTAATTCGAATTACCCATACTAAATCGAGCTAAGACTCGAAACAAACGGTTGGTAACTAATGCCCCATAGATACTCTAGTGTCCCAAGTCACTGACACGACACCACGACACAGTTTCACGTGTCCAAATACGCAAAACATCCACCCGGGTAAACACTGATACGCGCACACGAAAACAGTGTCGTGCACGTGGTTACACGCGTCGTACACGCGACACAGGACACGAAGCACCACGTGCTCGTGTCCACGTGTACGCCACGTATAGGGCTTCATGCCCGTGTCACTACGAGATGCTCTAGTGTCGTGTCCATGCGACACGACACACTCAAAGCTGTGCGCGCGCGCGTGTGCGCTGACAGCGCGTGTCCAGTGCGAGTGAGTTTTCTCACACGACACGACGCGACACGAGACTTTAGGGGCATGCTCGCAGACATTGCCCCCTTGTCTGTGTCAAATATTTCGTGTCCTAGTGGCCTGTGTAGTGCACACGAGGTATCGGGTAGCAGGGCATGCACGATGGGCTCGTGCGGTCGGTTCGTGTCCAATTTGGACACGGACACAGCACTAAAATGTGCTCAGTCCACATGTTTAGTGATCAGCATGTATAGGGCTACAGATTCGTGTAATTTGTCTCACAGTTTGATAAAATCGAATCCATTGTGGCATTTCACCAAACAAGGATTCTAGGCTTAGGATACGTGTCCGATACGGACACCAAACCACTTCTAAATCCCACCAAATTTTACCCACAGTAGTGTTAGTCCTACATGAATGCATTTGTGAAAGAAAAACAGGAATTTGACTAAGTTTGTGTGAAAATACCTATTTGTGCAATCCAATGAAAATCAAGGAAAATGGGGGTGTGTGATCTTCAACTTGATGATGTCCAATGCCTCCAAATCCTTGATTGCTAGTTCCCCTTAGTACCCTAGATGTTGTAGGGTCCCAATGCAAGAGATTAGAGTGAATTTGGATCAAAATAGCTCAAGTTATGAAGGGTTTGAAGGAATGGGAATTTTTGTGGAATAAAATTCATGTAATATATTCATGAATGAATACAAAGGATTATATAGAATGTTGTACCAGCTAGGGGGTACCCCTTGGCCGGCCAAGACATGGGGGGGGGGGTCCTTGTCCTTCCTTCAAGGCTAAGGCATGGACTTTGTGAAAAGGTTGAAGATATTTTGAGTGTTTCATGGAAAATATCTAATAAAGGTAAACTAGATATTTATCTCACTTTAACCCTTAACCAAAAATCCATCCTAAAGCTTCTAGGTTAGAGACTAACCCCTAGATTAGGGTAGGATAGGTTAGGGACTAATCATGAGACTTACCAAGAATTAAATAATATTAAAATCACATAATCTCAAATAAAGACTAGTAAATTACCAAAATACCCTTTTGGTCAAAAATCACTAATTTGATGTTCTAAGCCTATGGCTAAGCTCTCATGGTCATGGCAACTTCTAGGTTAGAGAAAACTAGGGTTTACACTAAGTTATCTAACCAAAATCACAAAGTCATAAGTCATGACTTAGGAAATGGTTCTAAGCACACTAGAAATCACCATAAATCATATCATGCCCTAATCACCATTATTAAATAATAAAAATAATAATTTTTCAAAAATCCCTAATTTCAGAAAATAGGGTGTTACAAGTCTACCCTCCTAACAATAATTTCGTCCTCGAAATTTAAAGATGAACTGAAACTAATGAGAAGGATAGAAATCATACCTCAAGGTACAAATAGATAAGGGTATCGCTCGCGCATCTCATCCTCCCGTTCCCAGGTGGACTCTCCTGGAGAATGATGTCTCCATGCGACACGAACCAATGGTATCGTCTGGTTCCTCAATGCCTTCTCCCGTCGATCCAGAATCTCAACAGGCTGCTCTGGATAACGAAGAGTAGGACCTACCTCGATCTCGGAATGATCAAGTACATGGCTAGGATCTGCCACGTACCGTCTCAACTGCGACACGTGAAATACGTTGTGGACTCCAACCAATGCTGGTGGTAAGTCTAGCCTGTAAGACACGTCACCGACTCTCCCGCTGATAACGAAAGGGCCGATGAAACGCGGGCTAAGCTTCCCACCTCCACCAAAACGTATCGTGCCACGTGTCGGAGATATTCTCAAGAATACATGGTCTCCGACCTAAACACAAACAAGGTCTCAAATTAATTATGATAAACAAACATGATTAACAAAACACAACAAGACAACCTAATTCTAATCCTATCTCTAAACTGTACCTCAAACTCCAAAGGTCTGCGGTGGCTATCGGCCCAGTGCCGATGTCTGTCCTGCGCCACGCGAAGCCGATCTCTGATAAGCTTCACCTTCTCTGCTGCATCTACAACCATCTCAGGCCCCAATAAAACTCGCTCCCCAACATCATCCCAAGACAAGGGTGTACGACATCTACGCCCGTACAGTGCCTCAAAAGGGGACATCTCGATGCTGGCCTGAAAGCTGTTGTTATATGCAAACTCTACTAAGTGCAGGTGACTCTCCCAAGATCCTCCAAAGTCTAGGACACAAGTCCGCAACATGTCCTCCAGTGTCTGAATGGTCCGCTCTGACTATCCGTCTGTCTGCGGGTGGTATGCAGTACTAAACTTGAGCTGAGTGCCCAAGCTAATATGCAAGCTCCTCCAGAAATGTGAAGTGAAACGGCTGTCTCGGTCCGATACAATGCTCACTGGAACTCCATGAAGTCTGACTATCTGCCTCATATACATCTCTGATAGCTTCTCGGTAGACAAACCCACTTTGAATGGCAAAAAGTGGGCCGATTTGGTCAACCTGTCGACGATGACCCAAATCGCATCCTTCCCTCCTGGAGTACGCGGCAATCCCGAAACAAAGTCCATCGTGATGTGCTTCCACTTCCACTCCGGAATGGGCAATGGCTGCAACAGTCCTCCTGGCCTCTGCCTCTCGGCCTTGACCTGCTGGCAGATCAAACACCTAGCTACGAAGTGTGCTACCTCGCGCTTCATCCCACTCCACCATACATGCTCTCTCAGATCCCTATACATCTTGTTGGCTCCCGGATGTATCGAGTACTGAGAACGGTGGGCCTCCTGCATAACATGCTCCCGAAAGTCTCCACTGGGCACACACAGTCTGGAACCGTGCCTCAATGCGCCATCCGCTGCAAGAGTGAACTCATCGTCCGCAAATCCCTGGCTGACCTGCTTCCTGATGCATCGTAGAGAAACATCATCGAACTGAGCCGACTTGATCCTATCAATCAAGTCCGACTGAATCTGGAGGCCCCACATCTGTATCTGCACTCCCGGCACAATCACCTCGATCCCAAGGCTCTCCAAGTCCGCCAACAAGTGACGATCCATCGTCAAACACATAGCTGTCGGGTATCTGCTCAACGCATCAGCAACTACGTTGGCCTTCCCTGGATGATACTGCAGAAGAATATCAAAGTCCTTCATCAGCTCCAGCCATCTACGCTGCCTCATGTTCAGCTCCTTCTGCGTAAACACGTATTTCAAGCTCTTGTGGTCTGTAAATATCTCCACACGCTCTCCATACAAATAGTGTTTCCACAGCTTCAGAGCAAAGATAACTGCCGCCAACTCTAAATCATGGGTAGGGTAGTTCTTCTCATGGGGCCGTAACTGCCTGGAAGCATAGGCAATCACCTTCCCATGCTGCTGCAAGACACAACCCAAACCCTTCCCCGAGGCGTCACTGTAGATAGTGAAGCCGCCTGATCCTGATGGCAATGTCAGAATCGGGGCTGTCGTCAACCGCTTCTTCAACTCATCGAAAGCGGCCTGACACTCCTCTGACCAGAGAAACTCTGCGTCCTTTCGGGTCAGCCTAGACAATGGCTCTGCAACCCGGGAGAAATCCTGGACGAACCTCCTGTAGTAGCCTGCCAATCCTAGGAAGCTCCTGATCTCTGTCACTGACGTCGGTGCTGCCCAAGCCTCAACCGCTGATATCTTCCTCGGGTCGACTGAGATCCCATCTCCAGTCACTACATGACCCAGGAAGTCAACTCTGTCGAGGAAGAACTCGCACTTCGAGAGCTTGCCGTAAAGCTGCTCCTGTCTGAGAGTCTCCAGGACCACTCTCAAGTGCTCCCCGTGCTCCTCCTCGGTCTTCGAGTACACCAGGATGTCGTCGATGAACACCACCACGAACTTATCTAAGTACTGGTGGAACACCTTGTTCATCAAGTTCATGAACACCGCCGGAGCATTCGTCAACCCAAACGGCATCACCATAAACTCGAACTGGCCGTACCGCGTCCTGAACGCCGTCTTCGGGATGTCCTCCCTCTTCACCTTTACCTGATGGTAGCCTGACCTCAGATCAATCTTCGAGAATACCCGAGCTCCGCTCAACTGATCGAAGAGATCATCGATCCGCGGCAGTGGATATCTGTTCTTGATCGTCAGACTGTTGAGTGCCCTGTAGTCGATACACATACGTACCGACCCATCCTTCTTCGGTACAAAGAGTACCGGTGCACCCCAAGGTGAAGAACTAGAGCGGATGAAGCCTTTATCCTGCAACTCATCCAACTGTTTCTTCAATTCCACCAGCTCGCTGTTGTTCACCCGATAGACATGCTGAGAAATGGGTTCCGCACCTGGAACCAAGTCTATCGAGAACTCAACGTCTCTGTCTGGTGGAAGCCCAGGCAATTCCTCTGGAAACACGTCCATGAACTCAGCAATCAATGGATGTGGAGCTGGCTGCTCCTCGACTGAAGCTCCACAGAAAACTCCGCAAGTCTGCTCTGCCTGCCGTCGGGAATATACAAACTCTGGCTCTCCTGGCGCTCTGAACAGAACTCTACCCCCGCGGCAATCTATGCTGGCATAGTGCATGCTCAACCAATCCATACCGAGTACAATATCGTAGTTCGGTAGTGGCATTACGAGCAAACACACATCCAACTCTCGGCCTCCCAAAACTACTCTCCGTCCCTTGCAAATATCACGAACGAGGATAATACCACCCCCCGGTCGTAATCTTGCAAGTCCTAGGCAACGATTCAGATATAACATGATGTCGAATCGCAAAAGATACTGATACAAAGCTATGGGAAGCCCCAGAATCGAACAATGCATAAGCTGGAATAGAGTCGAGAAGAATAGAACCTGCTATCAGCTCTCCAGTAACCTCGGCATCCTCTGCTGCCATGGCATAGGCTCGTCCCTGCTGACCACCCCTGGCCTGATGCTGGATGAACCTCTGCTGCTGAGTCGGCAAAGGTCCCTTCTGCTGCCCTGTCGGAGCCTTGGCTCCGCCTCCCTGAACTGGTCGTCCCGAAGACATGGGACACTCCCTCAGCTGGTGGTCTCCAGAACCACATAGTAGACACCTGCCAAGCCTCTTTCTGCAGTCATTCCATCCATGACCCTGCTTCTTGCAGAAAGAGCAACTGACGACCTACTGCCTGGGTGTCTGCTGCTGGTGCCTCGGCTGCTGCACCTGCTGGAACGGCCTCTGCTGCAGGAATGGCCTCTGCTGCTGGTGCTGAAAATGAGGCCTCTTGGCCTGTCCTCCACTGCTGCCAGCTCCCTGGGTGTCGCGGCCCCTCTTGAGCTTCAGCTCAAGATCATCCTCAGCCGCCATCGCTCCTGCTAGAATATCCTCAAAGGTGGCACTCCTCTCACTCTTGGTCAAGGACTTGACTTCCTTGACCAAGCCTTTCCTGAACCTCCTCGCCTTCGCTGCCTCGCTAAGGCCCTCCACGAATCTGCTCAACCGGCAAAAGTCACCGGCGTACTCCTCTACGGTCTGGTTCCCCTGAACCAAGTTCTCGAACTGTGTCTCCAAAGCGCCGACTGCCTGATCTGGGAAAAACTTCTCCTTGAAGAGCTCCTTGAAAGCTCCCCATAACTGCCCTCGAGTACCTACTCTTGGATCCGTCTGATACCAGGTACGGGCAAGATCCCGCATCTGGCTAGCTGCTGCCTCCACCTGGAGTCCGGCTGGTATCTCCGCCAATCGAAAGATCTCCTCGATGTGCTCTATCCAGTCATCCGCATAAAGAATCCCCTCAGTACCCAAGAAGTCCCTGGGGTTCATCTTCTTGAACTCCTGGATGCCCGGAATCCTCTGCTGCCGCGGCGGTCCTGATCCTCCCTGCGGCTGGACAGCCAACCTCTCTATCGTCGCTCTAGCCAGCTGATGAACCTCATCTATGCCCCTGGTAAACTCCGTCGTATAACGCTGCTGCTGAGCCTGCTGCGACTCTAGGAAATGCTGGAAGTATGAAAACATCTGTGCAGCATCCACTAAACCAGATGGCATCGACGGCTGGAACTGCGGCTGGTGCTGCTGGTGCTGCTGAAACTGTGGCTGACGAAACTGCGGGGGAGGCATGTCTGGGGTAGCTGGAATGGTCCCCCGAATAAGTAGAGGTGCACCCCCAAATGTGGCAGAAGCTCCCACATGAGCTGGAGTAAGGGGAGCTGTAGTCCCCGGGTCCTGGTGAGCTGGACGAGAGGTGGCAGACCTCTCAGTGGTGTCACCTGGACCGAGACGCTGCGATCGTGTCTCCACCATCCTGAAGACAGATCAACAAGAAAATCAATACGGAGAAGAAACGATATAGTCAAAGGAGACAGTTTATTTCAAAAGAAAGACAATATCAGCAAGAATTTAGATAGCAGGAATTTAGATAAGAGTTTTTCCTAATGTGATTGAGTACCTCAACTACATCCTATTTCCTACTGCAGGCTGTGGCGATACTCTAGTTCGAATACCATCACATAAACTGGACCTGCATGGGCCACCACTAAAAATGTGTCACGACCCGCACCCTAGAGTAAGGGCACGAGAAGTGGGTACGTCCAGCCTACGCTGCAGTGTCGGTGGTAGAACGCTGTCCTAGGTAAATCATCTAACAGTATAAAGGTACCTGTACAGTTCATACTCTCCGAATGGAGGTAACATCACAACATATAGTCTCAATCACAATCTAAGGTAGAAGAATGAAGAACAGATAGATAGTAACTCAAAAGAACCATAGCATAGATGAAATAAGACTAAGTGTCTAAGATACATAACATCCAGAATGTCAACTCATAATACAATAAGTCTAAGAGTCTATACATCTCCACATCTCAAAATACAACTCAGAATGTGAGACAAAATGATATAGAAAGACTGCCTAGACTAAACTGGTCTAGACTACTGGAACAACATCCTCAGCTGCAGGTGGATCCTGCTGAGGGTCCTCAATACAAGTGTCATCTAGTCCTGCTCCATAATAAGTAGTCACCCATGCCTCGTCCTCATCCTCTGTAATATTTTCAACAGGTCCAATCAGGACAGGAACGAGCACAATACATCTCACACAGTGCATATCAGGTTAGGAAATACGATACAGGCAATAGAGTAAGATACATGAACTGCTGAAAGGAAATATACGCTGTAAAAGAGATAGTTGTAATGAAATATCTACTGTATATAGAGAACTGTAAGTGACTAGTGTTGTAGAGCACAAGATAGGCATGTGAATGGCTAGAATTTATACATGATTACACTACTGAGTTTGCACATGATTACACTACTTTGGAATTATTCACATGTCCACTTCTACTCCCCCGTTTCCCCAAATCAATACACAAGGATCTATACAAGTTACGTTATTATACATGATATCACATGGGGCCCATGAAACGGTGCACATGATAGTATACATGAGGGCTCAGTAAACATGAGAGTACATGATCACATGAGTGCACATGAATGATGGAAGCATAGGAGTACATGATGATAGTGAAACACACATAACATGAAGTACCCGATGCTCCCGAGAGGGATAACATCTCATGTAAAGATCCATATAGTATCAATCCGTGTTACAAATGTGACAGCAAGTAAAGTAATCTAGAGCGAGAAGTAAAGCCTGAACAAGTATGAAACGGTCAGAGAATGTACTCGCCTGCTGTATGAATATCTGTAGAGAATATGCTGTCTGAGGAGAGGTGTCTGGCTCCTGATCAGAGCAACACAAGTCACAATGTGTTCTAAATAGTAAAAATGAAGTCTACTATGCAAACTACATGATTCTAGGTCAATCTGATCAAAAGTCAACTCTTGGTCAACTCTGGTCAACTCTAAAGTCAAACTAGTCAAAGTTAAGTCAATACTAGTCAAACTAGTTATTTTAGGTCATTACTAGTCATTTCTAGGTGAACTAGGTCACTTTTGACCTAAGGTTGACTTTGGTCAACCCTTAGTAATCAAGGGTCAACATGTTGGTTTTGGGCCATTAGGGTTAGCCCCAAGCCATTGGCTAGTAATCCTAGGCCATAGGCCAATGATGGGGTTTTCATATAAACCTATAACTAGGAGTCATATATATATATATATATATATATATATATATATATATATATATATATATATATATATATATATATATATATATATATATATATATAACTATATCTATATATATAGATACACACTATCTATCACCACCCAATATCAATACAAACCCATATACTTTTAATACACTATATTGACCTAATGAGACCTAACACAAAATATACATATATATATATATATATATATATATATATATATATATATATATATATATATATATATATGTATATATATACAATACATATATATATATAACTATATATATATATTACATATATATATAGAGGGAAAGGAAGTGAGAGAGAGAGTGAGACAGAGACTGTGAGAAAGAGGGGGGTGAAGTCTGGACAGTAGACAGTAGGGGGAGGGTTCCAGGAATTCTGGAACCAAAGTGGCTCCCAACACACACACACAATATAACATATATACATACATATGTATATATATATATATATATATATAACTACACACACACACCACCAATTCTCCCCAAATTCGACCCACACTCACAAATACATATGTACTACACCTATACACACTAAAATACACTAGTCCAATGTATTAAACATAAAGAAAATCGATTTGAAACTCGATTTCCAAAACTGGAAAATAAACCCAAAACTGTTAACAGTGCACAGTCCACTCGAAATGGGGTAATTCGAATTACCCATACTAAATCGAGCTAAGACTCGAAACAAAAGGTTGGTAACTAATGCCCCATAGATACTCTAGTGTCCCAAGTCACTGACACGACACCACGACACAGTTTCACGTGTCCAAACACGCAAAACATCTACCCGGGTAAACACTGATACGCGCACACGAAAACAGTGTCGTGCATGCGGTTACACGCATCGTATACGCGACACAGGACACGAAGCACCACGTGCTCGTGTCCACGTGTACGCCACGTATAGGACTTCATGCCCGTGTCACTACGAGATGCTCTAGTGTCGTGTCCATGCGACACGACACACTCAAAGCTGTGCGCGCGCGCGTGTGCGCTGACAGCGCGTGTCCAGTGCGAGTGAGTTTTCTCACTCGACACGACACGACGCGACACGAGACTTTGGGGGCATGCTCGCAGACATTGCCCCCTTGTCTGTGTCAAATATTTCGTGTCCTAGTGGCCTATGTAGTGCACACGAGGTATCGGGTAGCAGGGCATGCACGATGGGCTCGTGCGGTCGGTTCGTGTCCAATTTGGACACGGACACAGCACTAAAATGTGCTCAGTCCACATGTTTAGTGATCAGCATGTATAGGGCTACAGATTCGTGTAATTTGTCTCACAGTTTGATAAAATCGAATCCATTGTGGCATTTCACCAAACAAGGATTCTAGGCTTAGGATACGTGTCCGATACGGACACCAAACCACTTCTAAATCCCACCAAACTTTACCCACAGTAGTGTTAGTCCTACATGAATGCATTTGTGAAAGAAAAACAGGAATTTGACTAAGTTTGTGAGAAAATACCTATTTGTGCAATCCAATGAAAATCAAGGAAAATGGGGGTGTGTGATCTTCAACTTGATGATGTCCAATGCCTCCAAATCCTTGATTGCTAGTTCCCCTTAGTACCCTAGATGTTGTAGGGTCCCAATGCAAGAGATTAGAGTGAATTTGGATCAAAATAGCTCAAGTTATGAAGGGTTTGAAGGAATGGAAATTTTTGTGGAATAAAATTCATGTAATATATTCATGAATGAATACAAAGGATTATATAGAATGTTGTACCAGCTAGGGGGGTACCCCTTGGCCGGCCAAGACATGGGGGGGTGTCCTTGCCCTTCCTTCAAGGCTAAGGCATGGACTTTGTGAAAAGGTTGAAGATATTTTGAGTGTTTCATGGAAAATATCTAATAAAGGTAAACTAGATATTTATCTCACTTTAACCCTTAACCAAAAATCCATCCTAAAGCTTCTGGGTTAGAGACTAACCCCTAGATTAGGGTAGGATAGGTTAGGGACTAATCATGAGACTTACCAAGAATTAAATAATATTAAAATCACATAATCTCAAATAAAGACTAGTAAATTACCAAAATACCCTTTTGGTCAAAAACCACTAATTTGATGTTCTAAGCCTATGGCTAAGCTCTCATGGTCATGGCAACTTCTAGGTTAGAGAAAACTAGGGTTTACACTAAGTTATACTAACCAAAATCACAAAGTCATAAGTCATGACTTAGCATGACTTAGGAAATGGTTCTAAGCACACTAGAAATCACCATAAATCATATCATGCCCTAATCACCATTATTAAATAATAAAAATAATAATTTTTCAAAAATCCCTTATTTCAGAAAACAGGGTGTTACAATGGGTCCAACAACTGGATGCATAATGGGAGAAGCGCTTCAAACTACGAGACCCTCCCACTGAAGACGAGGTCATGCAAGTTAAACTCGGTGATGAATCCTCTCCAAAGCCAATCTTCGTCAGTAAAAGCCTGACAGACGACGAACGGGAGTCGTTGTTGCAACTCGTCAGAGAATACATCGATGTCTTTGCCTGGCGCTATGAAGACATGCCAGGGCTAAATCACGAGATCGTACTTCATAAGCTCAACATTTATCCGTACACAAAATCAGTCAAACAACAGCAGGGACGGTTTCGTCCAGATGTCATGAACTCCATTGAAGCAGAAGTAAACAAGCATATAGCTAGCAGTTTCATCCGTGAAGAGCAACACCCAGACTAGGTAGCCAACATAGTACCAGTTATTAAGAAGAATTGAAAGATCCGAATTTGCATCGACTTCTACAATCTGAATGCGGCTTGCCCTAAGGATGAATTCCCTCTTCCGATCACCGACATAATGATTGATAATACGTGTGGCTTCGAGCGCATATCCTTTATGGATGGATTTTTAGGATACAATCAAATCAAAATATCTTCTGATGATGAGAAGCATATGTCATTCTGAACACCGATCGGCGTGTATTGTTATACGATCATGCCCTTCGGACTGATGAACGTCGGTGCTACATATCAATATGCTATGAGCGTCATCTTCATAGATCACTTGCATAAGACGGTGGAGTGTTACGTTGACGACATCGCCGTCAAAAGTCGCTCCAAAAATGATTACTTACATGATTTAAGAACAGTATTCGACCTCATGCGAGCACATAATCTGAAGATAAATCCCACCAAGTCTTTCCTGGACGTGTCTAGCAAAAAGTTCTTGGGATTTATCATTACTTCCTGGGGCATTCACATAGACCCCGATAAAACAAAAACAATCCTGGAGATGAGTCCGCCAAGGAACCTCCGTGAACTCCGCGACCTTCAGGGAAGACTAGCCTACATCAGGAGGTTCATATCTAACCTCTCAGGGCGATGTCAACCCTTCACTCAACTCATGAGAAAAGGTGTCTCTTTCATATGGAATGAGGAATATCAGCGTGCCTTTGACGACATTAAGGAATACCTGACGAATATGCCAGTTCTGGTAGCCCCGGTCGCCAGAAATCCCTTCCTGCTCTATGTACGGGCGATGGAACACTCCCTCGGTGCTTTGCTAGCATAAAATAATGATGCGGGACATGAATAAGCTATTTACTATCTCAGCCGGATGATGGTAGGACCGGAACATAGGTATACCGCCGTAGAGAAGGAGTGCCTTGCCCTAGTGTTCGCCATTCAAAAAACACGACACTATATGACAGGACAGACCATCCATGTTGTCTCACGAGTTAATCCTCTCAGGGTTCTCATGACCAAACCAGGCGCACTCAGTTCTCATCTAGCCACCTGGGCGATACTGTTATTCCCCTACGATATGGTTTTTGTTCCGCAAAAGGCTGTCAAAGGTCAAGCCCTGGCCGACTTCTTAGCAGCCCAGGCTCAGAAACAGCCAGAATTTATGAAAAACTCCCCGATAAAGTCGTCGCCTCAACTATGACTTCATATGATGCCATTTGACGAATGTTCTTCGACGGTTCTACAAGAACGGGGCTACAAAGTGATATCGTCGTTGGAGTCGGGGTGGTATCAATTTCTCCTTATCGACTAGTGGTTAATTGGGCGTATTCTCTTACAGAACCATGTTCAAAAAATGTAGCCGAATATAACGCTCTAGTCATCGGACTCCAATTCACAAAAGAAGTGGGGATCAAGTACCTGGAAGCATATGGCGACTCGCAGTAGGTTGTTAACCAGATCCGAGGCTCACACGAGGTTCGCAACGTGGACCTGACTCCCTACTATCAGACAGTAATTGCCATCATTGCAACCTTAGAAGGTTTCTTTATAGAGCATGTTCCTAGGCTCCAAAAAATCGAAGTCGATACCCTCGCAGGCCTCGCCGCTTCCTTGGCACTTCTAATGATACTTATCATCTAGTCAACGTGATAGGCCATGAGCTGGTCTGTCCCAAGAACAATATTTAACTGGGTACGAGTTACTCCGTCCAGATAACCAACGACATACAAGATTGGAGACGCCCGCTCATCGACTTTGCAGTCTACGAAATTCTGCCAGAGAATGTGAAGGAAGCAACTTCAATCAGAAGACGCTTTCACAGATTCTTCAATGATACAGAGACGAAAATGTTATATCGACGATCCTACAATGGGCTACTATTAAGATGTCTGTCAAATGAAGAAGTCAAAGAAGCCTTACGCAAGGCTCATGATGGTGCTTGCGGGGCTCACCAACTTGGCCTGAAATTGCAAGATCGTCTCCGCCGAATAGGTTATTACTGGCCCATAATGGTAGCAGATGCAGTTGATTATGCAAAGAAGTGTAAGGCTTGCCAGATCCATACAGATTTTATACATCTGTCATCCAAATTCTTGCACCCAACAGTGGCCTCTTGGCCATTTAAAGCATGGGAAATGGACATCATTGGGCCAATCACCCCACCGTCGTCTAATGGGCATCGGTTCATACTTGCTATCACCGATTACTTCTCCAAATGGGTGGAAGTTGTTCCTCTTGCAGAGGTGAAGACATCAAACGTGATTAGCTTCATAAAACATCACGTTATCTACCGTTTTGGACTACACCGGAGGATTATTTACGATAATGGTCCGCAGTTCGCAAGCCACGCTTTCTATCGATTTTGTGACAAGAATCAGATTCAGGACATGGACTCGACGGCATATAACCCATCGGCTAATGGTCTGTCTGAAGCTTTCAACAAAACCATAATCAAGCTCCTCAAAAATTTCGTATCTTCAAACAAATGCGACTAGAATGAAAAGCTTGGCGAGTGCTTATGGGCGTATCGTACTACGATTCGGACGGCTACAGGAAATACACCGTTCTCCTTAGTTTACGGGAGCGAGTCAGTTCTCCCATTGGAGACTCAGATCCCCTTGCTTCGCGTGGCCCTTACTTACCGATTGATGGCGGATGACAACCACCGCTGACGGCTACAAGAACTGGAAGCCTTAGATGAGAAGCGTTTACAAGCTCAACAAAGCATAGAGCTCTACCAAGCGCGCATCTCTCGGGCTTTCAACAAGAAAGTCGAGCATAGAATATTCCAAGTCGACGATCTCGTCTTGGCCGTTCGCCGACCAATGGTCATGACTTACAAGACCCCCGACAAATTCTAGCCTAAATGGAAGGGTCCGTTCATCATCGAGACTGTATTCTCCAATGGCGCATACTGGCTCGCAAAGCAGAATGGGGACTTGCTCATGATGCCCATAAACGGCAAGTTCCTAAAAAAATACTATGTTTAAAAACATACCCATACTACCTAGAGTGTCGAGTTATGTACATCAGGTACCTCTAAACTTACACTATGTTCCCTCCAAGGAGACTCACATTGCATCTCTCCGAGTGACAAGTCACGTATATTAATACCTCTGAACTTCTGCTCTGATATTTCGATTGTCATATATCACGTCCATATTACCTCTGATATAAACAATCTTCCAGCTTAACACCTGTACCCAACTCGGGATAAAAGACATGGTATTAAGACCATAAAACCTATCATGTCCATATTACCTCTGTTGGGTTTTGGCTTGAATCTATTACTCGCACCACCAGTGCGCAAAAGGGTAATAGGTCCACCAAAAATAATTCCTGATTATCGTGTGTCACGTCATATTACCTCTGATACCGATAGTCTTCCGACTTAAAACCTGTGCCCAACCCAGGATAAAAGACATGGTGTTAAGACCACAAAACCTGTCACGTCCATATTACCTCTGTTGGGTTTTGTTTCAAAATCTATTACCCGCACCGCCAGTGTGCAGAAGGGTAATAGGTCCACAAAAGTTATTCTAATCTATTACTCGCACCGCTAGTGCGCAGAAGGGTAATAGGTCCATAAAACTTATCCTAATCTATTACTCGTACCATCGGTGTACCAAAGAGTAGTAGGTCCACAAAATATCATTCAAATCTATTTGCTCGTATTTCTAGATACACAAAAGAGCAATAGGTCCACAAAAAGTCCCCCAGTGGGATGTCCTTTATCAAACACAAAATGCTGTATTAGGCGCTCTAGTACAAGTACCACAAAAATACCATAAATAAAGAATGGAGTGAATGTATTCTGTTTATTCAAAATCAGTTACATTCATAGGACTACATCAGCAGCAGAAAATCTAGCAATACATAGTTTGGTCAGTTTGACAGCACTTCGTCTTCACCAAAAAGCAGTTTCATGGCCCTGAAAAGAAGTCATATTTTACTGCTGAGAAGCAAACAAGACTGTTGAATCTCCAAGGAGCTGCCCGAAGGAGGACAAATATAGCATGTTGTTCTCCCCTCCGTATTGCGGATACCTTAGCCCCGCTCCTCCAAAAGACCATACCTTCAAAACAACATCCCTGATGGTGGTTTCGCCTACTTAGAGAGCCGTGAGGACGAGACGTTCATGATGACGCCTGACCACCATCCAACTCTCTGAGGTATAAAGGCTCTTCCTACCACCTGGAAAAAACTCTTCCGAAGCATGAAGAGTTCTGAGTTGTCTGATGTGTATGCCAAAATGGCACGGGAAAAACTCTTCCGAAGCATGAGGAGTTTTGAGCTGTCTGATGTATGTGTCAGAATGGTGCATTTTTACTCTATCGCCAATACCGATCTTGGAGAAGTTTGCTAGCCAGATCCCTACAAAAAATCATGGGAAAAAAAGGGGCTTAGCAGCGAGAAGAAAACAAAGGACTCCTTTCTCAGCTATGCGGCCTAAACCAAACAAAACTCATGCGGCTCAGTCATGAGACACTTAGGCGGCTCAGTCATGAAGTGCTCATGCGGCTCAATCATGAGGCACTTATGCAGTTTATGTAGCTCAGTCATAAAGTGATCATGCGGCTCAGTCATGAGGCCGGCTCAGTCATGAAGTGCTCAGGAGGCTCAGTCATGAAGTACTCATGCGGCTCAATCATGAGGCACCTATGCGGTTTATGCAGCCCAGTCACAAAGTGCTCATACGGCTCAGTCATGAGGCACTTATGCGGCTCAGTCATGAAGTGTTCATACGGATCAGTCTCGGGGCACTTATGCGGTTTTAGTTCGAATGAGCGGCGCTTATGCGGCTCAGCCCATGCAGCCCTGTCATACAGAACACATGCAGTCCAAATGAGATAGGGCATGCATCGACCAGGCTTAATGCACAGAGGCAGTATATGACAGGCTCGCGCATAAAATATGCGATATGGCCATTCAAAATTTTTGTTATCATCTTTCCACCGTCCTTACTCTTGATAGGGGGTTGCACGTCGGGATGAATGGAAGGAGAGTCTGCCGCTCTCGATGGAGAGGCAAGTCCCTTCCCTTTTGTCGCCGCACCAGTCGACTTGGAAGCTTTTGGAACCATAGCAGAAAGTATGATGAAGTCGAAGAAGAAGAAGGTGAAAGGGAAAAATCTCTCTCCGAATGACCCATATTTATAGAGTTTCTAGAGAGTGCCTCTTCGATTCTCGAGATCATTAAAGATAATGACGACGTTTGGGGATCTTGTCCCTAGTAACCATCGCCTTTATCTCGAAAAGTGTCTCTTCTGTTCTCGAGATCATTAAATATAATGACGACGTTTAGAAATTTTATCCCTAGTAACCGTCGACTTTATCTCGAAAATAGAACCAAAATCCTTAAATGCAACAGTGACAGCTGGCAGGAAGAGTGGGGTCTCTCTGCGACTCAAGATTTCCCTGCGGTTCGAAAATCACCTACGACTTGAAGACTCCCTGCGACTTAAAGACTCCATGTGGCTTGACATATCTCCATGCTTCTTATTCAAAGTATTTCAAATTTGCAATTTAAAAACATTACAGGGGGTCTTATAGAAGCATAGAAAATATGGGGTTCATGCGGGTCACAATTTGTCACATAAGTACTTTAGGCCAAACTGGTCTGCATAAAGGAGAGCCGCATGACAGATTCAGCATACTATGCGGCCCGTCTGCAACCAGACTGATTCGAGCCACAGAAGAAAGATATGCGGCCAAGTTGGTCAGTTCGCCTGATAAAGCTGAAAAATTCTGTCAAAGCTGACAAAATTGACAGCTCTGACACTTTGACAAAAAAGATAAGACGTGATCAGACAAAGTCATGCGGCCAGAAGGATTGCTACCCAAGCCGTATGAACCTTATCCGGCTCAAACATATGCGGCCCTAAAGTCTCTGAGCTTCATGCGGCCAAAGGTGACTGTAACCTAAGCCGCATGAGCTTTATGCGCCCAAAATACAAAATCTATGCGGCTCAAAAGTCCTTAAGCTACATGCGGACTAAGGAAGACTACGACCTAAGCCGCATGAGTCTTATGCGGCCCAACGTGGCCGAAAGCGAAGAGACTCATGCGGCTCAAAATGATTTCTATCCCGCAATAGGACACGTGGCACGCTGACCAAGTCTCAACCACCCAGATTTGCTGCAACAAAATCCCAACAAATTGCTAGCTGGCGGCCAAAGAGAAGGTCTTTACATGCTGATTAGCCACGCGGCCACAGGTCACCTATGCGGCTCAAAAACGCACATCACTATAAATAGCAGGGTGCCATACCCGTGCAAAAGGCTGGCAACCTTCGAAAGGCAATTTTTTCAAGAGCTAAAGACTGCGTCGGATAGTCCAAGGAGTAAGACAGAGTTGATACACTTTTTCGAGCCTCCACCGTCATCCTCCAGAATCAAAAACTAAACAATTGTACTTAGATTGTTTTCTAGGATTTTTTTCTAGGCTTTTCTTTGTACAAGCGAGTTTGCAATCAATTTCAGTGTTTCTGTAATACCTATTTTTGATATTTAATGGCAAATACTACTACATGACCATGCTGCATCAATACGCATCCTAATCCCTTCCTGGATGTATCGATGTAGATCACAAATCCTCTCGGGCCCGATGGTAGTGTCAAGATGGGTGCAGTGGTCAAGCGCTTCTTCAACTCGTCAAAAGCGGCTTGACACTCATCTGTCCATACAAACTCATGATCCTTGCAAGTTAGTCGAGTCATAGGCCCCGCTATTCGAAAGAAATCTTCTACGAACCTTTAGTAATATCCCATAAGTCCAAGAAAACTTCTCACCTCAGAAGCTGATGTGGGAGCGGGCCATGCCTTGACTGCTGTGATCTTCTCAGGATCTACTGATATGCCGTCTCCAGTAACAATATGCCCAAGAAATGAAACCTCCTTGAGAAAGAAATCACACTTGCTAAGCTTTGCAAAAAGTTGCTCATTCCTCAAGATTCCCAAAACTGTCCATAGATGCTGCTCATGCTCCTCTTGGCTCTTGGAGTAAATCAAGATATCATCTTTGAAGATGACTACAAATTTGTCCAGGTATTGGTGAAAGATCTTGTTCATTAAATTCATGAAGACTGTGGGAGCGTTGGTCAAATTGAAAGGCATGACCAAGAACTCGTAGTGTCCATACCTCGATCGAAAAGCCGTCTTCGCAATGTCTTCCTTCCGAACCTTCAGTTGGTGATAGCCCGATTGTAAGTCAATCTTGGAGAATACTTTTGCTCCACTCAGTTGGTCGAATAGATCGTCTATGTACGGCAAGGGGTACTTATTCTTCACCGTCACTGCATTCAAGGCTTTGTAGTCGATGCACATGTGCACTGTCCCATCTTTCTTCGGCACAAAAGGAACGGGTGCTCCCTATGGTGATGCACTGGCACGAATAAAGCCTTTCTCTAATAAGTCATCAATATGTGTCTCCATCTCTACCAACTCCTTGGGTTCTAGTTGATATAGTCGAGACGAAATAGGCTCGCCTTCGGGAATAAGCTTAATAGAAAACTCAATGTCTCAATCAGGTGGCAGTCCTGGCAATTCCTTCGGAAACACATCCTCGAACTCAGTGATAACAGGGTGCTGAGGGGTGTCCTGCATCATCGTGTGAGTCCCCAATGTAGGTGCATCGCTCCTCAAGGCTTCTTCCTTGGTGAACTCGAACTCTGTCGCATTCGATGGTCTAAAGATAATACTGCCCTTATGGTAGTCTATGAGAGCAAAATGCTGGCTCAACCAATCCATTCCGAGAACCACGTCGAATGTCGACATAGGAAACACAAGAAGTCGTGCCTTCATCTCTCTACCACTTATCACTACAGAATAATCTCTACAAACACCATTAACAGGTACAACTCCTCCTCCAGTGAGAATTCTAATATTTTTAGGTAAAGATGAGATGGATATACTGTGTCTAGTGGCAAAGCTAGTGGCTATGAATGAATAGGTGGCTCTAGTATCAAATAATGTGATGGCAGGAAATGACGCAACTAAAATCGTACCTGCTATAACGTCGACCTCTGGTTCTGCCTCTTCTGCAGCTAGTGCAAAAGCCTTCCCAACTCTTTGATTACCCGTTTGTGTTATAGCCTATTGAAATTGGGCTGCCTGAGAGGGTAAGGGTGGTCGTGGTGCTCCTGGTCCCGTAATCGCTAGCCTCTATATCTGCTGCTGGTTCTGTGGAGTGGTCCTCTGAAATGAGCAATCTCTAGCCTGGTACTGACTCGATCCGCAAGCTAGGCAATATCCCAGTCGTCGTCGACAGTCTCTCTAAACATGACCAACTTTGCCATAGAAATGGCAAGTGGCCTTCTCCTATGCCTGGTATGGCCCTGTCCTCTGGTGATGCTGGTATGAGGGAGGACGTCTCGCTGGCCCTCATGTAGTAGTCTTAGCTGATCCTATGGTCGAAGTAGCTCGTCGGTGTGCCTTCTTGCTTATGGCCTCTTGAGTTCTAGCCTCTGCCAGAACAGCTGCTTGGGAGACCCTCGACTCAGAGCTGGTGTATCTCTGCAACTCTATACTCAAGCCTCTATAAAATCTTTTGGCTTTCTCCAACTCCGTCGTAACCAACCCCGGTGCAAAATGACTCAACCGACTAAACTCGGCGTCGTACTCATCAACTGTCATACTATCCTGCTCTAAGTATAGAAACTGGTCATACAGTGCATCCTTGGCAGTGTCAGAAAAAAACTTTTTATTGAACAGCTTTTTGAATTCTTCCATGTCTGATAAACTCCTAGACGTATCTCCTCTGCAGCCCATCAATCGTAAGCATTTCCTTCCAACTATAACTTTACTGCCGTTATCCATAGATATGTGGATAACTCTGAAGCCTTCAAGAGATTTTTTGTCTTAACCAGCCAATTGGTAATTTTGATGACGTCTTCAGTGCCTTTGAAGTGTAGAGGATTCATGTTGTAGAACCCCTTGATAGAGCCTACAGAGGCTTGAGGTGCTCGGGTCAGTGCTGTCTCCAAACTCCTCCTGATGGTCTCGTTCTACTGTATCTAGGCCTGTACTAAGCCCTGGAGTATCTAGTCTGTAGTAGTCCCACCAGCCTGAGGCACGGGCTACTGTGGGGGCATATATGGCATCTGGGGCGTAAACTGTAGGGCACCCTGAGGCCCGTACTGTAGAGGATATGAAGGATATGGAAGGGGATACTGTGGTAGATATGATGGAGGATACTGAGGTGGATATGGTGGTGGCTGCTGTGGTGGATATGATGGTGGATACTATGGAGGCTGCTCTGGTAGATATGATGGTGGATATGGGGGTGGAAACTGAGGTGGATAGGGTGGCGGAGGTGGTAGGTACTCTTCTTGAGCTGCAGGGTTTTCAGGGCCTGTCTGTTCCACTTAGGGTGCCAGAACTTGCTGCTGAGTAGTAGGCGATGTTATCCCCAGCTGCAAGGCTGGTCTGGATGGTACTGGAGTGGTAGGGGACATGGCTAGGGTGGCTGACCCACTGGTCCCTCTTCAGCTGTTGAGCTTCCATCAGTAATGGCGAGATGGGTGTTTGCCATTAAATTGTTTGATTGAAAACTTTAATACAAACAGAACAGTATTACAATGTAGGACTTAGATGTAGTCCTAGGAGTACACTTTTGTTTAAGCTGGGTCCTTAGTGCCAATGGAGCGAGTGGTAATGCGTTGACTCCGTTGACCGGCTGACGACGGTTATCGGTTCTCTGAAGGTGTGGATTGCTCTGGGTGCTGGAGCTTGCTGAGAGGAGGAAGACGTTGAGTGTCTGTATCTGCCTCTCTGATGATTCCTTGTATGTTCGTTGTGGATTCTCTGTGTGTGTGAAAGAGAAGATCCCTCTATTTATAGTTTTGTAGGCTGGCTGCTCATGCGCGCATGTAGGATGCACCGGTGTGTGGGGACGTCACGTGGAGGTTGCTGATGGAGGCGCGTAGATGATGCGCCCTGATTGAGGGGGAGAACTCTTCATACTGCTGTTGTGAGCCGGCATGTAGCAGAGGAGAAGATCTTTCTGTTGCTGAAATCTTGGACGAGTTGAGTCAAAGGACACGTGTCATCGACCCATGGCTTGAAGATCTCGGATTTGGGGGGTAGTGATCTGGTGAGCTGCGCCTTGGATCTGGGCGCAGGAGGAGGCTGTGGCTCATAACCTTTAGGAGTTACAAACCATTTAGGGCGCATGGCTTTTAAGGCGCATGCAGGTGACCTTCCTTCTGTCTTTCGGGATCAGAGATCAGTCTGGGGCGCATGGCTTTTGAGGCGCATGCAAAGCTTCAACTGGAGACTCTTCTTCTGTCTTTAGGGATCAGTGAAGGGTCTGAGGCGCACGGCTTTTGTGAGACCCGTCTCACTGTATCGGTATTTTATACGGATACGTATTTATTTGAGCCGTATTTCGTATTTCTCGATTCGTGTGATATTTTAAAATTTCCTAAGTGTAGGATTTTATGACTTGGTTTAACTTGGATTTGGTTTTATTTGGTTCGGTTCCACTTTGACTTAGTTTGGTTTAGTTTGGTTCTTTATGAGAGAGGTGTATGGTTTAGATTGAGTGGAGAGGAATGAATGGTGGAGATTGCTTGGGCTTGTTATATAAGCCACTTTTCTCTCTCCCTCCTCATTCACCATCATTCATTTCTTTTCCACCAAACCCTAGCCATTAGAGAGAGGCAAGTACACCTTGCCGAATGTTGGACGATTTCTATTTCGTTTGTTCCATTCTCTTCCTTGTTACATTCTAAGCATGTTTAGAACTTGGAATTTTCAGTTTTATCGGGTGGATTGTTGTAGATCTAGCTTTGAAGTAATTTTAGATTTCTTGGGTTTTGATCTATTTAATCTTGTTATTTCCGAGTTTTGATGGTTCTATGTTGTAGAGCATTTCCTTCTGCCCCATTTTGACCCAAGGAAGTCCGGATTTGGACTCCGGATAAAGGTTTCATGGAGCTTGGAAGCATGGATTCTTGGCGTTCTTCTTCTCGGAAGCTTAGAGAAGAAGAACAGTGCTAGACTTGACCGCATGAATACTTCATGCGGCAAGTGATTCTGAGCCGCATGAGCCTTCATACGATAGTTCTGGCCGCATGGGCTTGACTTGACCGCATGAACATTTCATGCGGCAAGTGTTCTCCCAGCCGCATGGACTTTTCCCCACTTAGCCGCATATGCGCCCTTGCCTCACCTGGCCGCATGAACTTGTACTCCTTCTTAGTCGCATGAGCTCATTAACTGACCTGGCCGCATGAGCTCCTAACTGAGCCGCATGCACCTCCTTCATATCCTCGGCCGCATGAACTTTCAATCCCAGCCGCATGACTTAGGACCATTATTTTAGTCGCATGTGACTTAACTCGGGCCGCATGGACATGATTGGTTATTTTAGCCGCATAAACCCTTGATTGAATCTTAGCCGCATGAAGACCCGCCCATTTCCAACCGCATGGGACTGAGCCGCATGCGCCCTGTTTTACCTGGCCGCATGGGGACTAGTCCTTACCCAGCCGCATGAGCTGATCCTGCCGCATATTATTCCCCAGCCGCATGAGCTAGTCTCTATCCTGACCGCATGAGAAATTATTTTCTGGCCGCATAAGAGTTCACTCTTGGCCGCATGAGCCTAATCTTCCTGAGCCGCATGGGCTCGATTTCTGACCCGCATTGATCCAGCCGCATGGACCGGTCTTCCTGAGCCGCATGGCTCTCCAGCATCCCTGTGTACTATTATTTTATTACTATTTACCCATGTCTTGTAACCCCTTTATTGTGTATTTTATGCCCCTTTTATATCCTTACGCCTTTTGTCCTGAACTTGATAAATCACGATTTGATTGGCATGACTGAAATGACAATTGTACCTGGCACGGTGTGACCAAGAACTGACATGCATGATAACTTGACCTGCTACACATGACATGATAGTGACCCTGAGCCGCAGGGCTCCTTCCTATGCCTTGTCCAACTATTTAAATTATTGTTATTATTATTTCTCTATTATTATTTGATTTTAATGATGACTTGTGCCTTGTAACCTCAGCATAACTGGAGTCCCCTGATTGAAGGCTTGCACTATATTATCCTACACTTGTCCCCTGAACACGACAGTGACCCGTAGTGGTGCACTCCTGCCATAATAACTTGACCTGATAACTTGACTTGCTATACATGACACGACAGTGACCCGTAGTGGTGCACTCCTGATTAATGACCTGACATGACCTGATGGTGGCCCGTCGTGGCGCACTCTTGACCAGTAAACTTGACATGATATAACTTGACATGATAGTGGCCCGTCGTGGCGCACTCCTGACAAGTAAACCTGACATGATAGCTCTCGAAATGCTGTTGCGACGGCTAACACGACTTGACAAGATTGAATAACTTGGACACCGTGGACGATTGTGCTTGTACAAATGAACCCGTCTTGTCTTGCATCATGTCTAGGACGGGGATCCCTGAGTACCACGGTCAGGGGCACCCACTGAAATCAACTAAGGCTAACAACTAGAATAAATCCAGTAGTCATGAAGAGATTTTCCAGCTACAGGCAATCCCGTTATCTGGGCGCCCCACTTGGGATCTGTAGCCTGCCGTCGAGTAGGGCACATTTTCAGCACACTATCATGTGTTGCACCTTCTAAGTCACCTAAGGGTACGTGCGTTTCCTGGACGATGTACCCACTTGAATTCAACTCTAATTGCGTCCGGATAGCCTGGATGGTCTGCAGGGCTTGTGGCTGTGGAATAATCTCACTGCATCTTATTAGTAATTATGCTTGTGATAACCCTAGTTAGTTAAAGTATCAAGCCGTACTTACTGCTTGGCCGTGAAATGTTGGATGAAGTTTACCAGTCTATTCTTGTCTTGATCCTGTACAAGATTATTACATGTCCTGATTTCTTAAATTGTCCTGCCGATAAATGGTAGGAAAAACCAAGTTCGGTTCAGACGAAGGGTTACAACCCCGGTCCTTATTTGGTTTACGGGTTGTAACCTGGTTATCTGAATAGTCCCATGGTTATCTCATCGTATATCACCTTTCCAGTCTAAGTCTTGTCCAGATCCAGTTCCTAACTGTTCCAGTTTATTTATTTAACATGTTCTCCAGTTTACTTTATGTCAATAATGATTTACTTACAGTCTCTCTATGATCGGGGTGAGTGCATTGGTACTGCACAAATCTCGATCCTCCTTTACTTATTGCTTGCTTTGTTTACTAATGATTGCTGGTTTTAGTTCATAGTTCGGCCTCCTTTGTGGTACTTGCTATTTGGGGTCTGACCCCACTGGTTTTGCATGGCCAGGTTCTGATAGAAGAGCCCGAAGGATCTACCGCACCATCTACTCGACGGTGACCAGCCGGAGCACCAGAGTGCCTCAGTGGGTTTCTTCTTCATCCTCCCACTGATATGTAAATTCTCTTCTTGTAACCTTTAGCTCCGAGCACGTGTTTAGCTCGTGTTTTGGTATTTTCCTTGATATTGTAGCCTACGGGCATAAACATGATATGTGTATTCTAGACTATAGCTAGTCCTTATCATGTACGACTAATACTCTAGCTAGTCCCCAGTTTTGTGGTACTGGCTTCATGATCAGTCATGTATATATGGTTCGGGACGCCTTACTATTGTATGTATGATGATCGTACTCTTTGCTCTTGTATAATTGTCTATGATTGAGATACCTAGGATTGTTAAACCATAGGATTGACTGATGGCTTGTAGAGTAACCCCCATGTCTTGACAGCTTATACGTGATTTCAGAGTATTAACGTACTTTGGGATCACGTAGCTGGCTATGTCTGCCCCCGCTCTCCAGTATTCTGGTTCTGGGGCGTGACATGGTTTTAGTGGTGGCCCATGCAGGTCTGAATCTCGATTTTCAGATTTGTGGGGGTTACCATGTTTAGATATCTCAATCACAATTATCCTTATTGATCTCCTTCGGATTATTCTCTACCTCTGATACTTGACTTGATATCTGTTTTGATCATTGATCATTCCTGTTCCCATAATTTGATCTTGTGTCCTTCAACTTTCAAGGGCATTGTTCTTGATCCTTCAGATTATCCTTGTTCGTGTTTTGCCGAGGGCAGCTCAGCATTCTTCAGCCAGGCCAGTTATGGAGGATTAGTCTCAGCATGCAGGCAGAGATGTCAGTCCATCCCAATCAGCCAGTCGCTTCTGTCTTCGTATCTTAAGACAGGTGATAGAGTTCATGCATCTGTTTTAACTACGATGACACGTCCTGGATAGAGTCATGTCTTGAACTAAGTCATTGGTAGCGACTTACCTTGAGGCTTGACTTTTATCCATTTTTGGGAGTCAGCTTAGGCCAGCGAGGACGTTAGTTTCTACACAACTGACTCAGGAGCCATATTGATCCATATGCCTCCCGCCCTTCTTGATCATGATTATATTTGTTCTTGTGCATTTATTCACTGCTTACGCGTTTATTTACATTACTGATTGTTTTACTTTACTATATGCCATGCTTGATTTATTGAGATTATTGAGTTTCCTGGAGCTTTTGTTTTGTTATCTTGCTCGACTAGCCTCAGGAAATTCCGAGGACGGAATTTTTCTAAGGTGTGGAGAGTTGTGAGACCCGTCTCACTGTATCGGTATTTTATACGGATACGTATTTATTTGAGCCGTATTTCGTATTTCTCGATTCGTGTGATATTTTAAAATTTCCTAAGTGTAGGATTTCATGACTTGGTTTAACTTGAATTTAGTTTTATTTGGTTCGGTTCCACTTTGACTTGGTTTGGTTTAGTTTGGTTCTTTATGAGAGAGGTGTATGGTTTAGATTGAGTGGAGAGGAATGAATGGTGGAGATTGCTTGGGCTTGTTATATAAACCACTTTTCTCTCTCCCTCCTCATTCACCATCATTCATTTCTTTTCCACCAAACCTAGCCATTAGAGAGAGGCAAGTACACCTTGCCGAATGTTGGACGATTTCTATTTCGTTTGTTCCATTCTCTTCCTTGTTACATTCTAAGCATGTTTAGAACTTGGAATTTTCAGTTTTATCGGGTGGATTGTTGTAGATCTAGCTTTGAAGTAATTTTAGATTTCTTGGGTTTTGATCTATTTAATCTTGTTATTTCCGAGTTTTGATGGTTCTATGTTGTAGAGCATTTTCTTCTGCCCCATTTTGACCCAAGGAAGTCCGGATTTGGACTCCGGATAAAGGTTTCATGGAGCTTGGAAGCATGGATTCTTGGCGTTCTTCTTCTCGGAAGCTTGGAGAAGAAGAACAGTGCTAGACTTGACCGCATGAATACTTCATGCGGCAAGTGATTCCGAGCCGCATGAGCCTTCATACGATAGTTCTGGCCGCATGGGCTTGACTTGACCGTATGAACATTTCATGCGGCAAGTGTTCTCCCAGCCGCATGGACTTTTCCCCACTTAGCCGCATATGCGCCCTTGCCTCACCTGGCCGCATGAACTTGTACTCCTTCTTAGTCGCATGAGCTCATTAACTGACCTGGCCGCATGAGCTCCTAACTGAGCCGCATGCACCCCCTTCATATCCTCGGCCGCATGAACTTTCAATCCCAGCCGCATGACTTAGGACCATTATTTTAGTCGCATGTGACTTAACTCGGGCCGCATGGACATGATTGGTTATTTTAGCCGCATGAACCCTTGATTGAATCTTAGCCGCATGAAGACCCGCCCATTTCCAACCGCATGGGACTGAGCCGCATGCGCCCTGTTTTACCTGGCCGCATGGGGACTAGTCCTTACCCAGCCGCATGAGTTGATCCTGCCGCATATTATTCCCCAGCCGCATGAGCTAGTCTCTATCCTGACCGCATGAGAAATTATTTTCTGGCCGCATAAGAGTTCACTCTTGGCCGCATGAGCCTAATCTTCCTGAGCCGCATGGGCTCGATTTCTGACCCGCATTGATCCAGCCGCATGGACCGGTCTTCCTGAGCCGCATGGCTCTCCAGCAGCCCTGTGTACTATTATTTTATTACTATTTACCCATGTCTTGTAACCCCTTTATTGTGTATTTTATGCCCCTTTTATATCCTTACGCCTTTTGTCCTGAACTTGATAAATCACGATTTGATTGGCATGACTGAAATGACAATTGTACCTGGCACGGTGTGACCAAGAACTGACATGCATGATAACTTGATCTGCTACACATGACATGATAGTGACCCTGAGCCGCAGGGCTCCTTCCTATGCCTTGTCCAGCTATTTAAATTATTGTTATTATTATTTCTCTATTATTATTTGATTTTAATGATGACTTGTGCCTTGTAACCTCAGCATAACTGGAGTCCCCTGATTGAAGGCTTGCAGTATATTATCCTACACTTGTCCCCTGAACACGACAGTGACCCGTAGTGGTGCACTCCTGCCATGATAACTTGACCTGATAACTTGACTTGCTATACATGACACGACAGTGACCCGTAGTGGTGCACTCCTGATTAATGACCTGACATGACCTGATGGTGGCCCGTCGTGGCGCACTCTTGACCAGTAAACTTGACATGATATAACTTGACATGATAGTGGCCCGTCGTGGTGCACTCCTGACAAGTAAACCTGACATGATAGCTCTCGAAATGCTGTTGCGACGGCTAACACGACTTGACAAGATTGAATAACTTGGACACCGTGGACGATTGTGCTTGTACAAATGAACCCGTCTTGTCTTGCATCATGTCTAGGACGGGGATCCCTGAGTACCACGGTCAGGGGCACCCACTGAAATCAACTAAGGCTAACAACTAGAATAAATCCAGTAGTCATGAAGAGATTTTCCAGCTACAGGCAATCCCGTTATCTGGGCGCCCCACTTGGGATCTGTAGCCTGCCATCGAGTAGGGCACATTTCCAGCACACTGTCATGTGTTGCACCCTCTAAGTCACCTAAGGGTACGTGCGTTTCCTGGACGATGTACCCACTTGAATTCAACTCTAATTGCGTCCGGATAGCCTGGATGGTCTGCAGGGCTTGTGGCTGTGGAATAATCTCACTGCATCTTGTTAGTAATTATGCTTATGATAACCCTAGTTAGTTAAAGTATCAAACCGTACTTACTGCTTGGCCGTGAAATATTGGATGAAGTTTACCAGTCTATTCTTGTCTTGATCCTGTACAAGATTATTACATGTCCTGATTTCTTAAATTGTCCTGCCGATAAATGGTAGGAAAAACCAAGTTCGGTTCAGACGAAGGGTTACAACCCCGGTCCTTGTTTGGTTTACGGGTTGTAACCTGGTTATCTGAATAGTCACATGGTTATCTCATCGTATATAACCTTTCCAGTCTAAGTCTTGTCCAGATCCAGTTCCTAACTGTTCCAGTTTATTTATTTAACATGTTCTCCAGTTTACTTTATGTCAATAATGATTTACTTACAGTCTCTCTATAATCGGGGTGAGTGCATTGGTACTGCACAAATCTCGATCCTCCTTTACTTATTGCTTGCTTTGTTTACTAATGATTGCTGGTTTTAGTTCATAGTTCGGCCTCCTTTGTGGTGCTTGCTATTTGGGGTCTGACCCCACTGGTTTTGCATGGCCAGGTTCTGATAGAAGAGCCCGAAGGATCTACCGCACCATCTACTCGACGGTGACCAGCCGGAGCACCAGAGTGCCTCAGTAGGTTTCTTCTTCATCCTCCCACTGATATGTAAATTCTCTTCTTGTAACCTTTAGCTCCGAGCACGTGTTTAGCTCGTATTTTGGTATTTTCCTTGATATTGTAGCCTACGGGCATAAACATGATATGTGTATTCTAGACTATAGCTAGTCCTTATCATGTACGACTAATACTCTAGCTAGTCTCCAGTTTTGTGGTACTGGCTTCATGATCAGTCATGTATATATGGTTCGGGGCGCCTTACTATTGTATGTATGATGATCGTACTCTTTGCTCTTGTATAATTGTCTGTGATTGAGATACCTAGGATTGTTAAACCATAGGATTGACTGATGGCTTGTAGAGTAACCCCCATGTCTTGACAGCTTATACGTGATTTCAGAGTATTAACGTACTTTGGGATCACGTAGCTGGCTATGTCTGCCCCCGCTCTCCAGTATTCTGGTTCTGGGGCGTGACAGCTTTTGAGGCGCATGCTGGTTTGGACGCATGGCCGTAGAGGCGCATGCGGATGGCCACGTGGCAGTAGCCGTCGGAATATAGTCATGATGATGCTGACGTTGCCGATGCTTCGTTCTCTGAAAAAAGCTGTCAACTGTTCAGACTTTGGGAAGCGTGCTGCCAACTCTGGTGTCAGTTCAGCATTTAATGTTTGTGACGTTCGATGGACAGCTGAGTGGGCACATTGGTTGGTGTTCCACTCGGCATGGAGATGTGAGGGGGGGGGGGCGCATCCTCTGTGATGCGCCGGGTACTGTAGGGCGCGTCTGTGTGATGCTGGAGGACGCGTCCGTGTGATGCGCTGTTTGGCTGGCGCATCCGACATGTCCTTTAATGACGCGGCTGTCTCGCTCCTCGAGTGCTATAAATAGCCGTTTGGCTGAATTCGAGGCGTCCGGTTCATCCATTTAATGCAAATTCATTGCACATAATTCGGAGAGTCATCCACTTGGCGTATGGGTTTGATTTGCCCGGCCTATAAATAGTGGCATGGAGAGAAGGTTTGCTCCTCGTTCCCTCACGTACTTCCAACATGAACTTGGATATGCGGGTGCATTCTGTTGACGAAGTGCTCCCGAGGGTGAAGATGAGACGTCGTGCTGTCTTCGATGCACTTGAAGGTGACTGTTACATCCAAAAGACGGAGTCGAGGGCTTCTGAGGCAGGCGGAAGGTGCCTGTTGCATCCAAAGATAGGGATGTTCGGGCCTCGTCTCCGTTGTTCCGGAAGAGCCGTAGATCGGAATGGTGGTGCTAGGCTCTCTCTTCCTTCAAAGTGGGTGCCGTCCACTTTGATTGTGTTGAAAGCTCCTTGTGCCATGATTTCGATCACGGTCTTCCTTGGTCTTTGGAGGCTCTTTCGAAGCCTCCCCTGGCCACAGCATTTGCAGTGCTCTTCCCTTCCTTGGTTCCAGCCAGAGGGTTAAATGCTTTGCTTGGCGAAGCACTTATCAGGTGAGCCTGGCTGGAAGAGCGGCACATAACTGGGCTCTGCTCGGCCAGGTGAGCCTGGTTCGAAGAGTTGCTCATAACTGAGCTGCTGAAGGGATGCACATAACTGAGCTGGATGCACATAACTGAGCTGCTGAAGAGATGGTAGGATGCGCCTGGCTGGAGGCGCATGACATCTGCTGCGCCTGGCTGACAGCGTATGGTGACTGCTGCGCCTATCGGAAGGCGCATGGTGGTTGCTGCGCCTATCTGGAAGGCGCATGGTGGCTGTTGGCTGTACATCTAGGATCCTTCCTTTGTAGAAATTCTCCTTTGTACAACATTTTCTAGACATGTAATAGACTTTTATATATATAAATAAAAAGTTCTTCTTCGAATGTCTATGGCTTATTTGATTAGCTGTCTGAGTTCTGGCGCATATAATGCCTGGCGCATGGGCTTTCTGGTTGTGAAATTCCATGCTTCTACAAGACCCCCTTCAAAGTTTTCAAAACTTTTGAATAAGTTTTGGAATACTTTGAATAAGAAGCATGGAGGTCAGGGCGCATGATTTTTGGGCGCATGCTTGTTCGGGCGCATGCTCCTTTCAGTTGATGATGATGACACTTTGGTAACCCAAAAGATTAATGATGATCTTTTGGTTGTATTTGTTGTTATCTCCTCACGGAACCCGAAGCGACGGCTGAGATTACACGTCATCGGTTCACGCGTGCGACCAAGCCCTATAAATAGGTAAGGGTTGGGGAGAGAGAGAGAGTTCATCTGCTTTGTGCCTTTGCTTTCTTTAGAGTTTTTCTTCAAAACCCTAACTTTTTCTTCTCTGAGAGAATGGCTCCCAAGACTCCTCGCGGTAGTGCCGGCAAGGGGAAGGAGAAAGCGAAGGAGTTCGTTGATGAGGATGCACCTATCACCCCTGCAACTCCGGCCGACGTTCGTCCTGAGGTGACGGGTGGGTTTCATCTCCTTCACATAAGCTTTTGGGCCAGACTGTGCCCTAACTCAGATTTGCTGACGCGTATGGACTTTTGTCCTAATGATACACCGAGGTTCTACCCCGCCGACGTGCATAGGTTTACACCTTTATCATGCACCGAGGTTTAATGGCTGACGCGCATGGGTTTCGTACCCTGATGATGTGCCGAAGCCTTTGCTGACGCGCATGAGCTCACGCTCTGATGATACGCCGAAGCTCCAATGCTGACGTGCATGGGCTTACGCCCTGATGATGCGCCGAAGCTCTGATGCTGGCGCGCATGGGCTTACGCCCTGATGATGCGCCGAAGCTATTTGACATTTTTGCCTGACTTCCACCTTTGTTGTATCAGTGTCGATGACGATCCCTTTGTTGAATGAGGTCCTTCTGGACGCTTCTCTTTGTCAGATGGGAGTTGATTTTGACGAGGCGGTGATCAATCCTGCGAAGGATGCTATCTTACAGGACCAACCTCGTGAGAGAATGCTACAAATCCAGACCCAGTTGCCTCTTTTCCTCCAGAGTATGATGGAGAGTGGTAAACTGAAGTCTGCTGAATCCGAAAGTGTAACTTTCTTAAAACCTGCCTTTCTGTTTGGCGACCGACTAGTCTCTTCCGAAGCGAAGATACTGAGGATTAGAGAAGACTGGTTCTTTTCTGCCAAAGGCATGGTTTTGTACATGCGGCAGGTTGACCGCCAGTTGCCGCTGACGGCTTTTTATCGTTTAGCTTCGAAGAGAAGGATGGGTTGGGAACTTACTCCCTCTCAAGGAGGGGCCTTGGGAGGTACCCTCTCAATCGACGCCTCCTCGAACCAGCGAGATACTTTGACTGCTTCACGAGCCGGTTCTTCTTTCAGTTACCGAGCCTTGCGTCCTGGGAGCATCTACAGTGAGGTCCCAAACGACACGTTTCCCTTCAGTGCCCCGATCTTTGCAAATCGGATGCTGACATCAAAGGTGATGTATCCGACAGGTAGCTTCAGAGTCGAAGGCTGGTGTCACTACATCCCGAAGTGGGACGAGTTGACCACTTGGGTGCTTTCAAGGTTCGAGGTTGAGCTTAAAGAGATCGGGCTGACAGCCGCCATTCGGGCCACGCAGGCAGGCGTGGACCTCAATAAGCCTATGTTCCTTGCGCTCTTGGAGCTTTTCAATGCCCAGACTCGTAGCTTCTTTACTCCGGTGGGGGAGTTGGGATTGGCCCTTCATGAGATGTACGAAGTGTCCAAGCTTCCTTGGGGCTCGGAACCGTACGAGGAATACTTTCCATCAAATGAAGAGATCCAAGTTCTG
Organism: Iris pallida; assembly: GCA_029216955.1. Taxonomy (NCBI): domain Eukaryota; kingdom Viridiplantae; phylum Streptophyta; class Magnoliopsida; order Asparagales; family Iridaceae; genus Iris; species Iris pallida. Next base: position 5,237,863 of record JANAVB010018200.1, on the reverse strand, counting down.
GAGGATAAGGATCCGGAGATGATGGCTGTTTTCAAAGAGGTGACAAGCCATCATTATCTGATGCACCGGAGGGACAAGGGCAAGACCCAGCCTCATGTGACTGCTTGGAGGGACTACGTCTTCAGGCAGGATTTGACGGATCCTTCAAGGATTCGGTTTTCGACTCCGCAGGGATTGAAGCCCGCGGAAGTGAGTTCTGAAATAAGCCGGCTGGACGAAAGGACCCCACACTCTAATGAGGGCGGCAAGGCTACGTACAGCTGTTTCTGGCACTGCGGGCACCGGATGTCATCCAAGGCAGTGTTGACGTCCTACTTGATGATATGGCTCCGGGATTGCGTATTTGCAGGTGGATCCGGTACCGTCGAGAGGGTACATCGGAATCTCATTTTGCCTGCGGTGAAGTTGGCCTGTGGACGACCTTTGGCTCTCCTCCCCGCGATGGTGTGCAACCTGTTGCGCGGTTTGAGGTCCTTTGCCGATGATGTGATCCACGAGAGAGGTAGTAATGATAACTTTCCCCGGGCCGAGCTGCCTTTCCATTATCTTATGGGGTGGCTAATCTTGCATCATCCGAACGTGATGAGTCCCGGTCCGGAGGAGGACCATGTCGAAGGAGATGCCTTCATTCGCCGCTTCTATAAGAGGAAGTGGTCTTACAGTGGCGTCCCCGTTTGCAGGAGAGTCTTGTCCTACCTTCAGGGGTGGGAGATTGTCAAGGTTGGCCCGATCTTCAAAGATTTCGAGGCCGACCAAGATTTAGTTGACTCTGGCGAAGATGCGGTCACTCTGCCGAAATGGAGTTTTCGTTGGTTACAGAGTATCCGGCCTTCTCACCTGGTCTACCGCAACCAGAATAGGTGTTATCTGGAGCCTTATCTGCCAAGCCGATTTGCTCGTCAGTTTGGCTATACCCAGTTAATGTTGCGGAATCCCAGTTGTAGTTTAGGCTTCATCGGGAGTTTGCTGGATGGAGCCCGGGGCTGGCAATATTATAACGCTGGATGCACTAGCATTAAGTTCACCACGCCAGTTCGCAATCCTCGACCGCCGATCCTATATCCGGCCGCCAAGCTGTATTGCACTATGACTGCTATGTCTCCTGGTTATGACAGGGAGACCAGTTTCATTATTGGAACCCAGCTGGAGGTGACAGCGAATATGTTGATGGCAGCCCGATCATATCGTCCACCAGAGTTGGTGGGGTATCGGGCTGCTGCTGCAGTAACAGTGGGAGACCCGTCTGTCGGAAAAAGGCGTGCTGACACAGAAGCTGGTTCTTCTGTACCGAAAAGGTCGAGAAAGGCGCCGACCCCGAAGGTTACGGAAGTGCCACTTATAATGCCAGCAGGATCAATCCTTGCTGAGGTAAGGAATATTTCTAATTCCAATTCTGTCATTGTGGCGACTTATGCTCTTCTTCTTGTAGGGATTGAAGAAGAAGTCCCGTGTTTCAAAATCGGGCGCTAGTAAACCGAAGGAGGTGGCAGGCTCTTCTGATGAGCGCATTCCACCGATGCTAATGTCTCCCGTGGAGGAAGGTCCTGAAGATGTTCCTGCGGAGGTTTTAATATCTCCTGACTTCGAGGTCGCAACAACTTCTGGGAGAGCACCATCTGCCGTGGAGGCCTTGGATGCTGAGGGTCCTGCGGACTCGAGGTATCCTGATGATGAAGTGGACTGGAGTTCGTCGCCTTCCGATAGCGTTCCTCCGGTCTTGCAAGAATCTGCTGCGGGGACAGCAGATGTAGTTGAGACAGAGGAGAGGGTTGAATCCCCTCCTTATCATGATGAGGGGAGGTCGGCTGCATCATTGCCGAGTCCTACCCCGGCTTCAACCGTGGAAGTTGAGGCGGCTACCACTCAGGAGGTAGCGACAGATTCTGTCCCTATTGAGGGACTCGATGATGAGACCCGTCTGTCAGTCAAGACCGCTGCGACGGGTTAAGAGACAAGTGATAATCTCCCTATTCTGCCAAGGGAGGTACCAACTGTTGATAGGACGTTGGGGGTAGAAGAGGTGGCCGTTGACATCGGTGGTTCCTCCGGGCTTGAGAAGGGTAAGGGTGTAGAACCCTGTGTCGCTCCTTCTACTTGGGGGACCATCTCGACGCCTGTGCCGGCCCCTTCTGTTGCTTCGGCTCCTCGGGCTAGCAGTCCAGCCCCTGTTGATGAAGAGCCCATTGATGCCGAGGTTCAAGCCTCGCTGATTGAGGTTGGCGGATCTTCTTCCGGTCTGCAAACTGTAGTAGCTCCTCCAACTTCCGCGATGACGTCGCAGGTCCTGGCGGATGCAGACGAGTATGTGAAATTCCTCGTCGAGGGGGTGTACAAAATGTTGCAGAAGGGTGTATCTGCTGTGATGGATGCCAATGGGAGTTTTGCGACGGCAAAAGCTCTGGCAATGCCCTGCATCGAGCTGATTCGTATTCACCAAGGCCACGACCATATGGCCGAAATTCTGGAGGCTTCGATGATTGAGCTGGATGAGCGGCTCGCGGAACTTCAACGCATCCGGCGAAACGACCTCTCTGTCCTAATAGATGCGGAGAAGGGGAAGCTGATCGCCGAGATCGAGTCTTCATACCAGGCCACCGTGGGCGTTTGGGAGCGCGAGGTGGCTGAGACTGAGGCTGCGGTAGAGCAGTTGTCTCGGTCCATGAAGACGACGGTGGAAACTCGAGCTGCATTGGAAGCTAATATCGCGGATATCGACACCCAGATGCGCCGCCTTGAAGACCAACGGGCCCGACTCCAGTTAGAGGTCGAGCGTGTCCGGGCTGAACATGCAGCATTTAAGAAGGATGAAGCGACTTTTACTCAGCGGACTCTTGCCTTGGCGCAGCAACGACAACAGCTTGATGAGAAGCATGCAAGTGATACTTCCACTGGGGCCGTTGAATTGATGCGCCAAGAAGCAGAGCGACGAGTCCTGGCGACGGTGGAGGCCCGCGTAGTCGACTTAAAGCTTCGAGTCAGGGAGCTCTCAGCCCATCCTGGGGAGATTCAGGGACCATAGCTTTTTCCCTTTTTCTTTTGTGTTCTTTTGCAACCCTTACTGGGGGATGATGTAGTTTCTTGTACTCCTTTTTCAGAAGAATAAAAAAGTCTACAACCTTTTTTTTTGTGATGTGTTCATCTTTTGTTGTCATAAACTTGATGATTTGTGTGGACCTATTATCTTTTGCGCACCTTGGTTTTCAGGTACAGATAATAAGTTTGAAGGAACCATTATGTTTGCTCAGAGGTAATGTGGACATGGCAATCATTGGGTTCGAAATGATAGAATCTCCCTACTCAGAGGTATTATGGACGTGGTAGGAATGATCTTGGGGGATACGCTGAACAACTCAGAGGTTATATGGACGTAGAAGTTCTGCGATAAATGTACAATAACGCAGGGGTTGTTTGTACAAGATGTTTACTCAGAGGTAATATGGACGTGGTAAACATGAAAGGTAGCGTAGGCTTACGAAGTGTAAGATTCTGCTTTGTAGGGTGTAGAGACAACTCAGAGGTAATATGGACGTGGTTATCTTTCTACTGGAAGATGCCACGGAACAGCTGGGTTCCGGAGGCGTATGAGTTTGTGGAAAGAGGTTGTTTGAGGAAGTACATGTCTGGAGGATGTCAAGAATAGTACTTCTTTAGGAACTTGCCGTTGATGGGCATCATGAACAAGTCCCCATTGGGTTTGGCGAGACGGTAAGCACCGTTTGAGTATACCGTCTCTATGATGAAAGGTCCTTCCCACTTGGGCTCGAACTTTCCTGGTGTCTTGTGGGTCAACACCATTGGTCTTCTGACTGCTAAAACCAGGTCGCCAACTTGGAAAGTCCTCTGTTTGACCTTCTTGTTGAAAGCCTGTGATATTCGGGCTTGGTAGAGCTCGATGCGTTGTTGAGCTAGGAGACGCTTTTTGTCAAGTGCCTCTAATTCTCGCAGACGACGACGTTGATTGTCCTCTTCTGTGAGTTTGTTTGTGATTGCTACGCGGAGCGAAGGTATCTGTATCTCGAGAGGCAGTACTGCTTCGCTCCCGTAGACCAGGAAGAATGGAGTATTGCCTGTTGGGGTCCGTACCGTTGTGCGGTAGGCCCAAAGGCATTCGCCAAGCTTTTCGTCCCAGTCGCGTTTGTTGGATGACACGACCTTTTTGAGCAGCCTAACGATAGTTTTGTTGAATGCCTCAGCCAATCCGTTTGCTGCCGGATTGTAGGCGGTTGAGGCCACGTTCTGAATGCGATTCTTGTCACAGAACCTGCTGAAAATATGGCTGATAAACTGAGGACCATTGTCATGGATGATCCGCCGGGGTACTTCGAAACGGTAAATGACATGGTGTTTGATAAAGCTGACCACCCTGGAGCTTTTTACTTCTGCTAGTGGAACTGCTTCCGCCCATTTGGAGAAGTAGTCGGTGATGGCCAGGATAAAACGGTGTCCTCTCGATGAAGGAGGGGTGATTGGCCCTACAATGTCCATGCCCTAGGCTTCGAAGGGCCAGGAGGCGACTGTAGGATGTAGCGGCTCCGATGGTGTATGTATGAAGTCTGCATGAAGTTGGCACGCGTGGCACTTCTTAGCATATTCGACAGCGTCGGCAGCCATGGTTGGCCAGTAGTAGCCCATACGTCGCAGTCGATCTTGCAACTTAGGACCGGGTTGATGAGCTCCACAAGTTCCGTCATGAGCTTCTTGAAGAGCTTCGGCTGCTTCTTCGTTGGACAGGCATCGAAGGAGGAGCCCATCGAAGGAGCGTCGGTACAGCGTTTTGGTAGCTGTATCGTAGTAGAATCGAAGAGAGCGTCTCCTGACTGAGACGGCTTCCTTCGGGTCCTCTGGAAGGATTTCGTAGACAGCGAAGTCGATGAACGGAAACCTCCAGTCCCGGACATTAACCCCAGTGTTCGTCGGCATGGCGTAGGCCACCCGCAAGCATAGGTTGTTTCTGGGACAAATCAGATCCCGTCCTGTTACCGTGATATAGTGTTGAGTCCCAAAGGGCGCTGCTAATGAGGCTGCGAGGCCGGCCAGAGCATCAGCCTCCAAGTTTTGTAAACGGGGGACATGTTCAATGAAGAACTCGGTGAAGGTTGAAATGATGTTCAACGCGACTTCATGATAAGGGATTAAATCTTCATGGCGAACTTCGTATTGTCCCCGAACCTGGTTTACGACGAGTTTTGAGTCGCCGTAAGCTTCCAGATGGTCGACCCCCAGCTGTTGTGCGAGCTGGAGTCCTATGACGAGTGCGTTGTACTCGACAACATTGTTGGAGCACGGCTTCGAAAGAGAGTACGCACGCTGGATGACCAGCTGATCGGGGGAGACTAAGACTACCCCCACTCCTGCGATGATTTGGCCTTTGGGGCCTGTTCTCGAAGCACCGTCGAAGAACATCCGCCAAACGGAGCTTCCTTCGGTGACGTTGGATTCTTGGACCTCATCCGGGATATCTTCATAGAGTTTTGAGGATTCTGGGATGGGGTGTGCAGCTAAAAAGTCAGCCAGAGCTTGACCCTTAACAGCTTTTTGTGGCACAAACACCATGTTGTGCGGTGTTAACAAGATCGCCCATGTAGCCAGCCGGGAGTTCAATGATCCTGGCTTCGTCATGAGGACTCTGAGCAGATTGACTCGGGAAATGACATGAATTGTCTGATCCGAGACATAATGACGAGTCTTTTGGATGGCAAACACCAAAGCCAAGCACTCCTTTTCGACGGGGTTGTACCGGTGTTCGGCCCCGATGAGTGTTCGACTGAGGTAGTAGATTGCTTGCTCGAAGCCTGTATCGCTGTTTTGAGCCAGCAGAGCGCCAAGAGAATGATCCATGGCACGGACGTAGAGGAGAAATGGTTTGCCGGCGACTGGGGCTACCAGGACTGGTGGGCTTGTTAAGTAAGCCTTGATGTCGTCGAAAGCCTTTTGGCACTCCTCTGTCCAGACGTAAGAGACTCCCTTCTTCATGAGCTGAGTAAAGGGTTGACATCTACCGGAGAGGTTCGCTATGAACCTCCGGATATATGCCAGACGTCCCTGTAGGCCCCGAAGTTCTCGAAGGTTCTTCGGAGGGTCCATGTTGAGGATGGCTTTGGTCTTCTCAGGATCAACATGAATGCCTTTCGCTGTGATGTCATCGGGGAACATCTTGATTTGATTGTAGCCTGAATACCCGTCCATGAAGGACATGCGCTCAAAGCCACATGTGTTGTCGATCATCACATCAGTGATTGGAAGCGGGAATTCGTCCTTCGGGCAAGCAGAGTTGAGATCCCTGAAGTCGATACAGACTCGTATCTTCTCGTTCTTCTTAGTGACAGGAACGACGTTGGCTACCCAATCCGGGTGTTGTTCCTCACGGATGAAGCCGCTGGTCAAGAGTTTGTCTACCTCCTGATCGATGGCATTCATGATGTCCGGACGGAAGCGTCGCTGCTGTTGTTTGATAGGTTTGGCATCAGGTAAGATGTTCAACCTATGCGTTGCGATCTGTGGATCGAGTCCCGGCATGTCTTCATAGCTCCAGGCGAAGACGTCGATATACTCTTTAGCCAGTTGGATTAAAGATTCTCGATCTTCTCCTTCCAGGCTTTTACTGATGAAGATGGGTTTGGAAGAAGACCCCTCCCCGAGGTCGATCTGCTCGACTTCGTCTTCGGTAGGAGGTTCACGAAGCTCAAAACGAGATTCCCATTGTTCCCCTAGGCGTTGGGCCCAGGGTTCTTCTTCGAAGGGTTCTGGCGCTTGGTCTTCGCCTTCACCTTTTTGAGGTTGTGCTGACGTCATGTTAGCTGACAGCACTTTCCTGAAGACTGACCCGATACTGGTATCGGAATCCCAAGTCGATGCTTCGGACGAGTGGGAATGTTCTATGTCTTCTGCATCTGAACTCTCTGGGGTTGATGGCGGCGTGACATAGCCTAGCCCTCGTCCAGTCCGATTATAATAGTCCTGTGGCTTTCCATTGGGCATCGAAAGCCGGACAGGGAGATGCCGACCCTTGCCGTAGTTTAAGCCTTTGTTGCTTTTCAGGTCGTAGCCCATCTTTTGGATGATGTGCTTTGCCGCATCCGTGTACCGATAGACTTGTACTCTGCCGGTATCGGGTTCGGGCTCGATTGACGGGAGGTCCCGATGACGCTCGACTTTGCCCGAGATGATGGTGCCTTGGTCTCGGCTCCGTGGAGGGACTATGAAGACTCCTTGAGATGGGACTATTCGATTATGGTAGACGGTCGTTATTTGTGTTTGCAACGACCGTAGAGCGTTGTCTAATGTATACATGGCATTCCAGTGTGGAAGACAAGAATAATTAAAAGACACTCTATTATTGATAAAATACGAGATCTTATCTCGTGAGATTACATTGTCAAAGGAGGGTGCCTCTACGTCATCCGAGATATAATCACCAAGCTCCTCGTCTGTAAGAACTGGGGGTAGACTAGGAGAGTCCACCACAGCTTTGGGGTCTGAGAGGGTTATATGAGCCTTCTCTGACACCTTGGATGACTGCGGCGGCTTGCCCTTGAGACGCACCTTGAGAGGTGCCTGGGCTGCGCCTCCGGTGAGTGGTGCCTTCCCTTGTAATTTTGCCACCAGGGGAGCCGATGTTTGAGGTGGCTTTCCCTTGAGGCGTATCTTCAGGGGTGCTTCGCTAGCCGGCGCTTTCCCTGATAGTTTGATGCTCATTGGAGGCGCCTTCTGGGGTGGTTTCCCCTTCAGTCGGATTTTCAAGGGGGCGTCGTGAGTCGTCTCAGGCTCCATGTCCGGTTCTGTTGCCGTCTCTGCCTCATCATCAGCGTCGTTGGCTTCCTCCTCGTCAATAGGCTTGTACAAGTCGGAATCGATGAAGTAGGCTTCAATCCCTTTGAAAGGATCGATGTCTGCAAACTCCGTCCGGATGACGCCATTGGTGGATACATACTTTATGCACTGGTGGAGCGTGGAGGGCACCACCATGTACTCATGCAGCCATGGTCGACCGAGCAGGATGTTGTAGTTGACCTCGGCATCTACCACATAACAAGTCATCTCAGTTTTGAGGCTGCCAATGTGACACTTCAGTCGGATCTTGCCCAATGGCTCGCTCTTGCTAGCATTGAAGCCACTGATGGTTGTATTGGAGGGCGCCAGCTGGTACATCGGGATCCCCAGCTTAGATAGCAGCGTCTTCGGAATGATGCTTAGGGAAGACCCAGGATCGATCTGAATCCGGCTCACCTTGACCGAGCCAATGTACCCTGTATAATACAGCGGTCGGTTATGTCGGTGATGCTTGAGCAGCATGTCTTGTTGGGTGAAAGTTATGTTTGGGATAACTTCATCCGCACAATGACAGTGCGCATAAGTAGTTGGGAGGTCTTCAGGCTGCTTGACCTGACTGAGAAAGGATTCAGCGTCCTTCAGAGCTTCGCAGAGAGCTTCTCGGGAATCTTTAGAAAGATGCAGGAGCTCGAACAAAGACAGGTGCGCAGGTGTACTTGCTAATTGTGCCAGAATGTCGAAGTTGTGAGGCTTGGACAGCCCCGAAGCATTCTCCTTCCGTAGAGGTCTGTCAAAACGGGCCTCCACCTGCTTCTGCTTGTTGGCTGCTGAGGGCTTAGATGGACCCTCCTCAGGGATGGTGCTAGGAGGCACCACTTCGGCGACGGCTTCGCCGGATTGGGAGCTCAGTTGTGCACGTGTTTGCACTGGAAGTGCCTCTTCTGTTGAAGAAGAGACTGTGCGGCAAGACTTGATCTTCCTACCTTTTGATTTAGAGGTAGGGCGTACCTCTGATTGAGTCACCTCGGAGACGAGGTCGGGGTGAACCCAGAGGACCTCTCCTCGAGATGTGGTGAGCGGGGTGAGTCCACTCACATTGTCACGAGTAGGTGGTAAGTTTACCACCTCTATTGTCGCCTTAGGGATGGGGACGACGCCATCTTGTGTGGTAGTTGACGGCAAGGTGCCGAACTGAAGCGAAACCACATTGGCCGACACCGTCTTCTCTTCATAGTCGACGGAGATTACATCCGCATTGATCATGCGCTGGATGTAATTCTTGAGGACGTAGCAGTCCTTGGTCGGGTGTCCGACAAACCGATGGTAATGACAGTACCTCGGGTTGTCCACTTTCCCAACTTCATCGGGCCGCTTTGGGTCCGGTAGCTTGATCTTGTCACCCTGCTTCAGTATCTCGAAAAGTTGCAGGGTGTCGTCATCATTGAATGAATAAACCTCCTTGGGTCTCGGTGCCAGTGGAGGCTTCTGAGTAGGCGCAGATGCGCCTTTTGAGGCATTAACAGTCAATGCCTGTTTCCCCTTTGTTTCTCGTCCGGAGCTGTTAGCTGCGGACTTTTTCCCCTTATCGTCAAAGGCGGGGAAGCTGACACCCAGAAGACGTGCATTGGCCGCCTTCTTTTCTGCAGCTTCAGCTTCGATGATCAGGGAGCTCCAGTCAGGAGGGGGAGTAGAGTTGAGCCAGAGCTTTACTGCAGGCAACATGTTCATGCTGCAAGCGGAGAGGAGCGCATGTTCTGGCATGCCTGGAGGTAACCTGAAGCAAGCCTGTCGGAAGCGTTCGATGAACGCCCGAACCGTTTCCTCCTCCTTCTGACGTATCTCTATGAGAGACGCCATCGTCATGTCCTTCCCGCCGTCGTAGAAGCGGTCGAGGAAGAGGCGCGTCAGGTCGTCGAAGGACGATATAGAATTGTCGGGGAGGCTGCAGTACCAGTCATACGCCACTCCTTTCAGGGCCCCGACAAAGATACTGGTGAGGAGCGCGTCCTCCTTCGGAAGATGCCCTGTCTGTGATTGGAAGTACGTCAGGTACCGTCGCGGAGAGTCCTTCCCGTCGTATGGGGTGAGTGTTTGTGGTTTATACTTTGGGGGATAAACCATCTTGTTCCACTCGAGGGGATAAGGCTGGGGAATGCCCATCTTCTGGCGTTCCTCTTGCCTGTTCTTGGACTCGAAGCGCTCCCGCAGGTCTTTGATCATTTCGACCACATCCTCCGTAGAGCTAGGAGTCGGGGAAGGAGGTACCATCTGGATTGGAGCGTTCGAGGGCTCCGAGGTCCGAGGTGCTTCTGTATCCGAGGGCGCCCGTTGGAGGGGCACACTCGACTCCCCATTAGCTCCTGGGTCAGGACCAGTTGAAGGTTTCCTGATCAAGTCCGACCGCATCTCAAACACCGCTTGAGTCAGTGCTTGCATAGAGACAGAGAGGGTTTTGAGACCTCCCTCTAATGAGTCTATGCGCTGGACTATGTTCTGTAACGGTGCATCAGACTCGACATCATCCCCAGCTATGTATACTGTCCTGACACGGCCAGGAGTGGATGGATTGGTTGAGGCTTCGCTTTCGGCCTCACTCTCATGCGGGGGGGTTACTTCTCCTGGTGTTTGGCCACCCCCAGCCACATTCTGGAGTTCATCTTCAATAGGCGCATCTGCAAGGGTCTGATTGCCCTCAGCTCCGTCTTGAAGGACCTCGTCGTTTCCAGAACTACCCCCGGCGGTGTCCTGGAGGACATCCTCATTTTGAGGGGCTTCAGGGAGAGTAATCTCGCCTTGATGATGAAGATCCGCCGCAGCTGTGCTTTGGACATCTTCGTCTTCGGAAGGAGGCTCAACAAGGGTCTGGCTACCCCCAGCTTCCTCCAAGGACTTCTTCCTCGACCGGGTGCCTTCAAACACTCCAGAGGTCGAGACAGCTGCCTTGGTTTTCCTCGGCTGGCTTTTGGATGAAGACAAGGAATTGGCAGTCGTCTTCCGGATTGATGAGGAGTTGGAGACCACGTTGCATGAAGCAACCTTTGGCTCCTCTTCAGCTAACACCTTTGTCCCAAGGCGACGTCGGAGAGGTGTCGATGATTGCAGTCGTTGGAAGACCGACTGTCTTGGTGGAGCTGCCGCCTTGCAACAGCAGTTGATGGTGACCACCGCACAAGTATGTCCCGTGAGAGGTGCATCGTGCTTGTTGGTCGACTCTCCTGACCGGCGCTTGTGAGTGATCACGTTGCGCAGGTCATTGGAGGAGAGTGGTGCCTTCACACCCCCTTCAGACGTATGGGAAGGCCAAACGCCGGGGTGGTCAAGTGAGTGCTGCGCCCCCTGATCTAATACCAAGCAGGCATCACGATCAGTAGTGGGGGAACCACAACATTTGAAGTGACTTGAACGGACCTCAAACGCACAACCAGAGGAGGCGCGGGAGTTCAAGACCACTGAATTTGCCTCTCTCGACTTGGTTGTGCACGCAGTAGATGCACCCAAGCGAGATGAGGACTTTGAAGATCGACTCGTTGCTGGTGCAGAAGCACTTGAGTCAACCTTGTACAGCTTGCCATCGGCAGCGCGCGTGATGACGAGCGCGTGCCTCTGGCCGGCTGCTGGCATAGCACGTTTGTGGCGCATGGCCCGTGCCGCCTTGGATTTCTTCGTACCAGCCCGCTGGGGCGCATAGTACTCAGCATCCAAATTCTCCTCGCCATTACAGCGAGTGAGTCTGTCAAAGACAGAGGCTTTTTGTGACGCATCAGAGGTGATGCGCGGGGCATTGGCTGCGCCCCTGCTCCGTCGACGTATCTTCCTCGCCTGAGAGGGAGATAGCTGGGGAACGTGGTCAGCCGCACGTTTCCCCAAGAGATGCGCTGCATCGGCGGGCGCACCTTGGTTGCTGAGAACGTCAACAGGAAGGGAAGGCTGGATTGCTGCATCCCCTTCAGTGGTGGTGCCCGAGGCGTCGACCTTGTGCACCCAGGCCGTACGGATCTTCTTCGGCTTTGGTAGCCGCTTCGAAGGACTCGCACTTCCTTCAGAAATGAACTCCTCGTACGCCTGTTGATTGAGGCGCACGACCAGCGTCTTGTGGGAGGAGCCCACCTTCACGTCGTCGGCCTGTGACACGACTTTCTCGGAAGAGGAGAAAGAAGTCCCCAGCAGAGTCGCCAGCTTGTTTGCCATTAAATTGTTTGATTGAAAACTTTAATACAAACAGAACAGTGTTACAATGTAGGACTTAGATGTAGTCCTAGGAGTACACTTTTGTTTAAGCTGGGTCCTTAGTGCCAATGGAGCGAGTGGTAATGCGTTGACTCCGTTGACCGGCTGACGACGGTTATCGGTTCTCTGAAGGTGTGGATTGCTCTGGGTGCTGGAGCTTGCTGAGAGGAGGAAGACGTTGAGTGTCTGTATCTGCCTCTCTGATGATTCCTTGTATGTTCGTTGTGGATTCTCTGTGTGTGTGAAAGAGAAGATCCCTCTATTTATAGTTTTGCAGGCTGGCTGCTCATGCGCGCATGTAGGATGTGCCGGTGTGTGGGGACGCCACGTGGAGGTTGCTGATGGAGGCGCGTAGATGATGCGCCCTGATTGAGGGGGAGAACTCTTCATACTGCTGTTGTGAGCCGGCACGTAGCAGAGGAGAAGATCTTTCTGTTGCTGAAATCTTGGACGAGTTGAGTCAAAGGACACGTGTCATCGACCCATGGCTTGAAGATCTCGGATTTGGGGGGGTAGTGATCTGGTGAGCTGCGCCTTGGATCTGGGCGCAGGAGGAGGCTGCGGCTCATAACCTTTAGGAGTTACAAACCATTTAGGGCGCATGGCTTTTAAGGCGCATACAGGTGACCTTCCTTCTGTCTTTCGGGATCAGAGATCAGTCTGGGGCGCATGGCTTTTGAGGCGCATGTAAAGCTTCAACTGGAGACTCTTCTTCTGTCTTTAGGGATCAGTGAAGGGTCTGAGGCGCACGGCTTTTGAGGCGCATGCTGGTTTGGACGCATGGCCGTAGAGGCGCATGCGGATAGCCACGTGGCAGTAGCCGTCGGAATAGAGTCATGATGATGCTGACGTTCCCGATGCTTCGTTCTCTGAAAAAAGCTGTCAACTGTTCAGACTTTGGGAAGCGTGCTGCCAACTCTGGTGTCAGTTCAGCATTTAATGTTTGTGACGTTCGATGGACAGCTGAGTGGGCACATTGGTTGGTGTTCCACTCGGCATGGAGATGTAAGGGGGGGCGCATCCTCTGTGATGCGCCGGGTACTGTAGGGCGCGTCTGTGTGATGCGCCTGATGCTGGAGGGCGCGTCCGTGTGATGCGCTGTTTGGCTGGCGCATCCGACATGTCCTTTAATGACGCGGCTGTCTCGCTCCTCGAGTGCTATAAATAGCCGTTTGGCTGAATTCGAGGCGTCCGGTTCATCCATTTAATGCAAATTCATTGCACAGAATTCGGAGAGTCATCCACTTGGTGTATGGGTTTGATTTGCCCGGCCTATAAATAGTGGCATGGAGAGAAGGTTTGCTCCTCGTTCCCTCACGTACTTCCAACATGAACTTGGATATGCGGGTGCATTCTGTTGACGAAGTGCTCCCGAGGGTGAAGATGAGACGTCGTGCTGTCTTCGATGCACTTGAAGGTGACTGTTACATCCAAAAGACGGAGTCGAGGGCTTCTGAGACAGGCGGAAGGTGCCTGTTGCATCCAAAGATAGGGATGTTCGGGCCTCGTCTCCGTTGTTCCGGAAGAGCCGTAGATCGGAATGGTGGTGCTAGGCTCTCTCTTCCTTCAAAGTGGGTGCCGCCCACTTTGATTGTGTTGAAAGCTCCTTGTGCCATGATTTCGATCACGGTCTTCCTTGGTCTTTGGAGGCTCTTTTGAAGCCTCCCCTGGCCACAGCATTTGTAGTGCTCTTCCCTTCCTTGGTTCCAGCCAGAGGGTTAAATGCTTTGCTTGGCGAAGCACTTATCAGGTGAGCCTGGCTGGAAGAGCGGCACATAACTGGGCTCTGCTCGGCCAGGTGAGCCTGGTTGGAAGAGTTGCTCATAACTGAGCTGCTGAAGGGATGCACATAACTGAGCTGGATGCACATAACTGAGCTGCTGAAGAGATGGTAGGATGCGCCTGGCTGGAGGCGCATGACATCTGCTGCGCCTGGCTGACAGCGCATGGTGACTGCTGTGCCTATCGGAAGGCGCATGGTGGTTGCTGCGCCTATCTGGAAGGCGCATGGTGGCTGTTGGCTGTACATCTTGGATCCTTCCTTTGTAGAAATTCTCCTTTGTACAACCTTTTCTAGACATGTAATAGACTTTTATATATATAAATAAAAAGTCCTTCTTCGAATGTCTATGGCTTATTTGATTAGCTGTCTGAGTTCTGGCGCATATAATGCCTGGCGCATGGGCTTTCTGGTTGTGAAATTCTATGCTTCTACAAGGGGTAGCACGTCCACTACGAAGATTCATCCTATATTGGCACGAAAATTAGAGTTTTGGTTTGAACAAAATCAAACTGGATGTAATCAAGCAGTCAAACGAGAAGTTGAGAAGAGATCAAGGAATGTATCAATAAGTGGATGAGATTCTCTATATCCTACTTCTATATGCAGGCTTGTTGGGCATAGTCATGTAACCCAACAATATTATAGACCTCCATGGACCACCAAAAAAATATGTAATACCCCAGTCCCATAATACATTGGACTAAGTACGTTAGCATGCCAGCTGCACATATACGAAGAATATACCAATGTGTGGTATCCTCGTATTTGCACATAAGCATTAAATAATATAACATGATAAGCCATAATATAAATAACTATATCTCATCCACAGCTCAACACAGAATGAATAATAAGTCTCAATAACAAAAGAAGTCAAGAGATAGCCAGGTGGACATACCCACTCCAAACAGCTATGAAATATAGTCTCAACTAAATGGAGTCCATCCTCCTCAAAACAGAAAGATGAAGATAAAAAGATGTCCGCTACATAGTCTCAGATAATAAAGAAAAAACTAAGTATCAGCGGAAGATGCCTCATCATCGACATAAGAAGGATCCAAAGCTTCTCCATACTCCCGGGGATAGTCCTGCTCGTCTAATCCTAGAGAGATCACCAGGTCCTCAGAGGGACGTAGCAAGATACAGAAAAATATGCCAAAATAACTGAATGTGTAAACATGCAACTATGATACTACAGGATCACCTAACTGTCTATGTGAGATGTGATGGAACTGGGGATTCCCAGGACCCTTACTTTGGTGTGCGTATTGATCGAAGAAAGTTAAACAGATTTAATACGTGTTCTAACCCTTTATAGGCAGAAACTAGGGTTCACGAATTATACCTGCGGTGGGAAGAAGACAAGTAGTTCCTGGCAATCTCGAGTAGACGACCCCAAGATCTTCTACACATATTCCTTCCTCGAGTTGGACGTCGTGTAGGCGACGATCTCCCAACCTTTTCTTCTCCTTGGCAGCCCTCTCTTTCTCTCCTTACATGAATTACGAATTTAGAGAAAGCTTCAGATTTCTGATCAGACATTTGGCGGCTAGGGAATAGAGGATATATATAGGCTACGGCAGGGACCATGAGAAAAAATTAGGGTTAGGCCTCCTAACAGATCTGGATATCCCGTATTCAGCCCGAACACACAATCCTGGCCCATTAACAATAGCTCGGTCCACTAATGAGCTATTGTTGCACTACCTCCCTAATCCCAAATTATGTTTGTGGACTCCTTTTAGTATATGCTCGTTTGGCTCCCCATGTTAAGATATCGAATGTCCGTCGGTCAAATTAAGTTACTAACAACTATATTGATTCGACATCTTTTATCCTTAAGTAGTACCGCTCAACTTTATTTGTCATGTCGGATATAATCCACCTGCAGGGTTTACATGACAATATTCCTTATGAGCTCCTTAAGGGGACATCATCAATCCGATGTATCGGGACATGGATTCCATTTATAATCAACAACCCATCATACATACAATGTTATTACCCAATTCATGGAGGTTATTGAGCCATAATGAATCTCACTCTTTTATGAGTCAAAGTAATACACACTGCATATACATGTATGTTATTATATCCGGATTAAGAGAACAAGCATCCATAATAACAGAGGTGTTTGTTCACTTATGTAGTCAGTACAAAAAGAACAACCTCAAGTGGTCATGTTCAATACACACAAGTGTACTAGTGTAAACCTATAGTCAAGATAGACTAATACCAGATTACATTACAAACTTTCTAATAGATTGTCCAAGTCCATCTAGGTTGTGAACTATTTATATTCTCCATAGGGAACTGATAATAAGATCTTCTGTGTGACACCACACACCATATTATCTATAATATAGAATATCAGACATTTGCATTAACACTTGCAACAAATATAATATGCAAACATTTGCCCATATAATTCTCATTCAAAATTTAAGGAAATAAGGTTACTATAAAAGTGATGCTTTTAGTATATAACCCTAACAATCTCCCACTTATACTCAAAATATTGATTTTCAGTATACTGTTACAAATCTCACACTTAAACTTAAAGCCATGCTGCTACACATCTGACTCACATTCCCTCAACATGACTATCAAAAGCCTTAGCTGGTAAGCTCTTTGTAAAGGGATCAGCTAGGTTGTCGGCTGATGCTATCTTGATCACAACAACTTTTCTTTTCTTTACGAAATCTCGTATCAGTTGGTACTTGTGCTCAATGTGTTTACCTGTCTTATGGGATCATGGTTCCTTCGAGTTTGCAACTGCACCACTATTATCATAATAAAGTGTAATAGACTTAGGCAAACTAGGTACCACATCCAAGTCCAACAAAAAGTTTCTGACCCAAACCGCTTCTTTGGCTGCCTCAGCGGCTGCCACATACTCGGCTTCCATGGTGGAATCAGTAATACATTTTTGCTTGATACTCCTCCACACAATGTCTCTACCTCCCAAAGTAAACATGTAACCTGAGGTAGATTTTCTGGAATCCCTATCTGACTAAAAATCTGAGTTTGTATACCCCAAGGGAACTAAACTATCTGCCTGGTAAACTAGCATATACTCTTTAGTCCTTTTCAGGTACTTCAAAATATACTTTACGGCAGTCCAGTGCTCTTGTCATGGGTTAGACTGATATCTGCTGACCATGCCTACGACAAAGCAGATGTCTGGTCTCGTACATCGCATTGCATACATTAAGTTTTCTACTGCTGAAGCATAAGGAACTGCTTTCATGTTCTCTCTCTTTAGGTGTCCTCGGACACTGCTCCTTTGATAGAGCAATTCCATGTCTAAAAGGTAAGAAACCTTTCTTAGAATTTTGCATACTAAAATGAGTTAGTACAGTATCGATATAGGAAACTTGGGATAAGCCCAACATCCTTTTTCTTGCGATCTCGTAGAACTTTGATCCCAATGATGTGACCTACTTCTCCCAACTCCTTCATATCAAACTGTTTGGATAACCATACCCTTACATCAGATAACACCTTCATATTGTTTCTAATAAGCAAGATGTCATCCACATAAAGTACTAGGAACACCACCACATTTTTGTCACACTTTCTGTATACACATGATTCATCCTGACATTGATCAAATCCATAGGATTTTATCACCTGATCAAAACATATGTTCTAAGATCTTGAAGCTTGACTTAGTCCATAAATGGACTTCTTGAGCTTACAAACAAGATGCTCTTGGCCCTTTTCAATGAACCCGTCTGGTTGCTTCATATAGATGTCTTCCTCAAGAATTCTATTAAGGAAAGCTGTCTTAACATCCATTTGCCAAATCTCATAATCGAGATGAGCTGCAATAGATAAAAGAATCTTGATAGACTTAATCATGGCTACTGGAGAAAATGTTTCCTCATAATCGATACCCTCTCTTTGAGTAAAACCTTTTGCTACAAGCCGAGCTTTAAAGGTTTCAACCTTACCGTCTGATCCTCTTTTTCTCTTATATACCCACTTGCATCCAATGGCTTTTACACCAACGGATGGTTCTACAAGCTTCCAGACCTGATTAGAATCCATAGATTCT
Organism: Iris pallida; assembly: GCA_029216955.1. Classification (NCBI taxonomy): domain Eukaryota; kingdom Viridiplantae; phylum Streptophyta; class Magnoliopsida; order Asparagales; family Iridaceae; genus Iris; species Iris pallida. The sequence goes on along the minus strand of JANAVB010018200.1, from coordinate 5,220,023 downwards.
ATTTCAGATAACATTGCTTTTTGCCAAGACTCTGCATCTTTATCTTGGAGTGCTTCATTGTAGGTACAGGGATCATAATCTTGTTCCTCAGGGACGAAGTCTGATGACTCTCCCAAGAACATATATCTATCAGGTTGAATCACAACCCTCCCACTACGATGAGGCACTATCAGTTGTGATGTAACATTTGTGACACGTTGTGCAGTTATTTGTGGTTCATTCTCTTGTACTGTTGGTACTGAAGTACTTGGTGTCTTACCTCTCAGTTCTTCTAGAACAACTCTACTTATGGGTTTATGGTTCATCACATAACCTTCCTCTAAGAATCGGACATTGGTGCTAACAATGACTTTCTGATCCTTAGGAGTACAAAATAAACCTCCTTTCGTTCCTCTTGGATAGCCTACAAACAAGTGTACTTCTGTACGAGATTCCAACTTATCTGCTTTCCTATTCAGCACATGTGTTGGACTACCCCAAATGTGAACATGTTTCAGACTAGGCTTACAACCAATCCACAGCTCTGTGGGAGTAAGAAGTACTGACTTAGAAGGAACCAAGTTCAAAATATAAGCTGTAGTCTCTAAGGCATATCCCCAAAACAAATCTGGTAAATCCGAATAACTCATCATTGATCTAACCATCTCTATAAGAGTTCAATTCCTTATTTCGGCTTCACCATTCTGCTGGGGCGTTCCAAGTGCAGTCAATTGGGATGTAATTCCAGTCTCTGATAAATAATTCCTAAACTCTCCAAAGAGGTACTCACCACCACGATCTGATCGTAATGACTTGATACATTTTCCATGACGTTTCTCCGTTTCAGCCTTGTACTCTTTGAATTTCTCAAAGCACTCAGACTTACGGTGCATCAAATAAATGTATCCATACCTTGAATAATCGTCAATAAATGTGACAAAATATTCAAAGCCACCTCTAGCTTGGATAGTCATGGGTCCACACAAATCAGAATGAACCAATTCCAACACAACTTTGGCCCTATACCCCTTTGTCGTAAAAGGCATTTTGGTCATTTCACCTTCCAAGCAGGATTCACAGACTGGTAGTGTCTCCACTTCCAATAAACTCAAAGGTCCATCTTCAACCAATCTTTGAATCCTTCTTAGGTTAATATGCCCCAATCGTAAGTGCCAAAGATATGTTTGGTTCATACAAGAAGGTTCTTTTCTCTTATTTAAGTTAGATGACATATTATTTATTTCTATAAGTTGCATTGTAGGCGAAATAGATTAATGACATACAGATTATCAACCAATACACCAGAACAGATAAAATGTTTATTCTTTCTAATAACAATATTGTCATTAAAATAAACTGAATATCCATCCTTAACTAACATAGAAACAAAAACTAAATTCCTTCTAAGTGAAGGTGCATAAAGACAATCTCTCAATGTCAAAGACTTATTTCTACCAAAAGATACAGTAACATCTTCTAATGTAACGACCGCTACTTTTGTAGCATCACCCATGAACAAGCATATCTCTCCATCACTGAGCCGTTTGGTTTCCTGGAACCCCTACAATGTATTACAGACATGATTAGTGGCTCCTGTATCTACACACCAGGTGCCGGTAGATAACACCGCTAAACATGTTTCAACTACTAGTAAATGAGATATACCTTCTTTGTTCCCTTATTTGAGAAGTGGACAATCAGTGTTCCAATGTCCTGACCCTTTGCACTTGAAATATTTGTCTTTCGGCTTTTTCACCGCGCCTTGAGGTCCCATGCCCTTCTTTGCTGAGTTTACCTGTTTCTGAATGTTATTCTTCTTCTTGTCGCCTTTTGGCTTAGAAGTAGAAGCCTTTTCAGAAACAAAAACATGACCACTCTGCCTAAAGAGAGATTCTGCATCATGTAGTTCTTTTGCAAGTTCTGCCAAACTATACAACCTTTTGTTCATGTTGTAATTAAGGCAGAAATTGTCAAAACTTTTAGGCAGAGTCCCGAGAATGATATCGACCTTGGATTCCCTATCGATTTCAGCTCCAAGGATCTCCATCTCATTCAGATGACCCATCATCTTGAGAACATGATCCCTTACTAGTGTACCTTCAGTCATTTTTGTATTCATCAAACACTTCATAGCAAACTGCCTAGCTGCTCTACTCTGATATTCGAAGAGTTCTTTGAGGTTATACATCATGTCATAAGCCGTGGCCATGGCCTGATGCTGATGTTGCAGTACATTTGACATAGATGCCAGAATATAACACCGCGCCATCTCATCTGCCTTTTTCTACTTCTTATAAGCCTCTTTGATCTCTTTATCAGAGTTAGCATAAGGCTTAGGTGGGCATTCCTCAACAAGTACATATTTGTACTCCTCAGCAGTCAAGACAATGTCCAGATTATGTTTCCAGTCAATATAATTAGGTCCAGTAAGTTTATTTTTTTTAAGAATCACCATAAGTGGACTGAAAGATCCCATTTTTGAAATCTTGAGAATCACATAAATAAAAATTATGTAGGACAAAAACTTTTTGAATTAATTAAATAGAAATTTACCAACACCTTGAACATCATGAATTTAGCATGCCACGATAGTGTGGACGTATACAAATTCAACTTTGTTCAAGTAGGTACTACATGTTATTTTTACTATCATGTCAACATAACTTTATGACAAATAAAATTAATATGTTGGTCTTGCTCTGGTCATACAAATAATAGCAGTGACTACGATGGGAAGGATACCATTATTTGTATCTAAGTGTATACCATTACTTATTACTAAGTCCATTACCTTGTAATGAGTTCCTTCAGATGGAGAAGTAAACACATACTAGGTAACTTTCTATAATTATCCCTAAGGAAGTTTGTATTGGTGATCCATAATTATACTAATCCGATATGGAGGAAGGCACTAAAGCCAATGCGCAAGTATAATTACATCACATACAAACCAGTAATGGAGACCATAGGATTTATACTAAATAAATATCATCTCCCACTTAGTTATTTAACAATGGGAGTTTTTCTAATAGTTGATATTATGTCCATGTTGTCCATTATTAATGTAGGCTTAGTTTTTCAAAAAAAACATCCGCACAATAATAAACATGCATAATCAAAAAAAGCAAAATGTCAACAAATAAGAGAAAAATATCCAACTATTATGGTCATCTTTCCTCCTCCGTCCTCAACTATCCGAATCCAAAATCTGGCGTTGCGCAGATCTATTTGGGGTTCGACCCGGTCAGGTCGTCGGGTTTCGGGCAGCGCCCTAATTTTTTTATGTTTTGGCTGTCGATTCCTTCATCGAAAATCATCTGTTTGCCTCTGGACTGCTTAAAACCAGCATCTCGTCCGACGTCAGAAACAACCACCACCATCATCACGATTGATCAAAAATAATTAAAATTACATCAATCATATGCCTCCCGAAGGAGTTCACACATAATTTAGATTGAAAAATTAAAATAATAAGCATGATCAACCCTCGTGATTTTAATTACATCTACAGCAATAACAACATCCACGACATGTCCGTGGTTTAAACAACACAATCAAAAACATGCATTGGACCATAATAGTTGGATCTAAGATGCCTGCAAAACCGAGTTAGAACAGATCTACATCTATCGACTATTACACAGCACAGGTTTTATTGGACAACATGGACGTGTCAATCAATATGCAGATCCAAAGTGGCTCTGATACCAATTGATAGAACTGGAGATTCCGAGGACCCTTATTTTGGTGTGCGTATTGATCGATAGAAAGTTAAACAGATTTAATACGTGTTCTAACCCTTCATAGGCGGAAACTAGGGTTCACGAATTATACTTGCGGCGGGAAGAAGACAAGTAGTTCCTAGCAATCTCGAGCGAACGACCCCAAGATCTTCTGCACGTATTCTTTTCTTGAGTTGAACATCATGTGGGCGACGATCTCCCAACCTTTTCTTCTCCTTGGCAGCCCTCTCTTTCTCTCCTTACATGAATCACGAATTTAGAGAAAGCTTCAGATTTCTGATCAGACATTTGGCGGCTAGGGAATAGAGGATATATATAGGCTACGGCAGGGACCATGAGAAGAAATTAGGGTTAGGCCTCCTAACAGATCTGGATATCCCGTATTCAGCCCGAACACACAATCCTGGCCCATTAACAATAGCTCGGTCCACTAATGAGCTATTGTTGCACTACCTCCCTAATCCCAAATTATGTTTGTGGACTCCTTTTAGTATATGCTCGTTTGGCTCCCCATGTTAAGATATCGAATGTCCGTCGGTCAAATTAAGTTACTAACAACTATATTGATTCGACATCTTTTATCCTTAAGTAGTACCGCTCAACTTTATTTATCATGTCGGATATAATCCACCTGCAGGGTTTACATGACAATATTCCTTATGAGCTCCTTAAGGGGACATCATCAACCCGATGTATCGGGATATGGATTCCATTTATAATCAACAACCCATCATACATACAATGTTATTACCCAATTCATAGAGGTTGTTGACCTATAATGAATCTCACTCTTTTATGAGTCAAAGTAATATACACTGCATATATATGTATATTATTATATCTGGATTAAGAGCACAAGCATCCATAATAACCGAGGTGTTTGTTCACTTATGTAGTCAGTACAAAGAGAACAACCTCAAGTGGTCCTGTTCAATACACACAAAGTGTACTAGTGTAAACCTATAGTCAAGATAGACTAATACCATATTACACTACAACCTTTTCAATAGATTGTCCAAGTCCATCTAGGTTGTGAACTATTTATATACTCCATAGGAAACTGATAATAAGATCTTTTGTGTGACACCATACACCATATTATCTACAATATAGAATATCAGACATTTGCATTAACACTTGTAACAAATACAATATGCAAACATTTGCCCATATGATTCTCACTCAAAATTTAAGGAAATAAGGTTACTACAAAAGTGATTCTTATAGTATATAACCCTAACAGCACTTTGAGGACAACGTTCTACTCAAGGGCTGTAGAATCTGCAGAGTAGATAAAGAATGGCAGTAAGTAGCACTCATCCGAGTCGCTATCGGCCCACAAATGTGTGTAAAAAGTAAATATAGCCCCTACGGTAGTAGCTGTCCCCTCCCCTCGATGCTTCTGTCCAAGATGTATCCACAGCCTGTCTAGTTAACAACTGTTACGACTTCTAACTCGACACACTAGTAGCAGTTACCTCCTATCCGTCGTACGACCCATACGTATCGATGGCCAGTCGAGTACGCAGTATATGAACTCACTCATCTTGGGATACACAAATGTTAAGGCCATAGGAGATATAAAAATACCATACACTCATAAGGTGGTCGTCTAACCCTAGGTCGACATGCAAAATAAGATATAAAATAACGAGAACGACTAAATCTAGTCACTTGCACCCAAGTGTGACTTGGACGCACAATATAAACAAAATGACAAATAAGAAAAAGAAATATGCAATAATAAAATATTCTGAAAATTAATGAGCACAATCAGAATCTATGGTAAGATATACTTGTCTGTGGTTTGAGAAAGGCAATCCAACAGTCGCAAGCGACAGCACCAAAATCTCACAACTCACAGATGACTCCGGATGCTGAAACAAACATCAAAAACATTTTTGGTGTAAAAGATATATCTAGGAAACGACTGTCCAAAAGTCAAATTCCAAAATAGGGACAAAATCGTAATTTTGGGTCAAAACGATGTCCGCCGTTGGACCCACTTTGCACCAAAACGTGTGCCAATGTCTACCGTGTCTAAAGTTGTCAAACTACATGTCCACGGATCTGGTTTAAGGAGACAAACCCAACGGTATATCCAATTTTGGATTCCGATGAGCTGTGCACAAATCACCCGTTGGATCGAGTTGCGGTCCCGCCAATTTGGTGTTCCGATCAACCTTCTTAGAATCGGACCAAACTTGCCATACAGGACCAGAATTTTGATTCGATCCTGCTGGCACAAGTTTCATCTTGATACAACGAACACGCACGAACTTATGGCTAAGTTTTCAAAAGGTCGATACGGGATTATCTTGACGGATACGCGCTGATTTCATCATGCACACGCAATAAAATCGAGTCCCGTCACTTCCCACACGTCGACAACATCCATACGCGCCTTTCGATGCGTATAGTGCGTGACCACGTTGCCCGATTTGTCGGAGAGCACGCCGTATTGGGAAAAATTTTTTAAATTTTAGCTATTTAAAACCAGTTTTTCGCACATGTTTAACATCATGCCATTCTCTGTACAATGAACGAAATAAGATTCTACAAAATACGTTTTGTTCTCGGTTATGTTGTCTACAGAGGTGTTTAATTTATTTCTCGAAAAACTTACTATTTAGTTTGAAAAGTGGCTTACAAGTTGGGGTTTGATAGCCCTACAACTTCGTCTTCGAGATGGGTTTTTGCTCGACTTTACGTCGAGTTCTCGGGCTGGTCGATCCTCGATATTCGAATCCCCTCGAGGGGTTCAAAGGTGGTTATTTGGCTATCACTACGAATTCGTATCACAAGATTTCATCACACAGAACTTGAGAAAACTGAACCAAAATATGGGTACATGGCGGCTCGGGTGAACAGGGTTGCTCTGTTCTTCTCGGGTTAAAGGGGGTTTCACGGCGGTCCGACGGGCGGCTCATGCGATCAGCGGCCAGAGTGGTTCGCCAGAGGGTGGGGGAGACTCGGGGATGGCTTTGCGAAGTTTTGGTTAGGGTTCCCTCGAGTTTTTTTGGCCCTTTATATATATATATATATTGCTATTCTTATTCAAGTCCGATTCCCCTTGGGCTTGCGGAAACAATCGAGTTTGGTATTTGGATTTGGGCAGCTATTGGCAAATCTAAGATTGAAATGGATTGCTAAAGGAAATCTAGATTTGAAGATTCGAAAAAAGGTTTGCATTCAAAGGATGATTTAAATCCATCTTTCAATCGCACGAAGGGGGAGGCCATTTGAGAGTAGTATCTAAAAATATCTAAAATTCCTAATTTATATTGCACCCTATACAAGCATTCATACCTATATAATATATATATATATACATACATAAAAAAACTAATGAATTAATGCGAAAATATATAGCAAAAGAATCAGTAAAAATATTAAAATAATTAGGAATAAAATATAGGGGTTTACACTTCATTAAGGTCTCTAAAGTCAATGCTGACTCGGACCTTCCATGTTTTCTTCAAAACTGGGACAATATTAGCCACCCAGTCTAGATGTTGTTCTTCTCTAACGAAGTCACAGGTGATGAGCTTCTTGACTTCGACTTTTATGTCGTCCATCATGTCAGGTCAAAATCGACGTTGTTGTTGCTTGACTGGCCTTGCATTCGACATAATATTGAGTTTATGGGTAGCAATCTGGGGATCTAATCCCGACATGTCTTCATAGCTCCAAGCGAATACATCAATGTATTCCCTAATAAGTTGGATCAGTTCTTGTTTATCCGCTTCAGGGAGGATTTTGCTGACGAATATTGGTTTTGGGAAAGTTTCGTCTCCAACATCGATTTGAACCAATTGATCTTCAGTAGGTGGATCACATTGCTCGAAGTGAAGCTTCCATTGAGTATCCATCATTTATGCCTAAGGATCAGATTCAGAGGCTTCGGCAAAGTTTTTGTCGTCTTTCGAGAACTCGACAGTTACTATATTGAAAGATAGAGTCACTCGATGGACGTGTCCTACACTGGTGTCTGAATCCCATAAAACAGAATCAGAAGAGTTAGATCATTCTTCTTCATCGGATTCGAAGGCTTCTAGAGTATAAATTGGCAAGGTATAACCCAATCCCCGTTTTTTTGCTATAATATTGTTGTGACTTTCCTTTTGGAGCGAGAATACGAAGGAGTTCGCCTTCCTTTACCACCATTGAGACCAGCTTTAAAATTATAGCCCATCTTTTAAATGATATCTTTTGATTGTTGACTATAACGACGTAGTTGAAGTCTTCCGTTATCGTGATTTTCTTTTTCACTATCGGGCGTGATCTTCTGTTCTGTTCCTTTACTAAAAAGTATAGGAAGTTCATCTTTCTTCCTGGAAGGAACTAAGAAGAAGGAGTCCTGCATTGGTTCGAGCAATACTTCATCTTGGAGAGGTTGAATTGCTCCTATGGTAAGTACTTCGAAGTTATCTAGCATTTCTAAATAACATCGAGTATAATAAAAAAATATCAGTATATTGTAAAGAAGATGCTACTTTATTGATTTGTACATCACCATTTACAATAGGATCTTAGCCTTAACTAAAGGCTTAATAAGGTTGATAACCGGAGGAGGAGAAGGAGGATTTTTGGCCTTACTAAAAGGCTTAATAAGGTTGATAACCAAAGGAGGAGAAGGAGAAGGTTTGTTATGACGAAGGTCGATAACAAGAGGCTCAGAAGATGTGAGCTCCCTTTGTTCTCTTTCTACAGCAGGAGGTTGTTTGTTATGAGAGGACAGCTGGATAGTCAACGCCTGAGAAGAAGAGGGACGAGTAGTACGTCCTTTGACGGGGATTATGAGAACATCTTTTGAAGTATCTTTCTGATCTTCTTCACTATCCATTGCTAATACAACCTTCATAAACTCTTCCTTGTACATCCGAGAATCAGTACAATATGCTTCAATGCCCCTGAAAGGTTTTAGGTCAACTACTTCCTTCTGGACTTCTCCATTGACATCTACATATTTAATGCATTGGTGTAGAGTGGATGGTACAATGTTATGCTCATGCAGAAAGGGTCTTTCCAGCAAGGCATTATAAGAGCCATGATTATCGATCATATAGAAAGTAACCTTTGTACGAAGATTGCCTATTTGAACTTTCAGGCGGATCTTTCCTAAAGGTTCACTTCTTCCAGAATTTAATTCCAAGATTGTCGTGATGGCTGTTGAAAGATTATGTACGAGAATATTTAATGCATCTAGTAAAGTCTTTGGCATGGCGCTGAGCGTAGACCCAGGGTCAATCAAGATGCGATCAACCTTCATAGTATCGACATATCTTGTAAAGTAGAGAGGTCGATCATGGCGATTATCTTCCAACAGCATATCATCTTATGTAAAGGTAATGTTGGGCATCAGCTCCATCACACTATGACAATGAAAGCAAGTTACTGGTTCTTCTTCTGGCTTCTTGAGGATTGCTAAACAAGCATCAGCTTGCATCAAGGCTTCAATCAATGTCTCTCGAGTTTCTTTTGAGAGACGCAGTAACTCAAAAATTGATAACCTTGCCAGGGTATTAGCCAGTTGAGCCAGTATATCAAAGTTATACGGCTTCTCGAGTCCTAGAACTGGAGTCTTCTTCAACACTTTGTCAAAGCAGACAGGTTGCTTTCCTTTGTCAACTGTCATTGGTTTGGGAGGAGTTGGTTCCACTGAAGGTGATAAAAACGATGGAACATTGACAGCAGGAGAAGATGATGCTGTAGGAGCCTATGGAGCTATAGTAGGGTTCTCCTGGCATTCTGAATAGTATCTCAGGTAAATTCTTCCAGACCTAGTACCAGTTAAGGCCTCTTTTTCAGATACAGGTTCGAAGGACACTATATTACAACTTTTTGCCAAGATTTTGCTTCTGGAAGGTTTCTTTGACAAGATGAAGAGTTCGTCCAGTAACCCAAACTAATCCGAGATTGGTTATGTAAAAGGCATAGTGAAAGAGGTACTGGAGATCCTTTTCCATGATTCAAGCCGGGAGTCTTTTGTAGATCATATCCCATCTTTGTCATTAGTTCACGAGACTGTGGACTATACAGATGGAAAGCTGGTTAATATTTAGCTTCTGGCTTTGAGAGTGTTGTCTCAGAAGGGGAGAAGAAGGATCTGCAGCAGAAGAAAAAGTGGCAGTTAAAAGTGGAGGACAATGTTCACCCAACAAAGTCATATAACATGACTTATATTTGGTTGCTTTCTTGGACTTTAAAGAAGGTGCTTCAAAATCAGCCACTAAATCAGGATGAATCCACATGATTTCCCCTTTATCATTAGACAGAGGAACAAGACCATCAGTTCTTGCAGATGGGAGATTAACAATCTCTAAAGTAGTTCTCGGGATGGGAATGACGATGTCCTGCACAAGTTGAACAAGAAAATCGTCAAACTATAAAGAGATGACATTAGCAGTTACAGTCTTTTCATCTTGTTGGAGAGTAATTGCACCAAAATTAACCATCTTCTGGATCTTGCCTTTAAGCACATAGTATGCTTGAGTCGGATGTTCGATAAATCTGTGATAAACATAATATTTGGGGTGGTCAGCTTTACCTACTTCATTTGGCCGTTTTGCCTCTGGCATTTGAAGTTTATTGCTCTTGATCAGACAATCAAAAATACTCATGACATCATCTTCATCAAAAGAGTATTCTTCTTTCGGACGTGGTGCCCTCTGTGGTGGTGCTGTTGGAGTAGGTGTTGGTTGACCTATGTTTACGGCTAGAGTTTCTTTGCCTTTGACATTGATAACCAAAGTCTTTTTATTCTTGCGGTTATTCTGATGGCCACCATTATTTGGTGTAGTATATTCATCTTTGTCAAGATTAGGCATCTAAATACCTAATTGTCTAAACTTGTCAGCACTTTCTTCTGCCGCTTTAGCATTCACTATGAATGAAGGCCAATCCTGGAACTGTGTCGATCTGGTCCACATGTTGATTATAGGCAACAGGTTTGACTTGCAAGTGTCTATAGTCAAAGCATCTGGAGTTCCAAGAGGCATTTTGAGTGCCTCGCGGCGAAATCGTTCAATGAACCGTTCAGTTGGTTTATTGTATCGCTGTTTAATTTTAATGAGAGCAGACATAGTCATGTCATTTGTCCCCTCATAAAATCATTCCAGGAACATTTGTTTGAATCCAGAGAAAGAGGTTATACAACCATCTGGCAAACTACGGTACCAGTCGTAAGTTGTACCTGCTAAACATTCGACGAACACCCTAGTGAGTAGAACGCCATTTGGCTGGAGTTGATCAGTCATTACCTCAAAGTGATTGAGGTACTGACATGGAGATGTGCTGCCATCAAACAGCATAATAGTAGGAGGTTTGTATTTGGAAGGAAATTGGACTTCTTTCCATTCTATGGGATAAGGCTGCTTGATCCCAAGCTTCTGCAAGCCGTCTTTCTATTTGAAAGCCTCAAATTGAGTATGTAAAAATTTTACGGCCTTATTGGTATATTCTGATGATTGTGGAGCAGTAGATTGATTTGACATGTTAGGAGGGGGTACTGCATGATAAGTACCACCCCCAGCACCAAATTGACTTGGAATAGCCTGCACAGGTATGAAAGCGGTGTGAAGAGACTGTACCCCCAGACCAATATTGACAGGAGCTGATGTTGTTAGGTTCTTGGGTCAGAATTAGATTTGCGACTGGTGGAACCGTATGTTGTGTCATAATTACCGCATGTATGCCTGTCATCATCTCAATCATGCTCTTCAAACTAGCCTCCAAAGCAGCAATTCTCTGTTCTTGACTGTTAGAAGTGGAAGTATCTTGATCTTTTATGACGACATAAACAGTCACCTCTCTAGCTATTGAAGATGAGCTAGTGGAAAAGATGGTCCTTTCGGAACTTTCACTATCAGCATCAAAATCATATAAGGAACCATCCCAGAATAAGATATAGGGAGATTGGATTCAGGAAGATTCCTTTGACCGATTATTTCTTGGCCGAAAGAAAGATCCCTTTGACCGATTGTTTCTTGGTCGGAAGGAAGATCCCTTTGACCGATTGTGTCTCGGCTTCTTGATCTAGTATATTGGTATACTCCTTCGCCGGATTCATGAATCCGATCTAAGTATTATTGACTGGGATCACGAGATGTATTATGTCTCGAGCGTTTTCCACCCCTACGGCTTCGAGACGTCATGTTGATAGAGGCATACAATAATTCATCTTCATCATGTATCATCGATTGAGGAACCTGAGAGTAATTCAGACGGTCAAAGACAAACTGTTTAGCTGATTGACGACAGCATTTGATAACTACTTCATAGTGGTGGTTATAGTGATGTTCTTGGGAATATATTGTATGAAACAGATTTGGGATCTTCCGCTTCTATTTAAGAAATTCACTGAGATCGATTACAACATCAGGATACGAAGAGGTCGAAGGAACATATTCTTTAATGATATTAGGAACATGATTCCTATTCTTGAGATGTCCCATTCCTTGAGTGTACAATGAAGTACTGAGTTGGATAGCATAGGTAAAGGGGTTCTTGACTTCAGAAGTCTGCTTCTGGCATAAGTTAGCCATTGGCGCAGTCTGTTTGCATTTTGTTGAAGTATGTGTTGACTGGCGCTTGTTGGGATAGGTGCGCAAGTCAGATAGATCCGTTACTTGTGTATCTGTCTGAGATACTAGTAGTTTACCCTGCTTAGATCTTGAGATGAGTAGGGTAGGAAGATTCGTAGTTGTATTTTTGGTATTGGGCAGAATTCCTTTTTGTGTTGTACAACCTGTTCTCATGTGCTTGCTCTGGTGCAACTGAGTGACAGAAATCTTAGTTTGAATAGAACTCACTTTCTTGGTAGAGATTTGATTGTCTCTGTTCAGAGGAGTAGAGTTCTTGCCCAACAGAGTTTTCATACTGAGTGGCGCATGGGCGTCACCAGAGATACTTTCTACCAAGTCAAGGACTGGAGAAGATGAGGGAGTAGCTAAAAGGCGTTTTCCTTTATTTTGTGATTAAAAGGCCATAGGCACAGGTTGCGCAAGTTGAGCAAAAGGCCAAAAGGTGCTTCCTTTTGTTCGGTTTAACCCTCCCACAAAATAGGTTCTTCCCCGAGTTCAGAACTGGAGAAGATAAGGGAGTAGCCAAAAGGCTTTTTCCTTTGTTCAGAGCCGAAGAAGCAGCAGGTGCGGGTTGCGCAGGAGTTCTGGTTAGCAGAGAAGCAATCTGCGCAGATTACGCAGGAGTTCTGATTGACAGAGAAGCATTTTGTGCAGGTTGCGCATGAGTTCTAATTGACAGAGAAGTATTATACTCAGGTTGCGCATGAGCCATGGTTGGCCGAGAGACAGATTGCGTAAGTTACGCAGGAGCTATGGTTGGCCGAGAGACAGATTACGCAAGTTAGACAGGAGCCATGGTTGGCCGAGAGACAAATTGTGCAAGTTGCGCAGGAGCCATGGTTGGCCGAGAGACAGATTGTGCAAGTTGCACAGGAGTTATGGTTGGCCGAGAGACAGATTACGCAAGTTGCGCAGGAGCTATGGTTGGCTGAGAAGACTTGAGAGTCCACACAATGCACCATTTGCTCTTAACAGCAATGGCGGTGCGCTTGGTACCCCCAGCACTAATCATTGCCTCGTAAGCTGTTTGGTCGACTTGAACGACCAAAGTCTTCTGCGTCTTGTCGATCGACGCGGTATCACATTGAGTTCTCACTTTCTCGTCAGAGGAGAAAGTCGTCCCCAACAGAGTCGTCATTTTGTTTACAAAAATAAAAGTTTAATTTCTACAAACTAAGAAAGAGTATAAAAGTACAATTAATTTCTGGGAAAGTACAACTATAGGAATCTGATCAGAAGACGATCACTTTATCCCTTGGACAATGTGATATCTAAGACACGAGCCTCTGGAGGATGCAACGGCACTTTAGCAGGAGATTATGATCATTCGTGATTATTTGAGACTAATTTTAAACTCCATTTATAGAGTTCTTGAAATAACTGTTTAGCAGTTATTCTGGTTTGCGCGTGCCTCAGGTTGTACGGCCCTGTTCACTTGTGCGAGCGGTTGCACCAACTGTTGTGGATGTGTGGCATCATTTTAGTGAGATGCGCATGGTTGTGGGCAATATAGTGGACACGTTCTATGAAGTTAGTAGAATGCGCGCTACGTCTACCTGCCCTGGACATCAATTCGATCACATTGTGCGAGCTTCATCAGGTTGTGTGGGGGTGCAATGTAGCAAATTGCACGAGCGGTTGCACCAACTGTTGTGGACGCCTGGTATCTTCTGAGTGAGATACGCATGGTCGTGAGCAATGTAGTGGACACGTTCTACAAAGTTATTGACATGCGCACTATGTCACCCTACTCTGGACATCAATTCGATCATATTGTGCGAGCTTCATCAGGTTGTGCAGGGGCGCAATGTAGCAACTTGCACGAGCGGTTCCACCAACTGCTGTGGACGTGTGGCATAATCTGAGTGAGATGTGCATGGTCGTGAGAAATATAGCGGACACTTTCTATGAAGTTAGGACATGAGTGCCACGTCACCCTGTTCTGGACATCTATTCGATCACATTACACGAGCTTCATCAGGTTGCACGGGGGCGGAATGTAGCAACTTGCGCCTAAGTACAACCTCGTGCACCTTGACACGTTGTGCAAGCTGTTAGCTGTCATAAAATCTGACCAAATCTCCTTGAGCGCCGTATTGCATGGGATTTGAACAGATTTTCCATGATATACGTGTTTGTCAGCTGTCAGGCAATGATGATGCTGTTGTAGTTTTTTTAGGAGACTGCCACGTGGCACTCGCGCAACCTGTCTCATGCGCAACATATACCTCGCGTAAGTTGATAACTATGGCGCAATCTGATATCTAGCTCCCAAAATAGCAGCACAACTTGATTTTTATCTTCTACAATCCTGAGACGCAGTTTCCGTCGCCGTGCTGCTGGCTGCAGCCGCCTTAGGCCTCCAGACACATGGAGTCTTCTTCGGTTGTACGAACCGCTTCGAAGTCTTCGACTTTTCATCAGAAATGAGATCTTTAAAAGCCTGCTGGTCGAAGCGTACGACCAGCATGTCTTGAAAAGCTCCCAGCAAGTTGTCATCAGATTGCATCACCGCCTTCTCGTTGGAGGAGAAGGTAGTCCCCAGCAGAGTCGCCATTTTGTTCGACGTAACAAAAGGTTGAACGAAATTTTTGCTTTATTGAACATATAAGGTATTTGTGTACAAAGTAGGAAGTCCTAAACAGGATATTTTAAGTACAGCAAGAAGAGGTTTTTAGAAAAGTGTGATTGTGGAGATCGAGCACTACAGCGGCTCCTTTACTCCATTAACGATCTGACTACGAATCAACCTTGCTATGGCTCTCTGGCGCCTTTGATGGGACTCTGGGGTCACCGATCAAGAGGCTGTCTGTATGAGAAGATCCCTTAAAGATGGTTGGTTGGTTGGTTCTTTGGTTGATAGGTGGATGAGGGTGGTCGACTCTTCGTAGATAGATATCGCTGCTCCTTTGATGATTGTCGATTGTCAATGTTCCCTCTTTCTTTTTTTTCCCTCTCCTTTTCTGGTGGAAGAAGAACTCCTTCTATTTATAGAGAATCGAACACATATGCGATGTGCATTAGGGTTCCTGAGATATGAAAGAATCTACCGTCATTGTACGGTGCGGACTTCTGCAGTGCTGACACGTGGCGAACATCAAGATTTTCCTCAAACAAGATCTCTGGTGGTTATAAATATAACCGATGGAGGTGACACATGGCGCGTGCCGATTTGTTTGCTCGAATACAGCCGAGTAAATCTTGGGATTTCATCCTAGATTTGGAGTCTAATTGATCATCGTCTAATATTTAAATCAATCTGATATGATATCAATCATGATTAAATCCCAATCTGTAACGCCCCAGTCCCAAAATACTTAGCACCGAGTATGTAGACATGCCAGCTGCATATATACGAAGAATACTCTAATATATAGAATTCTCGTATACGTACATAAACTGTAAAATGCAGTAAACCATGATAACTAAATCTCATCCACAGAAATAAAGAATAATAATATAATTACTATGAATTTATCATTTATACATGTAGTTGGGTGGAGACAAATCTACTACCAACAAATTTAAATGAAAAAAATATACAAGGAATTGATCGATAAAGATAGCAAGATTAACCATGAGCAATCACCTTCGAAGGAATGGAGAGGATCACGGCCTTGGCTAGAACACCTGTGAAAAGTCATAAAGCACACACCTGGAGAGATCACCAGGTCCTCAGAGGGACGTAACAAGATACATAAAGAACATGCCACATAACTGAATATATAATATGTCATAAATCACATGTAAAGTAAAATAGTCCCAATCGTAACAAGATCCAATATCTCATCATCAAAACAATGGACTACTCCTACAACCAAATAAGGACAAGGGGTAGTACACTATACTGTAATGCGACATTGTCCTAAGCTACTAATGGAACGGGGTGATATGACATTGACGAGTGTTACCTGACCATTCTAATGTGTTTATGCAGTTAAGAACAAACCTTCAATGCATGGGCACTCTGGCTGCAGGAAAATCAGGTATGGTCCCACAGGGTACCAGGGACCTCAAAGCATAACATTCATCGAATGTCAGAGGCCAGCAGGAAATTAGGTATCAGGATCCAGGACCGTATCTCCAGCGGAGATAACCGGCAATAATAGGAAAGTGCATACGTGGCCCATACATTAAGGAACTGTTCTTCCCACCCAATGCCTAGTAGAGTCACATCCATGACTCCTATACCTCTACTAACTGCCAAGTCTCATAATATGCCTCTATTAGCAGTTAGCCTAACACATGTGCACAGGTGATCAGCCATCACGCAAGTACCTCTACATGCTACTCATCTCACACATACCTCATGGTACAACTGTGTCAAGGTTTATGTTATACACTAAAAATGGTAGTCCCTTAACTCTAGGTCCATATGCAATCAAAGGATAATAAGTAAAGTAGCTAACATCACTGAGCAGGCAATAATCAGGAACTGTAATAATGGTACAACTACAAGAACTAGAAATAAGTAAACAGTGATATGCAATAACAAAACACAGACTAAATATAAGCAATAAATATAGCAAGATATCTTGCCTGAGGTTGTGTGCAAAAGAGCGACGTCCAATAGCTCAAACCGTCAGAATAGTGAAGCAATGAAAGCCAAATCCCTCATACGTCCTCGAATGCTGAAATAAACACCACGAACGTGTTTGGAATATAAGATATGTCTATGAAACGCCTGTCCAAAAGTCCAATTCTGGAATAGGGGCAAAATCATAATTTCGGATCAAAATGATGTCCGCTATTGGACCTATTTTACACCAAAAAGCGTGCCAGTATCTATGGTCTCCAAAGTCGTTAAATTACATGTCTACGGGTCCGGTTTGAGGAGACAAATCCAACGGTATGTCCAATTTTCGAATCCGGTGAGCCGTGCATAAATTCGCCCGTTGCATCGGGTCACGGGCCCGCCAAATAGGCGTTACAGTCGACCTTCTCAGAATTGGACCAAACTTTACATACAGGACCAGAAAAATGATACGGTCCTGGTTACGCAAGTTTTATCTCGATTTGACGAATGTGCACAAAGTAATTGGAAAATTTGCAAAGAGGTCGATACGGTGAATTTCGACGGATATGTATCAAATTTGTCGCGCACACGCGACTAATTTGAATTCCGTCAAAGCCCAAACATCCGCAAAATCGATACACACCTTTCGATGCTTTCGGTTCGCGACCACGTCACCCGGTTTGTCGGAACGTACGTCGTATCGGGAAATTTTCTTGAATTTAGTTTTCGAAAACAATTTTTTTTCGTGATTTTGGAATCAAATAAGTTCACACATAATGGATGAAATCATGATCTATAAAGAGGGTTTTTCTTTCATATATGTTGTGGATAACTGTTTGGACCTGCTTCGTAAAAACTCCTAATGATCGGTTCAGAAACTGCCTTCCTAAACAGCGCTCGGGACAGGTATATTTATGTCCTATTTTTTGAAAAAATGAGCTTTGGTCCTGATTTTGTTTCGATTTTTCATCAAATTTGAATCATTTAAGTATGAACTAATTACCAGGGTTAATAGTTCGTCATAGAAGCATTCAATAGGAATTTACAAAGTCGAAAATGACCTAGTATCCCAAGGTCGCTAAGAGATCCGCGAAGGAAAAGGGGGCTGCATCGAGTGACTCTCCTCCTGCGACAGCGTCCTCGGCAGTCCAGGACCCGATTCTGGGT
The DNA here is from genome assembly GCA_029216955.1 of Iris pallida. NCBI lineage: Eukaryota > Viridiplantae > Streptophyta > Magnoliopsida > Asparagales > Iridaceae > Iris > Iris pallida. Next base: position 5,202,033 of record JANAVB010018200.1, on the reverse strand, counting down.
GAGGGCATACTTCAAAAAATGAAGTCTCAAGCGTTAATTTGTGATGTTCGGACTTCTTTTCTGCTTGGGCGCTTGCGCCTGGGAACTACTTCTGTGAGCATTAGTATGCGCCCACAGAAGTTATGCGCCAACACTGTGGTGTGCTATACGCCCACGTGTTGCCGTACTATACGCCCTGTAAGCTGTGGCATGTTATGCGCCCGCGTACAGTCCGAGAGTTATCTTGTTTTGGGCGCATATCCCTTTGGGCGCATAGGAGTCTTCAAGACTTAGCTTTTTCTGCAGTTTTCTGAGTCTGACTTTCTTTCTGCCCTTGCAGTAAACATGTTTGTTGCGGATCTTGGCGGTATCCCTTTTGGTTCCGCTTGCCACGCTCTCGGCATGAGCCTTATAACCAACATGGTCAACGATGTTCAAGCAAAGATTAGTCATGACCAACCTACGGAGCGGACGATCGCCATTATTGAACAGAAGAAAACATTTCTGAAGCAGATGATGAATGATGAGAAGCTCAGAGGGTCTTACTGTTGAAAGAAGCCATACTTCCTATTTGGTGACAGTATAGGATTTGAGGACAATGCGACGATATGTCTGGAAGAGTCTTTGGTAACTACGTTGAATGACCAAAGAATAGGGTTGCCATCAATGAACCGCCAATACCCTCTGTCGGCATTTGTTGATCTAGTTGTGCAAAGACAAATGATATGGTACCTGACTCCTAAATTGCCTGGGGTTGTTTCTGGCAGGATCCTGTTCAACTCTAGTGACCGGAAGAAGGACACATTCAAGTATGTCAAGAGTTCCACATCTTACTTTATGAGGGGGCTACAACCGGGTGTTGTACTGAATGATGTCCCGACTGATCTTCATCCTTATGCTATTGAGACTCTCTCCAACTTGATGCTATTGAAGAGGGAGTCATATCCGGGAGGAAAAATACGGCTGGAAGGTTGGAGACATCCCGTTTCATTCTGGAGTGACCTTACTGGATATGTGCTCTCGACTTATGAGGCCACCCTAAAAGCTACCGATCTTTATGCCGTTAGGGCCACTCAGTATGGCATCAAGGTTAATTGGTCGATGTTCATCTCCTTGGCAGAGTTGTACAACCATCATACGTGCACCTTCTTCACTCCGGGCGGGGAGATGGGCTTGGCTCTTCATGAGATGCAGGCGGTATCCAAACTTCCCTGGGGGATGGAGCCGTATGCAGAATATGTCCCCAGCGATGTAGAGATCTCAGATTTGGAGAAGGAGAGCTCTGATATGATGAATGTGTACAAAGAGTTACTTTGTCATTTTTTCATCTGTCACCAGACTACGAAGAAGGGTAAGACAGAGGGGTCGAACCCGCATACGAAGTCTTGTACCAACTATGTTTTTACCAGAGGAGGGGGGAAGACCCAGTCTTCTTCTTATTGCATAAGCCTTTGACAATCTCTGAGATAGATCGGCTGATGACAAGTCACAGAGTTGCGGTGTGAAATCCATTATTTTTGTAGCAATTTATTTAAATAGAATGTTGTGTTATTAACGTTTTCAAAAAATTATTATTATTATTATTATTATTATTATTATTATTAAATATTTTTGGTGTGAAAAAGAATTTCGAAAATTATAACAACTTGGCTTTTTGATTTTCGGACCCAGACCCGAGTTCGAGCCCAGACCCAGGCCTGAGCCCGTTTCCTTCTTTCTCAATTCTGATTATTTTGGTTTAATCTTTAAAAAAAAATATAAAAAAAAAATTAATTAAATGTTGGCTGGTCCCGTAGGATCAGCACCCCACTCTCACACACATGAATTGGCAAAACCCCCCTCATTTCTGTAACTCCCAACCCATCAACTCCCCACTTCATTATTCTCATTACAGAGAATGATAAATTCACCCCACTACCCACTCCTCTTCCCTTCCAGTAACCCCCACACGCACACACCCAACTCCCCATTATTAATCCCTCATCCCCACGTTCTCCATTTCAGCAGAACAACTTCTCTCAAAACACTCTTTCCCCCATATTTTCTCTCCACGGCACTTCACCATCTCCACCACTCCTCCTTAATAAACTCTCCTGGCTCACGATCACTCAGAGTTAATCCCCCCTCTCTCTCTCTTCCTCTACCAACTACTCCCCTCTAAAACCCTCTTCCCCTAACCCTAACCTCCTCCTCCACCTAACTCCGACAGCCTCCAGCATCGCCAAGTGCTGCGGTGCCCTCCGCGGTGCCCATTGGCTGTCCCCGTGGACCCGTCTCCCGTCGATCTCGGCTTTTTTTCCGCTGTCTGTGGCGTTCGCAGCGCATCGTAACGCTGTCCGGAGACTCTCGAGTCCATGACGGCGCGTCCCGAGTCCGAGGCCACCCTTCGGACTCCGTCATCGAGCCCTCGGTAAATTTCTTGATAATCAGAGTAGTTCGTCCCTCCCGTGTCGAGTCTATGATGATAGATCGGTCCCCCGGTTCCCTCTCGGGAATCCAGTTAGCTGCGTATATTATCGTTTAGCTGCGTTAGATTATTTTCCTGTGTTGCTTTGGTGTGAATTGGTTGATTTTGGATTTCCGGACTTTTCGGGAATTATTCGGTGGAATTGGAAATTATTTCTGTGGTGTTGGAAATCATTTTGATGGATATTCTGTGGACTATTTTGGGTTGGAAAATATTTGCAGGAGTTTGTTGGCGCACTTCCCAGTTCTTGGGTTTGTCCCGAAATAGAGGAAGTGCAGCCCAAATTTTTACAAAAACTATATTTTATTAATTTCAAAACTGGCTTTCGAAAATGAATTTCTAAAACCGATTTTCGGGCGACGACCGTACCGGTCTGTGGGCCCCGGCGAAATGCAAACGCACCGGTCCGACCGGACGTTGAGGCATAAACCGAATTTTGAGGAAAAGGACCGAGTCTGAGACTCCTAGTTTTCTTTTATTTATTATTTTATTTTTAGGCTAAATATTATAGTCATTTAAATTCTGCATTTTATTTAATAATTCAGTCATTTTCTTATTTAATGTAAAAGAAAGATGTATCGGGCATAAGCCCACCCTAGGACCAGTAGCTGTGCCCATGTATTTGTGTAGCGTAGTTATTTTCTTTTCTTTTTCTGGTAGATGTGATTTGGGTGGATTTTGGATTGATTTCATATTCGTAGATAGGACGTAATTTACGGCTTAATTACGAGTTTAGCTAAAATAAATAAAATATTATTAATTCATTGTTTGTCACTAAAAGAAAACTGTATTTTATATACATATTATGAAAACACAAAGTTTTCCAAATTGTAATTGATTCTTGCGATTTTCCAAATTGTAATCGATTCTCGTGATTTTCCAAATAATTCAATTAACCGGCTTAATCAACGCACGTAGTTGCGACGTAATCGTTAGCTGTAAATTAATACAACTTAAAACCTGACTAGGACTTACTACTAGAGATTGCAACTAGCACACTTAGTCTGGTTATTCAGGAATCTAAGTCGAGTTCTCAATTGTAGGAACTCGAAGTTACAACTGACGTTCCTCCTCGATACCGACTCGTTCTTCCAGTCAATCTAATACAAGGCAAGTGCAGTTATGTCTATTTGGTAATTTATCTAGTAATTGTTTTATTGCAATTTTAAACCACATTGCTACACGGAACTCTCTCCTAGAGTTCGAATATTGACTCATTGATTGAATCTGATTGACTCAGGATATTGGGGGAGTAGTGTAGCGTCTATGACCAATACCCCTATATTGCATCATTGATTGTGCGAGCTGATTTCTCCTATACACGAGGATAGGCCGGACCGTATCAATAGGATATAATTGAATCATCCCAAGCCGGTCATAGTTCGTTACCTACTCAAATCACATTGTTTTCAATTGTAGAATTGTTGAAAAATATTGTTAAAGTATTTTAAATTGTTTAACATTGCAAATTTCAAATTATTATTTGAATTATTGGATATTCGTAATTGTACTTTGCTCCCTCCTGACTGGAGACCCAACATTTTAGGTATCGTTGATGATGCTTTGTTCTACGGTATTTTTCCTGAGATTCCAACTAGAGGACGATGATCTCGAGACTGATGAGCTGGATGCCTAGATTTTTCTTCTTCTTTATAATTCATGATGTTTGTGGAAAGCAATGTACTTCAGATGTATTTTTTTTATTTTATTGTAAAAAGTTTTAAACTATTCGAATTATTAAAGTTGTGACAAATAGACTGTGTTGTTTTATTTACCTGCATGAGTGATACAGCTTACTGCCGCCGTCTCAACAACGGTGCAGGCTGGGTATGATCCGATTCGACCCAATTATTTGGGATCGGGTCGTGACATATTTTTAGTGGTGGCCCATGCAGGTCTGAACAACAACTTAGGAAAACATACCTAGAAATAATTAGAACACTAGAACATCAATTTGTCACAACATAGGACCGAAATATATTATAAATAAATATTTTTGCTTGATTATAGATCGGTAGGCTACCTTGCTTATGTGTGCGTCCTAAACCTTCCAGAGAATGACCGTTGACCAAATCCTGCTGGCGATAAGGTGTTATCTCCGGATCATACCCCATCTCCTCAACCAAAGCCCAGGGTCTTTCCCCTCGCGGCTGTTTGACCGTCCTCATAATACATCCAGTGAAGTTTTTTCTACACTGGCGAATCCTACCTCATCTCAAACTGAATTGCATTTCCTTGGTGGAGTATTCATTTTTGTTGCTCCACCAGTACCAGCAAACACCTTCCAAATGGTTACCCTATTTTAAGAAATCATGGAGATCCAGAAAGCACAAGTTGAAGCCCAGCAGGAACAGAAGAATATCACGAGAGAAGACATGAAGAACGTCATGATGTAGCCTTAGATATCCCCAACCAAGTTAGAGCAGAACTTTGTCCTAGGAAGGATACCCCTGAAGATATTTGGGTCCCATCAAATACTCTACTTCCGGCAGCCTTGTCGTAAGAAGCTATGGGCTTGTAACTACTGCAAGAGGCCTGGTCATCAGACCGTTAGTTGCCGCAAGAGATTGGGACAATGTTTGGCATGTTGATCTGCTGAACATCGGGTAAAGGACTGCCCTTATCTTTCCATCAAACCAGAGCTCATATCCCAGCAACACCTGTTAGGCCACAACCTAGGGACTCTCTTCCTATCCAGCAGACCTTGCCTCCTACAATAAGGCATGATTCAGACTCGAAGATCATAGAAGATGAAGGACCAGATCGATGAACTGAAGGCTTTAGGATTTATTCAGAGTGGAACTTTACCTTAGGAGCATCTATCTTGTATATGCCCCAGAAGGATGGAACAATGGATGTGCATCAAATTATCAGACACTAAAGAACAAGTACCCTCTGCCCGGATCGAGGATCTGTTTGATCTGTTTGTGTGAAGTTAGGGTGTTTCGAAGTTTGACTTAAGATTTGACTACCATCAAACCAAAGTCAGGAAAGAGGACATTTCCAAAGACAGCGTTCAAATACCAAGTAAGGATAGTTTTCTGTGGTCAGGACGTTAGACTGACAAATGCTTCTGCTGTGTTCATGAATCTCATGAACAGAGATTTCCATGAGTATTTGAATCAGTTTATCTTCTCCATGGATAACATTCTGATATATTTGAAGACTGAAGAAGAGCATAAGGAACACCTGAGGAAGTTTTGGAAACTTTGAGGAAAAAGAAGTTTTATGGTAAGTTATCTGAACGTGGATTTTTCTTTGACAATGTGGACTATTGGCCATGTTGTCAAGAGAAGAAATTTCGATGGAAGATAGCTGCTGTTGAAGAGTGGTAAACCCCAAGTTCAATTCAGAAGTTTCTTGAACTTGGCTGGCTACTATCAAAAGTTCGTGAATGATTTCGCCAAGATTGCTGAGCCGATGGCGAAGCTCACTTGGAAGAATGAAGAGTTCATCTGAACGAAAATTTGCCAGGCGGCATTGAGGAGCTGAAGAAGAGACTTACCACTACACCAATCCTTGCGCTACCCGCAGGAACCGGTGGGTTCTCAATTTACAGTAATGTCTCTGGAAAAGGACTGGGCTGCGTTCTTCAACAACATGGGAAAGTAATTGCTTACACATGTAGGCAACTACAGACTCATGAGAAGAATCATCCCACACCTAATTTGAATTGCTGCAATTATCTTTACTTTGAAGCTATGGAAGCATGAAAAGGGAGTGAAAATATGTACGGACTACCAAAGTCTGAAATATGTCTTCACTCAGGAAGGGCTGAATGTTAGATTAAGAAGATGGTTGAAGCAGATGAAGGACTTCGACATCAACCTGTAGTACTATTCAGGTAAGGCTAATGTGGTCACTGATGCACTTGGTCGATACTGATGGCGAAGTTCTTAGCCAAGGAGTGGCACCTGCTAGAAGACATCGAAAAGTTTGGACTGGAGGTTATACTACCTGGAGATAGAAGGACGGAGCTGGATGCTGATTCAGTATTGATGAAGTTCGAGGCTGATGGACAAAAATCAAGAGGACGTAGTTTCAAAACGAGGCACTTTGCAGACTTAGAGATCAAGTGTTGGCAAGAACACTTGAGGGTTTCTAAATTGATCAGCAGTGGAACTCTGAAGAATGGTGCGAGACTTTGCGTATCGGCTGACAAACGGAGGAACGAGTTGATGAAAGAAATGCACCAGTCGCAGTAATCCATATATTCAGGAGATAATAAGATGTATCGAAATATGCCTCCATTGATTGGTGTTATGGAATAAAGAAGGACAATTCCAGGTATGGGATTTTGTCAACATGAGGAATTTAGCAAGAGAACAACAAGTTTGTTGGAGCCGTTGGACAATTCGGAGTGGGAGTAGAAGCATATAACAATGAACTTTGAGTAAGGATTGCCTTGTTCCTAAGGAGGGAAGGGCACCAATTGGATTATAGTGGACCGACTGACTAAGTCGGCACACTTTATTTTCCTTCAAAGTTGGTTTATCCACTAAGAAGTGGGCAGCATTGTACGAGAGGCACATTTACCGGATTCATGGAGTACAGCGGGACGAGCAATCAGAGAGGTCAATCCAGATGCTTGAAGATGTATTGGGATTTTGCGTCTTAGAATTTGGTAGGTCTTGGGAAGACCAAATTGCATTTGGTGAAGTTTTCCTACCAGAGGAACAATCAGTTTTAACGGAGCTGGAATTTGAGGCCAGATACATCAGGCCATTTGAAGTTTAAGACGCGTTAGAAGTACCATACCAGTTAGTTCTACCAGCTAATCTTGAGAGTGCGCAACGTCTTCTACGTCACAGCTCAGATGCTACATTTCGGATCCGAGTCACATTTTGGATAATTCAGAGCTCAAGTTTGGACTCAACCTTTCAGTGCCAGAGAAACCAGTTGCAAGCCTAGTCAGAGTTAGGAAGAAGATCAGAATTTGAGCCATCATTTAAACTCTTATTCCTTATCTTTTCTTTCCCCGTTCTAAATTTGACCAATGCTGCTAAATTAGCCTAGTTTTACAAGCTATCTTTTTGTCAAGCTTGATCATGACGGTATTTTATTGGGTGCACCCACTAATATATTGTCTAATCAGGACCGGTGCATGATGGTCTGATCAACCTCGTGTACTTTGGTTCGCTTTTGTATTTTCTACATGGATGATATCATAAACCGTCACATCCACGACTGCCTTGGAAATTCTTATTGTTGGACCTGAGTTACGGGCGCAGTACCCGTACCTGTTTTGATTCTCCTACCTTGCCTTTAATTTCGAGGACAAAATTTTCTAAGGAGGGAAGATTGTGAAATCCATTATTTTTGTAGCAATTTATTTAAATAGAATGTTGTGTTATTAACGTTTTCAAAAAATTATTATTATTATTATTATTATTAAATATTTTTGGTGTGAAAAAGAATTTCGAAAATTATAACAACTTGGCTTTTTGATTTTCGGACCCAGACCCGAGTTCGAGCCCAGACCCAGGCCTGAGCCCGTTTCCTTCTTTCTCAATTCTGATTATTTTGGTTTAATCTTTAAAAAAAAATATAAAAAAAAATAATTAAATGTTGGCTGGTCCCGTAGGATCAGCACCCCACTCTCACACACATGAATTGGCAAAACCCTCCTCATTTCTGTAACTCCCAACCCATCAACTCCCCACTTCATTATTCTCATTACAGAGAATGATAAATTCACCCCACTACCCACTCCTCTTCCCTTCCAGTAACCCCCACACGCACACACCCAACTCCCCATTATTAATCCCTCATCCCCACGTTCTCCATTTCAGCAGAACAACTTCTCTCAAAACACTCTTTCCCCCATATTTTCTCTCCACAGCACTTCACCATCTCCACCACTCCTCCTTAATAAACTCTCCTGGCTCACGATCACTCAGAGTTAATCCCCTCTCTCTCTCTTCCTCTACCAACTACTCCCCTCTAAAACCCTCTTTCCCTAACCCTAACCTCCTCCTCCACCTAACTCCGACAGCCTCCAGCATCGCCAAGTGCTGCGGTGCCCTCCGCGGTGCCCATTGGCTGTCCCCGTGGACCCGTCTCCCGTCGATCTCGGCTTTTTTCTGCTGTCTGTGGCGTTCGCAGCGCATCGTAACGCTGTCCGGAGACTCTCGAGTCCATGACGGCGCGTCCCGAGTCCGAGGCCACCCTTCGGACTCCGTCATCGAGCCCTCGGTAAATTTCTTGATAATCAGAGTAGTTCGTCCCTCCCGTGTCGAGTCTATGATGATAGATCGGTCCCCCGGTTCCCTCTCGGGAATCCAGTTAGCTGCGTATATTATCGTTTAGCTGCGTTAGATTATTTTCCTGTGTTGCTTTGGTGTGAATTGGTTGATTTTGGATTTCCGGACTTTTCGGGAATTATTCGGTGGAATTGGAAATTATTTCTGTGGTGTTGGAAATCATTTTGATGGATATTCTGTGGACTATTTTGGGTTGGAAAATATTTGCAGGAGTTTGTTGGCGCACTTCCCAGTTCTTGGGTTTGTCCCGAAATAGAGGAAGTGCTGCCCAAATTTTTACAAAAACTATATTTTATTAATTTCAAAACTGGCTTTCGAAAATGAATTTCTAAAACCGATTTTCGGGCGACGACCGTACCGGTCTGTGGGCCCCGGCGAAATGCAAACGCACCGGTCCGACCGGACGTTGAGGCATAAACCGAATTTTGAGGAAAAGGACCGAGTCTGAGACTCCTAGTTTTCTTTTATTTATTATTTTATTTTTAGGCTAAATATTATAGTCATTTAAATTCTGCATTTTATTTAATAATTCAGTCATTTTCTTATTTAATGTAAAAGAAAGATGTATCGGGCATAAGCCCACCCTAGGACCAGTAGCTGTGCCCATGTATTTGTGTAGCGTAGTTATTTTCTTTTCTTTTTCTGGTAGATGTGATTTGGGTGGATTTTGGATTGATTTCATATTCGTAGATAGGACGTAATTTACGGCTTAATTACGAGTTTAGCTAAAATAAATAAAATATTATTAATTCACTGTTTGTCACTAAAAGAAAACTGTATTTTATATACATATTATGAAAACACAAAGTTTTCCAAATTGTAATTGATTCTTGCGATTTTCCAAATTGTAATCGATTCTCGTGATTTTCCAAATAATTCAATTAACCGGCTTAATCAACGCACGTAGTTGCGACGTAATCGTTAGCTGTAAATTAATACAACTTAAAACCTGACTAGGACTTACTACTAGAGATTGCAACTAGCACACTTAGTCTGGTTATTCAGGAATCTAAGTCGAGTTCTCAATTGTAGGAACTCGAAGTTACAACTGACGTTCCTCCTCGGTACCGATTCGTTCTTCCAGTCAATCTAATACAAGGCAAGTGCAGTTATGTCTATTTGGTAATTTATCTAGTAATTGTTTTATTGCAATTTTAAACCACATTGCTACACGGAACTCTCTCCTAGAGTTCGAATATTGACTCATTGATTGAATCTGATTGACTCGGGATATTGGGGGAGTAGTGTAGCGTCTATGACCAATACCCCTATATTGCATCATTGATTGTGCGAGCTGATTCCTCCTATACACGAGGATAGGCCGGACCGTATCAATAGGATATAATTGAATCATCCCAAGCCGGTCATAGTTCGTTACCTACTCAAATCACATTGTTTTCAATTGTAGAATTGTTGAAAAATATTGTTAAAGTATTTCAAATTGTTTAACATTGCAAATTTCAAATTATTATTTGAATTATTGGATATTCGTAATTGTACTTTGCTCCCTCCTGACTGGAGACCCAACATTTTAGGTATCGTTGATGATGCTTTGTTCTACGGTATTTTTCCTGAGATTCCAACTAGAGGACGATGATCTCGAGACTGATGAGCTGGATGCCTAGATTTTTCTTCTTCTTTATAATTCATGATGTTTGTGGAAAGCAATGTACTTCAGATGTATTTTTTTTCATTTTATTGTAAAAAGTTTTAAACTATTCGAATTATTAAAGTTGTGACAAATAGACTGTGTTGTTTTATTTACCTGCATGAGTGATACAGCTTACTGCCGCCGTCTCAACAACGGTACAGGCTGGGCATGATCCGATTCGACCCAATTATTTGGGATCGGGTCGTGACATGCGGATACCGAAGATAGGGACGATCCTTAGGGGAATTCCCTGATTTATTATTTCTTCAGACAAGCTGAATTCAAGATGTCAGAAAAGGCGGTGCTTGCTGCTTTCCTGATGATATGGCTTCGTAACTGTGTAGTCCCTGGCGGTTTAGGGACTATTGAGAGAATCAATCGGGGGATGATACTTCCAGCTGTAAGGCTGGCCTTTGGACACCGTCTTGCATTGCTTCCTGCGATGGTCTGTGCCATCCAGCGGGGTTTGCGTCATTTTGTTGCGAACGCGATAACATCTGGGGGCAAAAAGGACTTTCTAGGACTGACTTACCCTTCCATTATCTGATGGGTGGCTTATACTGAAATGTCCTAAATTGATGAACGCTGGGCTGATGACAGATTCTTTGGCGGGCGATGCCTTCATTCGGAGGTACAGAGACGCTGATTGGACTATTACAGGAGTACCTACTTGCATGAGGGCTTTGAGTTTTTTGCAAAATTATGAATTCTTCAGAGTATCGCCTCCATCTGGTAGTGGTCTTACAGGAGACACCCTAGTAGATAAGGGAGCGGAGCCTTTCGTTGGCTCCAATCCATTAGGCCTTCCCATCTGGTGCTCAGAAACAGGAACCATACTTTCCTGGAACCTTACTTGCCAAGCCATTTTGTGCGGCAGTTCGGCTACAGTCATCTCCTCTTGGGTAATCCCAGCCCTCATCTCAAGTCGATAGGGAGTCTGATCGATGGGGCGCATGCATGGGGCTACTACAATGCTGGATGTACAGGGGCAGTTTTTACTCTGCCCGAAGATAAACTCGACACTCACATGCTCTTTGCTGATGCTAAGTTCTATATTCAGGTCAACACCCTTCCTTCGCGGTATGACCGTGAACATAGCTTTATATCGGGGACCAAGCTTGCCCTACCCTCGCTGATATAGGACGAGCACGTACAATGGGGAGTAACAGGAAGGAAGGCATCGCATCCATGATTGAACCAGCTGTGGTGTCGCAACAGAGAGTTGTTGTTGAAGAGCCTATCATTATAGCGCCTCGGAGGGAGGACACTGAAGAACCTCTTCCTACCGTTCCGCATAAGAGAAAGGCTACCACCGAGCCAACGCCACGGCCAAAAAAGACGAAGGTGGTTGTTTCCCGGAGGAAGAAGGTTACGGGCGTGGATGCCGGCTCGCCTCCTCCTAGAAGATCTTCTCGGCAGACGACGTTGCAGGCCGTTGCCATTCGGGAGGTAGATCCCTTCCTAGATTCCGTGGCCGTTCTGGTCAAGCCTTTGGAATCTTTCTCACACTTGCGTTTGTCCTATGCATAGGACCCCAAAGTTGCAGCTGAGGCAGATGTCTCTTCGTCTGAGGAGGTGGAGGAAATGATAGTGCCCCCTGCCCGTCCTCGACCAATGGATGAGGGCAGATCTTCTTCAGTTGTGAAACTTGAGCGAAAAGATCGGGATAGAGGCCCGGATCCTGACGGCGATCAGAAGATCAGTTTTTTATGACATATCTGTGGGGGATATGTCTGCAATAGGAACTGCGATGAAGGAGCTGGACGAGAACCAAGTCCAATCGGCTCATCCTCCTGCGGGTATGTTGCCTTTGTGCCTCTCTTCGGATGAGATTTTTCGACTTCGATTTTTCGTGCTCCTTGTGAAGCTGACCACGACTGTATGTTCCCTTGTAGACAAGGGGAAAGAACCTCCCACGAAGATAGTCTCTGTCATTAGGAGAGGGACAGAAGTTGTTCCCGGCTCCTTCAAATATGCTGCTGTAGAGGGAGCTGTTAGTGAGCCGGTATTGGCTACAGTAAGAGAAGTTAAGCAGCCCGCTGAGGGAGCTGTTGCTGAATCGGCCCCTATTCCGGCCGAGCTTGTGGAAGGAACTAGGCCCAATACTGCTCGAGCCTTGACATTATTCTCCTTGAACAGTCTGGGTCTGCTCTCGATTTCCCTGAAACCAAGGTTGACGTCACAGTTTAAGTTAGAGTTGAGCAAGCCGAAGGTACGAAATTACAACCTTTTCGTATTTCCCTTCATCTTTTTCTAATTACTGATGTATATTGCTTTCTCTGTCAGGTTCGGCCTCTTGTCAGGCGTTCCTTCCAGAAGTGGAAGAAACTTTCCAAGCCTCTTCTCCGACGACCTCCACCGAAGATGAAGAGACGGCCTAGGAAGTTGTCAGAGCTTTCTACTCCGTGCTGAAGGTAAAGCTTCCCGGAGTCTTGAATCGAAGCGCTGCCTTCGGTCCCGTGAAGGCTGTTGCTGAATGTCAGGTAGCGGCCCTCGAGAGCATAGCTAGCTATGAAGAGCGGGCCAACACTTTGAGACAAGTTCTGAACAACCTGGAGGGTCAAGTGGCCAGGTTCCGGGATGCCAAACAGCGGAGCCCGACATCACTGTTCCACGCAGAGGATGAGGCTTTGATGACAGCTCTTGCGGAGGAGAAGGCTACCTTCCAGGTAAGGAAGGATGCCCTGGCTCGGGAGATCGGTGAGCTGGCTGACCAGTATGGCCAGTTCAAAGCTGCAAGTAAGGCACATGCTGCCTCGAAGAACAGGCTGGCTGCGCAGATCACTGAGAAGCACAATCATATTGCGCAAATCAGGAACGAGATTGCCCAGCTGGAAGCCAACTTGAGGGCGGCGACATCTGAACAGGAGGATTATTTGTCCCAGGCTGCCATGACTGCCACCGCTTCTGCCCGTTTAGAAGAGTAGCTGGCGAAGTTGGAGGGGGAGCATCAGAGTCTGATCCTCTTTGAAGATGAAGCCGCTCGTTAAAAAGAGGCACATCGTCGAGCTGCTATAAAATCTGAAGCCAAGATTGTTGCTCTGAGGGATAGCATAAACCGCCTGTGTATCCCGTAGATTTTGTGACCTTTTTTTTTTGCCGTTACGGCTCTTGAACCTTTTTTCTGTCTCTTGATAGACGCTTAAGTACAAAATAAAGAATCTTTTCGAAAATGAATGTGGTTTTGTGAAATATCGATGCTAGAGGTAATGTAGACATAGCAAGGATATTTCTGATGGATATTCCGCTGGGGAATTTTGATGTAGACCTATTATCTATTTTATATTCAAGCTATTCGAATATAGATAATAAGTTGAATGAAGCTGCTAGTAGAGGTAATATGGACATAATAGCAGAGGATGTTCTATATCTGACCAGAGGTAATATGGACGTGGAAAGATATGTAACATTATGTGGGAGTGGATAGTTCAGAGGTAGTATAGACATGACTATCTTTGATGAATGCTTTGCTCAGAGGTTATGTGGACGTGGCAAAACATTTGATCATTCCGCTGGAAAAATAATTATCAAAAAATAATTCAGAGGTAATAGGGACGTGATTTGTTTTCGTCAAACCGAGTTTGGACGGAGTCAAAAAATAGAGATGATTCCACTAGGAGAAATATTTAGAGGACCTATTATCCAGGGCGTATTCAAGAATCTTGAAATACGGATAATAGTTAGATAGTTTTTTTTGGAATCATAAAAACATCATACTGTACATTTACATGACTGAACATATGTGAACAAAAAGAGGTTACACATAGTATTTCTTCAGGAACTTGCCATTGATAGGCATCATGAGCAAGTCACCATCAGGCTTGGTTAGCCGGTACGCACCGTTAGAATACACCGAGTCTATGACGAAAGGACCTTCCCATTTAGGCTGGAATTTTTTGTTTGTTTTGTGTGTCAAGACCATCGGTCTTTTCACTGCTAGGACCAGATCGCCGACTTGGAAGATCATTTCCTTCACTTTTTTATTGAAGGCTCTGGAGAGGCGTGCTTGGTATAGCTTAATGCGCTGCTGAGCTAACAAGCATTTTTCGTCTAGCGCTTCAAGCCCTTAGACTTGCAGACGGTAGCTCTCTTCAGTAGTCAGCTCGCTGGCTAGGGCTACCCGAAGAGAAGGAATCTGGATTTCTAGGGGAAGAACTGCTTCGTTCCCATAAACCAGAGAGAATGGCGTACTGTCTGTTGGAGTCCGGACTGTTGTACGATAGGCCCATAGACATTCACCGAGCTTCTCGTTCCAATCGCGCTTATTTGAAGACACGAACTTCTTGAGAAGTTTTATGATGGTTTTGTTGAAGGCTTCTGCTAGCCCGTTAGCCGCTGGATTGTAGGCAGTAGAGGCTACGTTATGGATTTGATTCTTATTGCAGAATCGATAGAATGCATGGCTTGCGAACTGTGGACCATTGTCATGGATGATCCTGCGAGGTAGGCCTAGGGGTGTAAACGGTCCGGACGGACACGGACAGTCCACTGTCCGTGTTCGGTCCGTTAATGAAAATGAGTTCGGACGGACGGACACGGACAGTTCATTGTTCAAGTTCGGACCGGACGGACACGGACAACCACTGTTTGTTAATTTAATCGGACGGTCCGCGGACAAATTAAATATATTACCAAAAGTTATTATTTTATCAAGATACCTTAATAGTTGGTTCAAAAAATCTAGTTGAAAGAAAATACAATTGGTTATAGAATACAACAAATAATAGTAAAAGAATAACAAAAATCGAGACGGGACAACAAAAATTTGATGTAAAACCAAAATATTATGACATAATTGATACAAAACCAAAAGGAGTCTCCACTATCGGACTGTTCGCGGACGAATTCGGACCGGACATGGATATGACCGTGTCCGGGTTTGATTTTTAATCGGACCAAAAAAAATGTCCACATTTTGTTCGTTAATGAATCGGACGTTCCGCGGTCGAACCATTTATCGAGCCGGACACGTACGGACAACGGACTACTTTGTCCGTTTTACACCCCTAGGTAGGCCGAAGCGGTAGATGACATGATGTTTGATGCAACTGATCATATTTGACGTCTTCACTTCGGTGAACGGTATAGCTTCCGTCCATTTGGAGAAGTAATCGGTTATAGCTAGGATGAACCGATGTCCTTTGGAGAATGGCGGGCTGATTGGTCCTATGACATCCATACCCCAGGCTTCAAATGGCCAAGATGCTACCATCGGGTGTAGAAACTCCGAAGGTTGATGAATGAAGTCGGCGTGGAACTGGCAAGCTCTATACTTCTTTACATATTCAACAGCATCCGCTATCATTGTGGGCCAGTAATAACCCATTCGTTTGAGGCGATCTTGTAATTTGGGGCCTGGTTGATGAGCACCACAAACTCCATTGTGAGCCTCCCGGAGTGCCTGCTTGGCTTCTGTGTCTGATAAGCATCGTAACAGTAGCCCATCGTAAAAGCGTCGGTACAACATCTTGGTAGCTGTGTCATAGTAAAATCTGAGGGATCGTCTTTGGATGGATACTGCTTCCTTCGGGTCCTCATGGAGGATTCCATAGACAGTATAGTCTATGAAGGGAAATCTCCAGTCTTTAGCATCGACGTTTGTTTTTGCTGTGTAACTGTGATGAATATGCAAGGCATCTTTCATACAGAATAGTTCTCGACCAGACACTGTGATCGACTGCTGTGTATTGGTAGGAACGGTCATAGAAGCGGCGAGACCGGCTAGAGCATCTGCTTCTATATTTTGTAGTCGAGGTACATGCTCAATGAAGAATCCAGCAAAAGTAGACGCCAGCTCGATTCTTGCTCTGTGGTAGGAGATGAGATCTTCGTGGCGAACTTCATAATCCCCTCGGACCTGACTAACTATTAGCTTGGAATTGCCGTAAGCCTCTAGATAGTCAACTCCCAGTTGCTTTGCCAGTTGTAGGCCGATTAATAGGGCATTATATTCGACCACTTTGTTGGTGCATGGTTCCACGAGAGAATATGCACTGTGTATAACCAGATGATCAGGTGACACGAGCACGACACCTACTCCAGCCATGATATTCCCTTTGGGTCCTGTTCTTGATGCATCGTCAAAAAACATTCGCCAAATGGGGATTTCTTCAGTTGCAGTGTTAGACTCCACCACTTCGTCGGGGATTTCGTCGTAGAGCTTGGACGACTCTGGCACCGGATGAGCTGCTAGGAAATCAGCTAATGTTTGGCCTTTTACTGCCTTCTGAGGAACGAAGATCATATCGTATGGAGTCAACAACATTGCCCATGTAGCTAAACGGGAATTGAGAGAGCCCAGTTTGGTCATGAGTATTCTGAGAGGGTTGACTTTAGATATAATATGGATAGTCTGTCCAAACATGTAGTTGTGTGTCTTCTGGATGGCAAATACTAGTACAAGGCATTCCTTCTCCACCGGTGTGTATCTGTGCTCGGCACCCACCATTGTGCGGCTGAGGTAGTAGATTGCCTATTCATGGCGCCTTCGTTCTTCTGAGCTAAGAGGGCGCCAAAGGAATAATCCATAGCGCGGACATATAGTAAGAAGGGCTTCCCCATTATTGGAGCTACCAATACTGGAGGGCTTGTAAGATATACCTTGATGTCGTCGAATGCGCGTTGACATTGTTCAGTCCAGATGAAAGATACATCTTTCTTCATGAGCTGAGTGAATGGTTGACACCTTCCAGAGAGGTTCGAAATGAATCGTCTGATGTAGGCTAGCCTTCCTTGTAGTCTGCGTAGCTCTTTGAGGTTTCTTGGAGGATGTATGTCGAGGATAGCCTTCACTTTCTCTGGGTCCAGATGTATACCCTTTGAAGTGATGACGAAACCAAGGAACTTGCCACTGGAGACTCCCAGAAAAGACTTGGTTGGATTCATCTTGAGTTAGTGTGCACGCATTAGTTCGAACACCATTCTCAAGTCTTGGAGGTGGTTGCCCTTGAGACGAATTTTGACTGCAATATCGTCTACGTAGAACTCCACAATTTTACACAAATGATCGCAAAAAATTATGTTCATGGCTCGCTGGTATGTTGCCCCTGTATTCTTCAATCCGAAGGGTATCACCGTATAGCAGTATACCCCCAACGGTGTTCGAAAAGATGTGTGCTTCTCATCGTCGGGGAACATCTTGATCTGGTTGTAGCCTGAGAACCCATCTATAAAGGACATCCGCTCGAAGCCGCAAGTGTTGTCAATTATTACGTCAGTGATCGTTAGAGAGAACTCGTCTTTCGGGCATACAGAGTTCAAATCACGGTAGTCGATATAGACTCGAACTTTACCATTCTTTTGCATGACCGGAACGATGTTGGCAACCCAGTCTGGGTGTTGTTCCTCGCGAATGAATCCACTGGCAATGAGCTTCTTGACTTCATTCTCGATGGCTTCCATGACGTCTGGTCGGAATCGTCGTTGTTGCTGCTTCACTGGCTTAGCTTTAGACGAAATGTTCAGGCGATGCATGGCGACTTTAGGGTCCAAGCCTGGCATGTCTTCATAGCTCCATGCGAAGACGTCGATATATTCTCTTATAAGTTGTATAAGAGATTGGCGTTCATCGCCAGATAGGCTTTTGCTGATGAAGATTGGTTTGAAGGATACTTCATCTCCTAGATTGACTTGGATGACCTCGTCTTCGGTAGGTGGTTTTCGTTGTTCGAAGCGTAGCTCCCACCTGGTGTCCATCTTTTGAGCCCATTGTTCGAGTTTGATTGATTGGACATCGTCTGTAATTTGGTCGACGGAAACCATGTTGATGGACAGAGTTGCTTTGAACATGTCGTCAATGCTGGAGTCTGAGTCCCAAAGGAAGGAATCAGAAAAATGAGAACAACGATTTGCTTCATTATCTGATCTTTCAGGAGTTGTTGGAGGAGAGACATAGCCCAAACCAACACCGTTTCGTTGATAGTAGTTCTCGGGTTTGCCGGGGGGAGCAAAGTGTCGTATTGGCAACCGTCGTCCTCGACCGTAATTTAGCCCTTTATCATTTTTGATGTCATATCCCTTGTTCTGGATGATGTTCTTGGCCTGCCAACTATACCGAAAAAGTTGTATTTTCCCAGAGTCATAGTCAGCTTTTGTGTTGTGCTTCGGAGAAGTAGAGTCTAGAACGAACTTTCTCTCGCTAATTATACGACCGAAGATGATTAGCCCTTGTGAGCACCCTGAATTTCGGGTTGATTTTTTTTTTTTTCTGATTTATTGGTTTCATTAAATAATTTATTGAATTATTTTTCCTTAAGTGTATTTTCCCGTGCCATTGATATTTGGAGTATCAGGGATGTTCAATTCTGGAAATCCTCTTCACGAGTGTTGGAGTGGACACGATTACCTTCATGACGGTATATGGTGTCCCATCCAAACTTGTTCCCTTGTGCCCCTTTTTCTTTGCTGAACTTCGGGTCGGTTTAGACCATTTGATTGTTATTTATTTTTTCCACTCTTTTTCTTGATCATTTTCAGTGCGTTACCATGACATTTAAATTGGGAGCGCAAGACCAGTCATTTCCTTGAAACCAACTCCTCATTGATGATCTACTCGAGACGCTCGTCACCCATGACCTTTGTGTCCCACTCAGACACGTCATTTCTAGCTCCATTTGATTCGCACAACTTTTCCGACACGTGACCCGATTTTATTTCAGGCCACGGCGTCACATTTATTTTCTAACTTGATTTTTGGGTCCCCTGTCGACCAAAACCTGTCAGCCCCAACTATGGACATGGCCCACTTTGAGCCTACTATCCGTCCGCCACTTGTGTCCCATTTATTGGAATTCCCATGTGCTACTTATTTGCCCATGATCATCGTTTCCTAATTTTAAATTCATTTATTGCTCGATGTCCGGTTTTCGTCCAATCCGGCTCCACCGAGCCCAGTCCAGCTCCATGATTTTCTCCATCGTGATGCCCTCACATTTTCTTGCCCAAAAATATTAATATTCCTTCTACACATTTTTAATTATTTATGGGAATTTTCCTTGAATTTGATTCCTATTGGAATGACCCATTTTAGCTAATTAATTATAGCCTTTAGATGCCCCCATTAAATCCCATCCTTTGATTTACCCACATGAAACTTTCACACAGCCCCCCTATGTAGCCGGCCCTAATTTCAATGTGTGGGAAAGTAACTTTTCTCTCTCCATCTTATCTCTTTCTCTCTCTCCCTATCATTTAATCATATCCTCTCTCTCACACACTTTAATTCAAAACCTTATCTCTATTCTCTCTCATCCATTTTTGGTTATTCCCACACACACACTCAACCCGACAGCCATGCAACCTCCTCCCCTCCCATGCAAACCACCCGAGCTCCATCTCCTCCTCACAGCCTGGCCGGACCACCCCCTGGCCATGGCTGGACCTCCCAACTCCTCCTCCAATCTCCTCCTCTCCTCCACTTCTTCCTCCTCCTTCTCCACTCCTTAAACCGCCACCTCCATCATCCTTTCCCGTTCACCACTCCATTCATCCAACCGAGCCACCACCATGACGCCACCTTGCTCCACCTCGCAGCCCGTCCAACCGCCGCCACTGGCCGCCGACCACGCCGAGTTGGCCATTGCCGTCGCCTGACCTGGCAGCCCCGGGCGCAGCGCGCACAACAGCGCGTAGCAGCGGCAGCAGCCGGCCGACTTCGCGCACGCGGGAGGCGCTGGCCGCCGCCGCCATGGCCGGCCACGTGCCACCGCGGTGGCCCCCCCCTCCGGCGAGCTCCGACGCTCGGTTCCCTGGCGGCCAACGTCCTCCGGGACGCGCCGTCGAGGCGATTCGTGCGTTTACGTCGAAATCCCGTCGTGACGCGCGCGTTTAGAACTCAGAATTCGTGCCCCGTCGCAGCGACTTCGTGCGCATTTTCCCGGAGATCCGACCATTGGATCGGCAATTTCTTCGCTCCGTCGCAATCTCGGTATATCCACCTTCATCCCTGTCAATTTTCGTCCGTTAATTTTATCGTTTGATACATCAAAACCGGCCACCAAGTTGACCGTTTAAATTGTATTAAATTTGGACAGTCTCGCGGGGCCAACTTTGTCAGCTTGTATCCCCTCCACCGCAGCTCCGTTTGGCGTGCTACCAGTTCCTGTGCGAAGCTGGTATAACCCTCTTACTACCCCTCCAATTTCGTTTCATTGTGAGCTTGTTTGATTGGTTGAATTCGACGTCAAAGTTGGTCGTCCGAATTCGTAATTTCTAACTTGTAAAATTCTATTTTTGAACACGGGACTCCAGATTTCATTTCTGACACTACCATTAGATTCGTGGCGTCGTTCTGGCATGTTTTCATATAAAATTTGTTAGATTTGGAGAACGTGGGCCCGTGCACACATTTCGGTGCAAAGCGGGTCCCACTCTCTGGGTCAACGGGACTTTTTGACGTCGGCTCATCGGAATCCAATTCCGGAGATACCGTTGAGTTCGTATCGTCATTCTGGACTCGTTGACATATAATTTGCTAGGTTTTGGTGGACATTGGGTCTGGCACGCATTTCGGTGCAAGTCGGATACCAATATCCGGGTCAACGGGTCATTTTGAGATCGGCTCATTGGAATCCAATTTCGGAGATACCGTTGAGTTCGTATCGTCATTCTGGACTCGTTGACAGGTAGTTTGCTGAGTTTTGAGAACTTTGGCTCCGGCACGCATTTTTATGCAAACCGGAATTTTAAGTTCTGGTCAACGGACCAAAATGAGATCGGGTCAACGGAATCCAATTCTGGAGATACCGTTGGGTTCGTATCGTCATTCTGGTTTCGTAGACATATAATTTGTTATATTTTATAGACTTGTTTTCTTGCACGTTTTTCGGTACAAAACGGCTCCGACACGGATACCGTTTTGACCCGAAATTACCTTTTTGCCCTTGTGTCCAAATTGGACCGTTGGGTAGGCTATCCTAGCTAATTTGACTATTCTGGACACGTTGGCGATGTTTATTTCATCGTCCGACAATGTTTGTTGATAGTTTCTCTGAGTTTAACCTTTTTAATAATTAATTAATGATTAATTCATAATGTTCGTATTTCGGGATTAGTACAACGAAACTGAGCTCAGTCAATTCCAGTGATCTCACATCGCTAAAATTGACAAGATGGGCACGTGGATCACTGTAATAAGATTATCAACCTTACCATTGATATTCTTGTCTCGATTTGCGTGTCATAAGTTTCGACGTACGAATAACGAAGTACACTTTATTTTCAACAATTAGACTAGATTGACCATGTTTGACCAAAGTTGACCAGTTGACCCAAAGTCAACTGTAAGTCAACACTTGACCTAGTTTGACTAGATTATTGACCGGAGTTGACCTAGAGTCGTTTTGACTTAGAAGAACCTAGTATAAGATAGATGCTTGTAGAGATTTATTTATTACAACTTGAATACCTTGTAACCTGTGTTGCTTTAAATAGGACTCTGTGGCTTCAGTTGGACCCTCTATACTTATCAGCTCAGGACCGCAGGCGAGTACATTCACTGATAGTTTTCATTGTCTTGATATCTACTATATCCGATTCAGTCGTAGTGTTATACTTGATTCCTGACACGACAGTTCACGGACTAGTATACATCGGATCCTGTCATGAGATGTTATCCCTGGACTTTCTTGGTATATGGGTATGAGATATTTCAGTATTCCTGTACTTATATAGACACACATTGGGAGTGGGCTGGCCCCCTGCTCTTAAACCCTGTGTCATGACGTGCCATGTCCGGATCCGTAATACTATTCGGGGGATATATATTGGGAGAATTATTAGGGGTTATGTGATCAAAGCCTCCATGTCACTATCTTTTGCTAGCGCCACCCTCACCTCACGTAGGGTGTAGCAGATACCTCACCACCGGTTATCCAGGTTGGACGGCATGATTCTCCGTTGAGTACACCGCAGATTGCCGTGCCAAGTGGATAACTTGGCCCTGTTTCCCCTTTAGCCGATCGCATATCACTCTAATAATTCAAAACACCTTTTACTTTATTTGTCATGTCTTACATTCCAGTTTCAGCTTTACTTACTATACTTTCACCATGCTATGATTCATCTCTCATATGCTATACCTGTCTTTTATACTGTACCATGATTTTGGGACTAAGTTCTGTTTGAAAGAAGGGTTACAACCCCGGTCCTTATTTGGTTTAAGGGTTGTAACTCGACTTTCAAACGGTTCCCAAGTCGCCTATATTCTTTGTCTTGTATCTCATTATTACTGTCTCTTATAGTATTTCTCAATTCATATGGAACTACTGTTGGTGTTTGTACTTGCTCATTTTCCTGACAGGATACGTTGACAAATTTTACAGATAGCTCGGGATTGCCTGCTAGCCTAGAGGAGACCATTAGAGGTTGTTTAGTTAGTTATTCTTAGTTGTCTGGAGTTGTATTATTTTATGGATTACTGTATTTGAGTTTTGAGATGTATTCTGAGTTTGTATCTTAGACACTTAGATTTCTCTCTGTTGTACCTCTTTTGGATTTTATGTTTTATCTATCTTCCTTTATGCTCTACCTTAGATGTGATTGAGTTTACATTCTGCCATGTCACCCCCATTCGGGGAGTATAAACTGTTAGTCTTATACTATTAGATGCATTGAGACCTAGGATAGCGTTCTACCGCTGACACTGCGGCGTAGGCTGGGCGTTGTTACGTTCTCGTGCCCTAATTTTAGGGTGCGGGTCGTGACACGTTTTTAGTGGTGGCCCATGCAGGTCGAGACTAAAGTGTAGTGGTATTCGAACTAGAGTACCACTACAGCCTGCAGTAGAATTAGGAATATATTTTGGAAGGTACTCAATCACAGTTAGGACCCTTGAGAGATTCCCGGGACGACCCTTGAGAATCTTATTTAACTTCGATTTGAAAACTCTCTTTCCTTGATTGATTTATCTTTACTTTCTTCTATTGAATTTGATTTTGATGGATTATTATTGAATTTGAGTTTGTATTTATTGATTTTGAAGGATGATTATTGAATTTTAAATTTTAATGATAGCTGTTGCATCCGAGTTTGTATTTTCGTGGATTTTTGTTCATTTTGGATTTTGATGTTCGTTGATAAATTGAATTGATTTTTGAGTATTCATAGTTGATTTAAATTAATTTTTGTCAAGATGAAATTATATGGGCTAGGTCATCTAAGTTATGGAGTCTAGTCTTCTACAGTCATATTAGCCAACATGGTGAGGACATATAGTTTGACTTGGATATATTTCTCGGGTGTGGGAATTTAAGGTTTTCGCAGCCAAGCGCGCGACATCGCGAAAATGTTAAATACCATGATTCTAGAGGTATGTGCCAAAGTCGAGGACTCTGTGATTATCGTAGCCTTGCTTACTAGTATGACGAGGATTAGGGTACCATGATTTTGACCTGACGCATATGATTATCAGATTTTACTTGAAATGTTTTCAAACACGTTTCTCTACTTTTGTTTCTGTCCTTCAAAAAAAATTATTTTTAATTATTAATTATTTTGTTTGTTTGCTTCTCATTATTAACTTAAGAGTAGGTTTGCCTATTTTTATAAACCTTTGTGTAACTTCTTGTTATGAGTTTTTCATAATACAATGAATCGATGATTTTGCTAGACTTTACCTGAATTGATATTTTAACTCTGGATTTCAAAACGGTTCCTTCTTTAAATAGATAAGCAAAACAGATTTTTATCGTTATTTCTTTCTTGCTATTTTTCTTACAAAAAAAAATGCCATGATTAGTGTAACTTGATAGCTGTTGTTTTGGAACCCAATTTCTCATATACAATTTCATATGTATTCACGTACACACACGCCTACTATCTAACCATATGAACATGCCCCTA
Source organism: Iris pallida (assembly GCA_029216955.1). NCBI lineage: Eukaryota > Viridiplantae > Streptophyta > Magnoliopsida > Asparagales > Iridaceae > Iris > Iris pallida. The sequence continues at coordinate 5,177,834 of JANAVB010018200.1, read as the reverse complement.
TACACATAATGCTAATTTTTCCCTCTCTAACGCTTTGTATATATAGTGATTGAATTTCCATGCAATTGACTTTTATTCCTTAACTAGTGATTTTGACTTTTCTTGGATAGTACCCTTTTTCAAATAATTGGTAGTTATCTTCATTCTATTTTTTTTATGAGTACCAGTTCTCATATAGGATGGTAGACTGCCTTACAGTTTTGATGGTTTGTTGTTTTTGTAACTTTTATTTAGCACCTAGGCTGCTTGTGTGTTTTTTATACCCTATGACCGATTCAGTTAGCATGACTAGTATACATAGATGAGACTTTCACTACCACCGTATGCCATGACCCTGTATGTCGTCCTTTGATGGTATGCTTTGTTTTAATCTGGGACTTTGATTTTGGGGGTTTGACCTAGAGGGAGTATGGACGTTTTAATTTCGAGGACGAAATTTTTATAAGGTGGGTAGGATGTGAGCACCCTGAATTTTGGGTTGATTTTTTTTTTTTTTCTGATTTATTGGTTTCATTAAATAATTTATTGAATTATTTTTCCTTAAGTGTATTTTCCTGTGCCATTGATATTTGGAGTATCAGGGATGTTCAATTCTGGAAATCCTCTTCACGAGTGTTGGAGTGGACACGATTACCTTCATGACGGTATATGGTGTCCCATCCAAACTTGTTCCCTTGTGCCCCTTTTTCTTCGTTGAACTTCGGGTCGGTTTAGACCATTTGATTGTTATTTATTTTTTCCACTCTTTTTCTTGATCATTTTCAGCGCGTTACCATGACATTTAAATTGGGAGCGCAAGACCAGTCATTTCCTTGAAACCAACTCCTCATTGATGATCTACTCGAGACGCTCGTCACCCATGACCTTTGTGTCCCACTCAGATACGTCATTTCTAGCTCCATTTGATTCGCACAACTTTTTCGATACGTGACCCGATTTTATTTCAGGCCACGGCGTCACATTCATTTTCCAACTTGATTTTTGGGTCCCTGTCGACCAAAACCTGTCAGCCCCAACTATGGACATGGCCCACTTTGAGCCTACTATCCGTTCGCCACTTGTGTCCCATTTATTGGAATCCCCATGTGCTACTTATTTGTCCATGATCATCGTTTCCTAATTTTAAATTCATTTATTGCTCGATGTCCGGTTTTCGTCCAATCCGGCTCCACCGAGCCCAGTCCAGCTCCATGACTTTCTCCATCGTGATGCCCTCACATTTTCTTGCCCAAAAATATTAATATTCCTTCTACACATTTTTAATTATTTATGGGAATTTTCCTTGAATTTGATTCCTATTGGAATGACCCATTTTAGCTAATTAATTATAGCCTTTAGATGCCCCCATTAAATCCCATCCTTTGATTTACCCACATGAAACTTTCACACAGCCCCCCTATGTAGCCGGCCCTAATTTCAATGTATGGGAAAGTAACTTTTCTCTCTCCATCTTATCTCTTTCTCTCTCTCCCTATCATTTAATCATATCCTCTCTCTCTCTCTCTCACTTTAATTCAAAACCTTATCTCTATTCTCTCTCATCCATTTTTGGTTATTCCCACACACACACTCAACCCGACAGCCATGCAACCTCCTCCCCTCCCATGCAAACCACCCGAGCTCCATCTCCTCCTCACAGCCTGGCCGGACCACCCCCTGGCCATGGCTGGACCTCCCAACTCCTCCTCCAATCTCCTCCTCTCCTCCACTTCTTCCTCCTCCTTCTCCACTCCTTAAACCGCCACCTCCATCATCCTTTCCCGTTCACCACTCCATTCATCCAACCGAGCCACCACCATGACGCCACCTTGCTCCACCTCGCAGCCCGCCCAACTGCCGCCACTGGCCACCGACCACGCCGAGTTGGCCATCGCCGTCGCCTGACCTGGCAGCCCCGGGCGCAGCGCGCGCAACAGCGCGTAGCAGCGGCAGCAGCCGGCCGACTTCGCGCGCGCGGGAGGCGCTGGCCGCCGCCGCCATGGCCGGCCACGTGCCACCGCGGGTGGCCCCCCCTCCGGCGAGCTCCGACGCTCGGTTCCCTGGCGGCCAACGTCCTCCGGGACGCGCCGTCGAGGCGATTCGTGCGTTTACGTCGAAATCCCGTCGTGACGCGCGCGTTTGGAACTCAGAATTCGTGCCCCGTCGCAGCGACTTCGTACGCATTTTCCCGGAGATCCGACCGTTGGATCGGCAATTTCTTCGCTCCGTCGCAATCTCGGTATATCCACCTTCATCCCTGTCAATTTTCGTCCGTTAATTTTATCGTTTGATACATCAAAACCGGCCACCAAGTTGACCGTTTAAATTGTATTAAATTTGGACAGTCTCGCGGGGCCAACTTCGTCAGCTTGTATCCCCTCCACCGCAGCTCCGTTTGGCGTGCTACCAGTTCCTGTGCGAAGCTGGTATAACCCTCTTACTACCCCTCCAATTTCGTTTCATTGTGAGCTTGTTTGATTGGTTGAATTCGACGCCAAAGTTGGTCGTCCGAATTCGTAATTTCCAACTTGTAAAATTCTATTTTTGAACACGGGACTCCAGATTTCATTTCTGACACCACCATTAGATTCGTGGCGTCGTTCTGGCATATTTTCATATAAAATTTGTTAGATTTGGAGAACGTGGGCCCGTGCACGCATTTCGGTGCAAAGCGGGTCCCACTTTCTGGGTCAACGGGACTTTTTGACGTCGGCTCATCGGAATCCAATTCCGGAGATACCGTTGAGTTCGTATCGTCATTCTGGACTCGTTGACATATAATTTGCTAGGTTTTGGTGGACATTGGATCTGGCACGTATTTCGGTGCAAGTCGGATACCAATATCCGGGTCAACGGGTCATTTTGAGATCGGCTCATCGGAATCCAATTTCGGAGATACCGTTGAGTTCGTATCGTCATTCTGGACTCGTTGACAGGTAGTTTGCTGAGTTTTGAGAACTTTGGCTCCGGCACGCATTTTCGTGCAAACCAGAATTTTAAGTTCTGGTCAACGGACCAAAATGAGATCGGGTCAACGGAATCCAATTCTGGAGATACCGTTGGGTTCGTATCGTCATTCTGGTTTCGTAGACATATAATTTGTTATATTTTATAGACTTGTTTTCTTGCACATTTTTCGGTGCAAAACGGCTCCGACACGGACACCGTTTTGACCCGAAATTATCTTTTTGCCCTTGTGTCCAAATTGGACCTTTGGGTAGGCTATCCTAGCTAATTTGACTATTCTGGACACGTTGGCGATGTTTATTTCATCGTCCGACAATGTTTGTTGATAGTTTCTCTGAGTTTAACCTTTTTAATAATTAATTAATGATTAATTCATAATGTTCGTATTTCGGGATTAGTACAACGAAACTGAGCTCAGTCAATTCCAGTGATCTCACATCGCTAAAATTGACAAGATGGGCACGTGGATCACTGTAATAAGATTATCAACCTTACCATTGATATTCTTGTCTCGATTTGCGTGTCATAAGTTTCGACGTACGAATAACGAAGTACACTTTATTTTCAACAATTAGACTAGATTGACCCTGTTTGACCAAAGTTGACCAGTTGACCCAAAGTCAACTGTAAGTCAACACTTGACCTAGTTTGACTAGATTATTGACCGGAGTTGACCTAGAGTCGTTTTGACTTAGAAGAACCTAGTATAAGATAGATGCTTGTAGAGATTTATTTATTACAACTTGAATACCTTGTAACCTGTGTTGCTTTAAATAGGACTCTGTGACTTCAGTTGGACCCTCTATACTTATCAGCTCAGGACCACAGGCGAGTACATTCACTGATAGTTTTCATTGTCTTGATATCTACTATATTCGATTCAGTCGTAGTGTTATACTTGATTCCTGACACGACAGTTCACGGACTAGTATACATCGGATCCTGTCATGAGATGTTATCCCTGGACTTTCTTGGTATATGGGTATGAGATATTTCAGTGTTCCTGTACTTATATAGACACACATTGGGAGTGGGCTGGCCCCCTGCTCTCAAACCCTGTGTCATGACGTGCCATGTCCGGATCCGTAATACTATTCGGGGGATATATATTGGGGAAATTATTAGGGGTTATGTGATCAAAGCCTCCATGTCACTATCTTTTGCTAGCGCCACCCTCACCTCACGTAGGGTGTAGCAGATACCTCACCACCGGTTATCCAGGTTGGACGACATGATTCTCCGTTGAGTACAATGCGGATTGCCGTGCCAAGTGGATAACTTGGCCCTGTTTCCCCTTTAGCCGATCACATATCACTCTAATAATTCAAAACACCTTTTACTTTATTTGTCATGTCTTACATTCCAGTTTCAGCTTTACTTACTATACTTTCACCATGCTATGATTCATCTCTCATATGCTATACCTGTCTTTTATACTGTACCATGATTTTGGGACTAAGTTCTGTTTGAAAGAAGGGTTACAACCCCGGTCCTTGTTTGGTTTAAGGGTTGTAACTCGACTTTCAAACGGTTCCCAAGTCGTCTATATTCTTTGTCTTGTATCTCATTATTACTGTCTCTTATAGTATTTATCAATTCATATGGAACTGTTGTTGGTGTTTGTACTTGCTCATTTTTCTAACAGGATACGTTGACAAATTTTACAGATAGCTCGGGATTGCCTGCTAGCCTAGAGGAGACCATTAGAGGTTGTTTAGTTAGTTATTCTTAGTTGTCTGGAGTTGTATTATTTTATGGATTACTGTATTTGAGTTTTGAGATGTATTCTGAGTTTGTATCTTAGACACTTAGATTTCTCTCTGTTGTACCTCTTTTGGATTTTATGTTTTATCTATCTTCCTTTATGCTCTACCTTAGATGTGATTGAGTTTACATTCTGCCATGTCACCCCCATTCGGGGAGTATAAACTGTTAGTCTTATACTATTAGATGTATTGAGACCTAGGACAGCGTTCTACCACCGACACTGCGGCGTAGGCTGGGCGTTGTTACGTTCTCGTGCCCTAATTTTAGGGTGCGGGTCGTGACAGCCCTTCATCTTTCTTTCTGGCTGGAACGATGAAGTAGAGGATATCTTCAGGGTAAACTTTTTCCCGCAGATGAGGTGTTATTACCGGCATATAGAGGTGTGGTCCTATGCCGTTCTCTAGAGCGTATATCATATCTATGTAGTGGTTTACAGATTGATAGACATCGGAGTAATTCAAAGATAAACCTTTACTAAGGAAATACACAAGTTCTTCTTCAGGGATAACATCATCCGCTGAAGGTACGTTATTATGAGTATTGATATACTCACTAAGAGGATCATCATCTGGAAGAGGAGCCACAGTCTTGGCCGAGTTCACCACGTAGGATAATTCTTCAGGATTGGGGGGACGGGCGTCAGTAGGTTCCTCCCGGAGTGCCTTGTTGAGAGTGATGGTCAGTGGCTTGACCTTGTCAGGGTTCTTCTTTTTCACCCAGATTGTGAGAGGCTTCAGAGTACTTTTTAGAGTAGTACGTCCTTTGACTTGGATAATCAGGGGACCATTGGAGGACGGACTTGCTTCAGCTTTATTGTCAACTTCATTATCATCATCCTTGGGGGGTTGAGATTGGTAAAGTACCAAATCTCCATAGTAAGCTTCGATGCCCTTGAAAGGATCAATATCGGTAAACTCCGTCTTCACGACACCATCGCTGTTGACGTACTTGAAGTACTGGTGAAGTGTGGAAGGAACAATCATGTTCTCGTGTATCCATGGATGTCCCAACAAGATGTTGTAGGATACATTGGCATCGATCACATAGCAAGAAACCTCCGTTCGGAGATCACCGATCTGGCATTTAAGATAGATCTTGCCCAGCGGATGGCTTCGACCAGCATTGAAAGCCATGATAGTTATGTTGGTTGCGGATAGCTTGTGCAGAGGGATTCCCAGAATTTGAAGCAAACTTCTAGGAATGATGCTGAGGGAAGATCCTCGATCGATGTGCATTCGGTCCACCTTGATCGCCCCGATATACCCTGTATAGTATAGGGGTCTATCATGACGATTATTTTTGAGTAACATGTCCTCTTGTGAGAAGGTGATGTTGGGCACCACTTTCATAGTACTGTGGCAGTAGGAACAGGAGACAGGATCTTCGGCGGGGGCTTTGACTCCAGCGATGTAAGAGTCAGCATGTAGTAATACCTCACTTAAGGCCTTCCGCGTTTCCTTGGAGAGTCACAATAGATCGAACAGAGACAACCTGGCAGGTGTATTGGCTAGCTGAGCCAGTATGACAAAGTTGTAGGGCCGATCCATGCCTTCGGGAGCTGGCACCTTTAAAGATTTGTCAAACCGCGTCTTCTTTTGCTTGGATTTGTCCGTGGTTTGAGGCTTGGACGGACCGGCTTCTGAGCTTGTGGGGGCAACAGGAGCTTGAGGAGGTACTGCTTCTTCTTGTGCGAGATCGTACGTCCGAAGATAAGTCTTTCCCGATCGCGTCTCGCCAGATAGAACCTCGTAGATGGGGGAGGATACCATATGGCATGGCTTGAATTTCTTGCCCCTTCTTGCTTTGGGAAGTGCTACCCCCTGCGTCACTTCTTGGACAAGGTCCGGGTGGACCCACATGATCTCACCACGTTCAGTTGTGAGTGGGACGAAGGTCGAGTTGCGAGCTGGTGGTAGGTTTACGACTTCCATCATCGCCTTGGGGATCGGGACCACGCCGTCTGGAACTTCTGTAGGAGGAAAGTCGCCAAACTGAAGAGAGATCATGTTAGCAGATACGACCTTGTCTTCAGCTTCGAGGTTGATCACTTGGTTGTCGATAAGCTGTTGTATCTTCTTCTTCAGGACGATGCAGTCCTTGGTGGAGTGATGCACGTACTGATGATAGAGACAGTACTTGGGATCATTGAGTTGGCTCGCCTCTGCAGGACGTCGTGGTGGAGGCAATATCAGCTTATTGCCCTTCGTCAATGTGTGGAAGACGGTGATGACATCGTCTTCGTCGAAGGAGAAGGCCTTCTTAGGCTTGTCGGAGGCGCCCTGAGAATTGGAAGCTCCTTTGGATGTGTCGACTTTCAGGACTTCTTTCCTTTTACCTCCACGAACAGGGATAGTTTGAGGATGCTTGCCCTTGTCTTTGGATTTGGGTGTCTTCAACCCCAGTAGTTCCAAGTTAGGAACGTCGTTTTCAGCAGCATCAGCGGCCCCAATGAAAGTAGGCCATGTATCATACTTATGTATACCTAGACAAAACTTCACTGTAGGAAGGAAGTTATGTCGACAAGTATCCATAAGTTCTGAGTCTGGTATGCCGAAAGGCATCTTCAGTGCTAGCCGCCTGAAGCATTCGATGAAGGCGATAACAGACTCAGTCTTCCTTTGCTTGGTCTCGATGAGGGTGGACATGCTAACATGCATGCCGCTCTCGTAAAACCTGTTGAGGAACAACCTCTGCAAGTCTTTGAATGAATTGATACACCCGTCAGGCAGACTACAGAACCATTCGAAGGCTACCCCCTGCAAGGTGCTAATAAACAGCTTCGACAGGAACGGATCGTCTCTGGGCAAGTGCAGAGTTTGCATATTGAAGTACGTCATATGCTGACGAGGAGAAGTCAAGCCGTCAAATGAGTTCAGCGTCAGCGGCTTGTAGTTAGGAGGGCAAGTAGCGTTCTCCTATTCAGCGGGATACGGTTGAGATATCCCCATCTTTTGAAGCTCGTCTTTGTGTGAGATGGTGTCGAAGCGAGCGACCAAGGAATCAATTGCATCCTGTTGATTAAGCATGTATTGGGAAACGACTGCTGAACGATTGTCAGGTGTTGTTGGTGAAGGACCACCCCCGATATTTGCAAGATTTGGAGGAGATGCAATGGAATGATACTCCTTTTGTAGTGAAGGAGGGTTGTTGCTGTGAGCCGGACTAACGTGGGCCGAGACGTTTTGTTGAGGTGGAGGAACAGCTCCCGCAGCTTGAACTGCCATGATACTGGTAAGCATATCAGTGATCTTGGAAAATGCTGTTTCGAGACCCTCTAGCCATTTGCTAGTCTGATCACTAGTTTCTTCAGATCTTTCTTCGTCCGCCATGTATGTAGATAGCATGCGAGGATGAACAGAGGAAGCAGTACAACTGGTGCTGATACTGTCTGTCTCCGAGTGGATAAGTCCTTTATCTTCATGTAGAGGAGGTAGATAGTCGCCATCGGATTCGGAGGGATCATCGTCCTCTGGAAGTCTACCCCCAGTGTGGGGGTCGTCTGCTTCAGATTCTGAGGGAATGCTACCCCCGGCTTGGAAATCTTTATCGTCCATACGGAATCTTGCCTTTGATCGAGTGCCCATATAGACTCCTTCGGGTGTGACAGCCTGTTGGCCATCTGTTGGTAGACTTCTCCTTCTTCTTCTTGCGGAGCTAAGAGAGAAAGTTGGGTTCGTAGTCCACCGTCTTTGATTGGGGCTTCCGTAAGGGGGACCCCATAAAGCCATGTTGGATGAAACACATAGTGGCTTCTCGTCGTCAGAGAAGTGTAGCCGTCGAAACACGGACTTTCTCTGAGGCACTCTTGTTGCTTTGGAGCAACAACAGTTGATAACAATACTGGTGCACGGAAGCGCACTATGAATTGTTATGTTCTCCCTCACTTTATGCTTATGATTTATCATGACGCACAAGTCAGCGGAAGGGAGTTTTGCCTTACAACCCATGTTGCATGCATCGCCGAGCTTTGCATGCGGGTTCGTAAGGAGAGTTGGCGCATCCAGACTTAGTTCATGTGCAGGGGAAACCCCCACACCTAAGTTCTGTGATGTCCTTGAAGACAGCTCCGTGCTATACGCATTGGGGCCTATCTTTTTGTTGTGGGCGCATAGGCCTTGGGGACTGGCCTTGGGCGCATGCTTCTTGACAGCATGTCTGAGCCTCCTTGATGTAGGCATATAGTATGGATCCAGAGAGCCTGGGCGCATAGCCTTGGGCGCATATCTCTGGATGCCCAGCATGTTGAAGACAGAAGTGTTCTGGTTGGGGCTATGTGCCCAAACACTCCCTTGGGCGCATGGCCTTGGGTGCATGCCTGGTGGAGCAGTACTATTTTCTCCCAGTTTGGCCTCCTTCGTTTGTGAGCCTCGTCGGGTTCGGCCAGAGTGTTGCACACCCCGATTCTTGGCATCGTAGTATTTTCCTTTGCCAAGTCTCGGGTGTTGAACACCCTGTTGTTGGTTGTGCAGGGAAGAAGTAACTGGGCTAGTATAGCCCACAACGGTGTGAGCCTTCTCCATTTGGGGAACTTCTGTGGCAGAGTCATGCACCCATGTGACAGAGTCCTCCAGCTGCATATCTGCTATGACACTAGCAGGATATGCACAGCGAGCCTTCGGAAGACAAGTCTTGCGAGACTTGTTTGGCTTCACTGATTTTGAGGGAGTAGAGCCGTTCCACGAGAGCATCTCTTCGAACGCCTGCTGATCGAACTGTACGATCAGCATCTTCTAAGTACTTCCCACTTTGTCGGTATCGGATTACGTCACCACCTTCTCGTCAGAGGAAAAGGTAGTCCCCAGCAGAGTCGCCATTTTTGTGGATACACACAAAAAAGAAGAAGAAAATGCTGTCTTTTCTTTTATTGGCGCAAGGCACCACAAATCGAGTACGCCTGAGAGATCCTGCACTGAGGATCCCCAAGTACAAAAAAAGAATTCTGGAGAATGGGATGATGGAGATCGAACGGCAGTTGCTCCTTTACTCCGTTGACACTTCGATTACAAAAATGGAAGAAAACCTAAGAAAATTGCTAACTATCGGCTCACTGGCAAGAAGTGCAGCAATTTGGCTCTTGAAAATACTCTCCGTTCTGTCCTTTGAAGAGGGATGAGGCCCCCCTTTTATAGTCGTTCTTAAGCTGGAATGATGTTATGCGCCCATATGAGGAAACACGCTGGTTTTTATGTGAGCGCATAGTCCTGCTTTGGGCGCATAGGATGTAGGCGCATACAGGCTGCGAGATCGTGGGTTGGTCATGGTGTTGACGTGGCCGCATGCTTCGGTACACGACTTTTCGTGGAGACTGACGTGGCCGTATGCTTCGGTGCACGTTTTGATCATGGCTTTGACTGAGTCAGGCTTGGGCGCATAGCTATGTCTCAGGCTATGTGCCCTCCTTTCGGGAGAGCTAGTCTTGGGCGCATAAAGCTTCACTGACTGGGCGCATGGAGCTTCACTGACTTGGGCGCATGGAGCTCCACTGACTGGGCGCATGGAACTGTACTGACTGGGCGCATGGAGCTTCACTGACTGGGCGCATGGAGCTATACTGACTGGGAGCATGGAGCTACACTGACTTGGGCGCATGGAGCTACACTGACTTGGGCGCATGGGGCTTTATTTGCTGAAAATTTTTATGCTTCTACAAAACTGCTGGAGCTGGTGCTGACGATTGGGAAGAAGATCTCCTTTGAATGTGAGGCCTCTTCTGGCCTCCGACTCTATCAACGATCCTCTGCAAGGTGTACTCATGCCTCCTCGTTGCTCTCATCACTGCATCAAAAGTCTGGAAATCATGTTGCTCAACTGCCAGTATGATCTCCAGATGAAGTCCCTGTTGGAACCTCCTCACCCGGTCCAACTCGATCGCCACTAAGGAAGGGGCAAACTGACTGAGCCTGCTAAACCCTGCCGCACAGCCGTCGACGGTCCTGCTCATCTGCCGGAGGCCAATAAACCTCTGATCAGATCATAACGCGACATCGCGTCAAAATAACGAGTCTAGAATCTTTCTCTAAAATCCGTCCAAGCTATCGGCGCCATAAGAGACACCTCATGAGCCGCCCACCAGTCGTAGGCCAAATCCAAGAGCTACAACTTGATAACTGCCACACGCTTCCTAGCCAAAATCCATGCCGCCTCCAGAATGGCCTCAGTATCTTGAAGCCACGCATCAGACACAATCGCATCCTTTATACCATAAAAGTACGGGGATGGAGACGCTTGAAGCTGCTCGCAAAATTGTAGACCTGAGCACCACCCCTCTCCAAAGCTGTCTGTACAGACTGGGTGAGAACGTTGCTTTGATGCTGCTGCACCGCCTTGAAACCCCTCAAAACATCCACCACTCAAACAACACCATCTGGCTGCTCTGGCTGAACTGGTACCCCTGGCTGAACCGGCAGAACTGGCGACTCTATCCTCCGATCGACTCTAGACTCTACCCCTGAATGCTGAGGCTGAGCCCCCTGAACTGTGAAACAAACGGAAGCTGTCACGCCCCGATCCCGCAGAGTTCTTTCGTCCTCGCTTCGAGCTCTTTGGGACCGTTCGTCCTCGCTAAGGCGTGATGCCGTGCAAGCCTAAGTTGCGCTTGCACAAGGCCAAGACCTGGAGCAAGACAAGATAGACAAGGTTGACAATACGCAGCGGAACGTATCGCAGATAATTGAAGCAGCAGCGGACATATTTTAGAATACATGCATAGAACACAATAGTAACAAGAAACAATTCTCTTTATTGATTTCATTTGAACAGATTACAAGCTCTCGATTCTCTCTGATACAATGTTACATTCTCTCAGAACTTTACAGATTACAATGATCCAGTTCCCATACATTACATCCTTTTATATACAAAACCAAACTCATGCACAGATGTCATCTCTTGGCATCTTTTCTGATTTCTGGCTCCTGAGGATGAGGCTCGGGCTATCGCTTCGGACTATCCTTCTCGATGCATGGTGCACCTGCATGCAGACTGATGGTGGGTCAGTATATCAGCATACTGGTGAATTGTGGACAAAGAGCTACATTTGTCTGAAACAATCACTGTTCATTTAGTGAGAAAATGTTTCTTGTGATGTGATCTTGCTAGTTTTACCTAGATTCATTCCATGCATACAGGGTCAGTTTACATATCTTTTTGAAAACATAACTTTGAAAAGCCAATATTTGTTTCATTTCATTTCATCTCAAGCATACAAGGGACTATTCAATTCGAGCATGGTGAGTATTCATTTGTGCAGTACGCAGCGTGTTTCATGAGCATATTCATTTCTTTTGTTCGAGCAACTGTTAGGGTCAATGACAAGCATGATACAATATCTTTTCTTTAGTGGAACATAGCATTTCATGGCATAGATAAATCTCTGTAAGCAATTCATGTCAAAGACTTAAGCAGTACATATGTATCACTTTTTAGTGATTCTTACCATAGCCGACCGTCCATCCCTGCATAAGACAAGGGTTAGCATAAACATGATAAAACCATCATTTTCCATATGATCTAAACTCTTGAGGCACATTTGATCTATTGGCGATTATTCATTGAAGTCCATCAGATAACAGAGTCGAAGCCCCCAGATAACAGAGCCGAAGCCCCCATACAATAGAGCCGAAACCATAACAGAGCCGAAGCGCCCAGATAGTGGAGCCGAAACCCCCAGATAGTGGAGCCGAAGCCCCCAGATAGTGGAGCCGTCGCCCCCAGATAACAGATAACAGATAACAGAGCCGAAGCCCCCAGATAACATACCGGCACCCATTTTCACATGGATGCCCTCTGCGTTAGACATACATTTGCAAGCAAGCAGTTGAGCAGTTCTACTTCTTATACATGCAGATTATCTAGTTTCTTGTACTAGCAAGGCAACAAGTCTTCTTATTAGCATGCAGATTAATTCTTTCTTTAGCATACAGGTTCTCTCTTTCTTTGTTCTTAGCATGGCAACATGTGAAATCTCTTACAAGCATACATACTGGTTACCATCTTGTTATTAGCATGACAAGGTTCTCTTTATCAAGGCAACATTCATTTCTTAGCAAGGCAACATGTGAATTCTCTTAAAGCATACTCAAAGATTTACCATCTTGTTATTAACAAAAGCATTCAATCAAAAATTCAGATTCTTAAGGCGTAAGCGAATCAGCAAATGAGACTTCATCCACTCACCCAGATTAATCGTCTTCTGTTGCAGAGTCAGCAATCCGATCTTTCTGTCAATCTAGTGCCTTCGCGGAGCGGGGCACTACATAATTGCCCACCGAAAAGAAGTTTCGTCCTCGAAACTTAAGTAGAAACTTACGATATCCTTAGCAGCGATAGTCCTCATCCTTCGCCATCATCAATCCATGAAATCATAATTCAGATCATGTCAAAACTCTTGTTTAATAAAGCATTTCAATCTCAATCAATCAAATCGATAAAACATTTGCCGGTATCATAAAAATATTTACGGACTTATTGTATGGAACGTTCATCTCATTATTGATATCGAGTAGGCAACGGAATTTCGATCAGAAGACATGTACAAATTCAATTAAATCAAAATTGGCCAGAGATAAAGAGTAATACGAAAAAACATGATGGATCAACGATCAAAGCAGATATCGGGTTAAAGGATCAGAGATAAAGAGTAATACGAAGGATATAAATGGAGAAGATTTGTGAGAGATAACTACCAGTAACCCCCACATATCTGATAAATCGGACCTTCATGGGCCACCACTAAAACCTATGTCACGCTCCAAAACCAGAATACTGGCAAATAGGGATGGACCAGGCCAGCTATGTATACCAAAGTACTCCAGTACTCCGAAATAATGTATAAGATGTATAGATGGGGGTTACTACTACAAGCCAACAGTCAATCATAGGTCAAAAAATCCTAGATATCTCAATCACATGTAAGAAAGTAAAGCACAAGAGTATGATCATCAGGCATATAAGACAGTAAAGCATCTCAAACTATAATATATAGACGATCATGAAGCTAGTAATACAAAATAAAGAACTAGCAAGACTAAGTCATACATGATCGCTCTAGCTACAGTCTAGAAAATATACAATCATGTCTAAGCCAGTAGGCCAAATGTCAAGTCCAAAACACAAGCTAAACACATGCTCGGTGGCTAAACGCTGCAAAAGAATATGTATAAAAAAGAATGGGAAAGAGAAAGAACACTCACTCAAGCACCCTGGTGCTCCGGGTGGTCACCATCGAGTGGAAGGTCCGAAAGATCCTCGGACTCCTCAACTAGATCTGGCAAACAAAAGTGGGATCAAACCCCCAATAGCAAGTACCACAAAGAAAGCCAAACTATGAACTAAAACCAACAATAACTAACATAACAACAGATAACGACAGAAATAAGTAAATGCGGATCAAGACTCGTGCGCTACCAATGCACTTATCTCAAGAATAGAAAAGATAATAAGCAAAGCAACATGGATCATAAAGTAAACAACATGTGACATAATGTAAACTGTGGACATGTAAAGTAAATGAAAGCATGTGAACCTGTAAGATAAACTAGACTCCATCCATCAATCACAGCCAAGCAATGAGTATAGCTTGATATATTAGCTAACTGGGGTTATCACAATTACTAATTACTAACATATACAGTTTGAAAAATCCAATCAAGTTACATGCCCTGCAGACTATCCAACTTGTCCAGGCCAAAAGAATGAAAGTAATGGATACATTAACCGGGAGATAAGTGTATCATGGTTGGAGGAATACATTGCCGGAGAGACAAGTGTATCCTATGGACAAGTGCAACACTCGATGGTGTGTTGGAAGTGTGCTCAATATGACAGGTAGCTCCAAATCCCATGTATATATATAAGAGCCGGAATAAAAGAGGTTACAGGTAATCAGGAAATTCTCCCCTCCCGGTGATCTAGATAATATGGCTAGTTGTTAATCCTTAACATTTTCTTTTAGGATTTTGGGGTGGCATTCCGTAGAATCCATCTTAGACATGATATACAAACTGGACAATACAAGAAAGTGCATATAACAAACCACAATAGGAAAATATAATAAGCTATAAGCGGGAGTACGCTACGACGAGCCACTATAAAGAAATGGGGAGTCGTCATGACAAGCCACTATCATGTAAAGCTAAACAATATGAAAATCGGGGGTGCGCCATGACGTGTCATGACATGTCACTATCATGTAACCAAGAAAAAGACATGTAACAAGAGTGCACCATGACAGACCACTATAAAGAAATACTGGACATGACATAGACTATAAAGTACAATAAATTCGGAAAAGCATGACAATACATAGTATGTATAGGACATAGAACAACATATGAACATAAGCTAGCATCAAGTGTATATAGAGTGTACAAACATTCTCTAACTATACATGGTCATCTAATCATATTAAGAATCCATTACAGTCGAAGAAAATATCAAAAACGGACAAAAAGGACCAAACGGACAAAAATAGCCTAAAACAACCTAATTCGGATTACCGACGGATTTCTGCGGATTACCAACATATTTTATGAACTGTCACAACAAGTTTTGTGTGGTCCATTCGAATTTTTCGACGGATTTTTGTGGATTACTGACAGATTTTTCGAAGTGTCACACAAACCAAAATCTAGAAACATCAAAACTTGTTTTGGTTATAAAAGTTTTATTTTAAATTGAAGTCCAACGCTTCAAAGTCAAAATTGCATGAAATTGAATTCTCTACAACATGAGACTATTAGTTTTCAAAAGTTCAAAGATTTGATAGATCAATACCTCAAAGTACTCCAAAAAATAGGTTCTCGAAAAACTGAAACGGGTTCCGATTTCCATCAAACTCAAAATCCATGGAATATAAGCTAGGTAAGGGCCTCATATAACATATGTGAACAAGATCCATGATGGTAACACCAGTATCACTCTCGATACCGAGTTTTCTACTAAGTCAATATTGAATTTTAATTGGAAAAAAATCAAACCTAGCTCAAACCAAATTTAGAAACATGTACATAACTAAAATCATAAGGGAAACATATTTAACAAAAGAAGTTTTGGAATAAAATGATCTATCAATACCAAAGAAAACAAAATTGACAATAATTGAGGTTGTTCAGTAATTTAGCAAGATGTACTTGCGTAGGTTAAGCTCCAAGCCTAAACTTCTACTACACCACCAAGAGGGGTACGAAACCACACTCTAGGCCTCAAGGCCAAGCTTCCCAAACTTGAGGAAGAGGAATGAATGATAAGAGGAATGGAAGAAGGAAACGAAAGAGAGAAGAGAGAGAAAGTAAAAGTGTATATATATAAGAGAAAATTAATCGTGACCATTGGATCACGATCCGCATCATGATCTAAATCGATCCTAACCATCCAAAGAAAACTAAGTATCCATTGGATAATATGGTGAGTCAACCAATGGACCAATGAATAATATGATGCATCTACACTATTCACGAAAATATCTAAACACTATTCATCAAAATATCCAAAATACTATTCACGAAAATATCGAAAACACTATTCATGAAAAAAAATCGAGAAATATAAAATATCTAAAAGTGAAAAAATCCCTCGGACGGTATACTGTCGGTACACACAGTACACCGGCGGTATGTCGGTCAAGGAGAAAATCTATAATTAATTTTTTTTAAGCGTTCCGAAAATTAAGAAAATACAAAATACACTATAAAATACGTATCTGTATATAAATACCGATACAGTGAGACGAATCTCACAACAATTAAGGGCTATGCGTCTAAAGTTATTTAACACAGCTAATCCGTAGTAAAGATATCGTGTGCTGACATTGCAGTGTTTCGTGCAACACATTTCAAAACACGTGGCGAGCTATACGTGATTCTCGAACACGTTCACTCTCCACTAACCCCTAAGGCCTATGCGCCTATCCATTCTCATGCGCCTCTAAGACAAAAGACAATGTATTTTCTATACATACGTGCATAGCTTTTCCAGTGAAGAAAAGCTATTAAAAATAGAGGACAGTATCTTCCTCGCACAAGAACGGACGTAAAGGCTACGTATGCTACATCCTTTCTAAGAACTTCCAGAAAGAGCTTTAAGTGATAAAGTTCACTTTGCTGTCAAAAGTTCATCAACAGACAAGTTTCATCAACTTTCGCATCGGATCATCAACGAAGGAAATAAATCGAAGTAGATTTAACTTCCATTGCTCCAATCTCCAGATATTATTGTATTCAAAATTCCTATTAAAGATTCTTGTTGTACTTTCTTTGCATTAATACAAAAGTTTCAGTCCTTCTGGACTTCTTGTGTTGAAACAACTATAGTTATATAAAATTTCAGATATCCGAATTCGATATATGAAAGTTACAATTTAAAATCAGATCGAATATTAAGGGATTCGAATACCTTAATATCCGATTCGTATTCAAAAAAATAGTATCCAAAACATATTCGGATTTTAGAATTCAAAATCAGAAATTTCGAATAATATTTAAAAATTCAAATACAAAATCTAATCGGATTCAGATTTTCGTCCATTGACAGACCTAATTACATCATCAACAACAACTTCTTTTATCGGATATGGATTATAATTTGGACAAAATTTGGATATATGGGTTATGGCTGGGTTAGCGCCGGTTCAGATCAATATAAGAATATGTATCCTCTTTATAGGTCAGGTGAGGGGATAGGTTAGGATTGGGTTACATGAATACCAAGTAGGGGTGTGCATCGGTCGGTGGTCGACCTATTTGGTCCCAACCGAAGTTGAATCGAAGTTAATCAGTTTGAAAATAAACAAAATCGAACCAAACCAACCAAATGGTCGGTTCGGTTTTAAAACCGACCGACTTGGTTCGGTTTGGATCAGTTCGACTTGGTCGGTTTTGATCACATAAAAAATGTGACTGTATGTTTTTTTCTTTTGTGAAACCTCAGTCAACTTCCACTTTGCAACAGGAAATACAATTCAGCAGCTTCAATTCAACTTGCACTTTGCAGGTGAAGAAAAATGCCAATTATACAAAAAAAATCATATACATTCAACCAAAAGTCCCTTTCATGTGCACATGAACAATTAGAAAAGAATAGGAGCTGCCAGCACTCCTCTTTGAGACTAGAGAGAGAGAGAGAGCTCTTTCAACTTTAACTTGATAAATGGTTGTGATATGAATAAATGAACCAAACCAGTATAACACAACCCAATGAACCCATACCCAACCGGCCAACCCTAATTATTTAACAAGGATTTGGTTCGGTTCGATTCTATTTAGACGATTTTTGGCATAACCAAACCGTGAACCGAATCGAACCGGTCGGTTTTGAAAAAATTGAAGCTGAACCAAACCAACCGAACCATCGGTTCGATTTAAAACAAATCGGTTCGGTTTGGCTTGGTTTGATTTGGTCGGTTTGACTTAATTGTGCACAGCCCTAATACCAAGCACCCTGCCTGCCACCTCAATTAGGGGTGCAACTTGGGCGGGCTAAACCCGAGCCCGCTCGGGTAAACCCGTTAATGGGTTGGGTTAGGGTTGAAGATACTCGGGTTTGGGCTCGGATTTGGGTTCAAATATTTGAACCCGATCATAAATTGGGTTGGGCTCGAGTTCATATGTCGGGTTACCCGAAGAACCCGAAACCCGACTTTCATATATATATATATATATATATATGTATATATATATATATATATATATATATATATATATATATATATATATATATATACTTCTTAAATAAAAAATTTAAATCCTGAATTCTTCACCCAAATTATTCAACTCATTATCCTAAATCTTATTTCAGTTTGTATTTTTATTTGTAATGATTAATACTTGATTGCTATTTAATTAATTATGTGTTTAATATTACTTTTGTTTAAAATTGTTTCAATTAGTATATTAGAGTCCGATAAACCCGATGGACCCGACCCAACCCGAGTTCGACCCGAGCCAAACCCGATCCTCCGGGCTTGGTCTTGGACTTCATATGTTGAACCCGAGGTCGGGCCGGACTTGGGTTCGGATTAGACTTATGATTCATCGGATTGGACTCGGGTTGACCTCAAGCCCGACCCAACCCGCCCGAGTTGCAGCCCTAACCTCAATAGTCATGTTTGTACTAATTTATTAGGTGATCGTCCGATCACAATCTAACGGCTGATTGTCCATGCTAGCAAAAAAACCCTAATCTTCGACCTCCTCTATTTCCTTCCCCTCAGTCCCCAGTAACCAAACCCTTCTCCTCTTCCCCGCGCGCCGCTTCTCTTCTCCTCTTTCGCGAGTTCCAGGCGAGAAAAAAAAAATCCAAAAGAAAGATGGTAATAAATCTCAATCTCTCTTTCGCTCGATCTCTATTAAAACCCCAATGTTCCATCTCTTTGATCCATTCTCCAGGCGCCGAAGAAGGAGAAGGCACCGCCTCCGTCGTCCAAGCCGGCGAAGTCCGGCGGAGGGAAGCAGAAGAAGAAGGTAAATTTAGGGTTAGGGTTTCGGAAACTAGGGTTAAAGTTTTGGGGAGAAACTGATTAGGGTTTGGCTTTGTTATTTTGGGTTGTTGCAGAAGTGGAGCAAGGGAAAGCAAAAGGAGAAGGTTAACAACGCGGTGCTGTTCGACCAGGCCAACTACGACAAGATGCTCATCGAGGTCCCCAAGTACAAGCAGATCACTCCGTCCGTCCTCTCCGAGAGATTGAGGGTGCGAACTGATCTCAAACTTTTTATTTTATTTTGTCGTTTCATCATGGTGTTAAATAAGGGGGAGTAGAGTCAATACATAGAATCTTGTTTGGATTGGAGGAATTGTTAATGGGGGGTGTTTAATAACTCTTGCATGGATTGTAGGTTTTAAGTGAGAGGAGGATTAATAAAAAAAAATGATAGTTACCAAAATAATCTCATTACATATGTCATAAAATTAAATTTGATTGAAATTTTAATTAGAACATGTCAAAATATATTTACAAATTAGGATGCTACGGAGCAACATGTTAAAAACAACGAAATTTTAATTAGAACGTGTCAATATATCAAATTAGGAAGCTACGGAGCAACATCTTGAAAATAAGAAAAAATAGAAAAAAATCATAATATTTTATAGAACAATAAAGGGGTATTTATAATTTTTTAAACAAAATCCCTCAATCCCTCTCGTTAATCCTCCGACTTGGGGATTAAAAAATGGACAAAAGTGGGTGAAATAAACTATAGTTCAAAGTATCGGCCGATACCGATCCGATACGGCCGATACCCATACGATTTGACATGTCCCGATTCGATACCTACCGATACCCGATACTGGCCGATGCCGACATTGGAGATCTCTTTTCCGGCCAATTCGGCAAAGAAAATTAAACGAAAGAGACCAATCAGCAAGGGTGTAAAAGCATAGAAAGGTTATAAAAGTATGTAAAAAGAAAACTTAGCTATTGTATGTAAATCAAACGGTAATGGTGACTACTATTTCATTCAATTTTAAAACTACTTAGAAACAACTCTGAAAATATTAAAAATATGCATGAATGCATAAAATATATTTTCTAAAATGTTGATAATTTATTAATAATTATTTGTTTTCCGATACCAAAAAAATTCGATACTCCGATCCGAAACCTTCGATACTGTCGGTACCGCCGATCCCGATACTCATAGGAATGGTCCGATACCAATTCCGATATCGATACTTCGAACCTTGAAATAAACACTCACTTAACCCTCTATAACTCTCCCTCCTAAACCCCTACCCTCAAACCAATCATGGTTTTATTTCCCCCTCACTTAACTTTCTCTTATTTAACTCTATTAACCCTCAATCCAAGCAGACCCTAAGAGAGTTAAGTGAGGGAAAGTTAAGGGAAAATAAAAACCATGCTGGTTTGTGGGTTAGGGGTTTAGGAGGCAGGATTATAAAGGGTTAAGTGAGGGGGTTTGATTAAAGTTTTATCATGTAAAGTATGAATTTGTATATTAACTAACGGTAGACAGGAAATCCTAGATGTAGATGCGCATGCAGGCACATGCCATTCAAAATGCTCATACATTGAGCTAGAAGCAGGGGCACTCCAGAAATCTGGACCATGTTTTGTCAGACATATATTGGACACACCACAGACACTACAAAGTAAACGAGGACACATCAAAATAGGTGCCACGTCCGTGTCGCCTTGTCTCACCCTGTAGCATCTCTGTGTCCGTGCAACATAGATTGTGAAATTGTTTCAATAATTTACCAACACCAACTTTTCCCGATTTCTGATTTTTGTACCTTAGAGGTTCAAAATTAATTTTCTTTCATGTTCATTGGTATAGCTACATTTTGTGTACTTATTTAATCGAATCAAATATTTTCATGATACAGTTAGTGTCTTGTTTTTTTTCACTTACTAGTGGCAACACTTGCAAGTGGAGCCACTTACAAGTTGCACTGACAAGTGGATCAAAATGTTATTTGTTTTTGCCATTGATTCAGATTTTATGAAATTTAAAAGTTACAAGATTTATATACTCGCGTTAAAACATTTATATAATTGTTATATCTCCTTATGTAAACAAAGTTTTACTAGTAATGCGAAGTACATTGCACGAACGTAAACAAATTTGTTGAAAAATAGTTTAAATTATATTTTGTTATAAATAATGTTGTCCTATGGGATCGAATCCACCTAGCGAGGGAAAATGTTTCTTGCCTTTACCACATGAGTTATAGGTGTTTGACTATACTTAGATAATATTAGGTAGTTAAACAATTAGTTAGAATTTATTTAATTTTTAATTTTTAATTACATGAGGATATACATACGGCTTGGACGACTCATTTTTAGTCATTTTCAAGCCTCTTTATATAAAGAGTTTATAAAGAGTAGAGATGTGGATACGATGACATGAAATTTGTTCACATGGTTTATAGTTATCAAGATAACATTGAAATTTAAAT
Source organism: Iris pallida (assembly GCA_029216955.1). Classification (NCBI taxonomy): domain Eukaryota; kingdom Viridiplantae; phylum Streptophyta; class Magnoliopsida; order Asparagales; family Iridaceae; genus Iris; species Iris pallida. The sequence continues at coordinate 5,156,204 of JANAVB010018200.1, read as the reverse complement.
TGTTAAATATACAAAATGCCACTTCTGAAATGGATGAGGACGAGGACAAATAAATAAGGAAAGATTGTTAAATGTACAACCACAAAATAAGTACTAAATTTATTTATATGGTTTATCTTCTTCTTATAAGCTGGAGAATATTTTAGCCATTTACAAAATAAACGAGAACATACTTTTTACACTTTATAAATACTTATTGGTTTCTGAATTGGGAAAATATCACTTATAAATTTGAGCCATTTACAAGTAGTTGCCACTTTTAAGTGGCAAAAAACAAACATGTTTATTTGCTGCGACTTCTAAAATCTGATACAAGTGGAAAAAAGAAATACCCCTTAGTTTAATAACCATATTCTTGTATCTAGCTTCAAGGGCTATGTTGCACTGACATGAAAAAGTGGTACCCATATCAGTATTGTGTCCATACTCGTATTGTGCTCGTATTCGTGCAACACATGTGACTATGTTGTACATATTTAAACATGCTCGTATCTCATAGTCGTATGCTGTATCTGTGTCCATGTTCGTGCAAAATAGCTTACGGACATCATGGAGTAAAGCCTATTTGTTCATAGCTTCAATAATTGACTATGAATACATATTTGTGAACTTGGTACATGTTTATTATTATTATTATTATTTGACTTCTTTTCTGGGTTATTGTAGGTACACGTTTTCTTCGGAACTAGGCAATATCTTTTAGGTGTCATTTCCTTTTATTTTATGGACATCATGACAACCTTAGTCCAAATAAACGTTATAATCACGCATCTTTGCATATTTTGGAAGAGCAAAATGATTTAGCTAAATTTTAATTGTAAACCAGTTTTTTCTTTTACAAATTCCATTTCTTTACTCATATTTGATCATGCAAGAGCTAGAGTTGGGATGTTACGACATTTGTACGGTACAAGGACTCATGTATTTACTTGGGTTTCTGCACTTACTATGTTTATCGACTAGTATGAACATGACATGAATATGATTTGGTGTAATACTGGAGTGTCTTCGTCGACTAGTATGATCATGACATCAATATGATTTGGTGTATACTGGAGTGTCTTTGTTTATTGGAAATGTGGTTTTGAAGGACATGATACGGTGGCATGCTTTTACTGCTATAGTAGCCTTCAAATTGTCTTATTGGATTTGTTATTATTGCTTGCGTATCCAATTTTGTAAGGCCAGATGCGCCGTCTTTATGTATTCTATATTTTGTTTTGTATTTGTGTTATATATAGTAGACCCTTGATAATTTAATACCCGTAACTTGTAACTTCAGTTAAATAATGTTCCGACTTGGCGATGTGCAATTAATAATTTGCTCAATTTATAAGATAATACATTATAAACATTTATATGGGTCCCAAGTAATATATAAAATAATATTGTCATGATATATAGTGCTTATGATTTGACAATGATGTGTTCCTAAAATATGACTATCATTGTTTGTTTCTTCTTGAAATTGGTGTCACCTTAAATTTCATCTCTAACTTAACATGATAAGAAGTTCTGGTGTGGTTTTGTTATACTGTAACAAAAAAAATTGAATGCATTCAAAGCTTCTTTTTGTGAAACGGGCTCCATAGTAGAACTATCATCTTTAACTTGGTCATCTTTATCATTTTTCATGATGCTTTATCTGCTTATCGGTAAACTTCTCCAAACTTGTCAAATTCTCCAAGGTAATTCAAGAGGTCCTTAGCATCCATTCTATTATGACAACTCTTTGACTTTTACTTTAAATAGATATATAGATTTGTTCATTGTTCTAAATTTTGGCCTAAGAGGCCGCGGCTGGCCGCACCGAAAATCTCTTAAGCGGCAGTCCTAGGCGGTTTTCGGCCCTAGGTGGCCCTAGGCTGCGCTTAGGTGGGTTGTTCGATCGAAATTGTCTTTATTTTCATAAAAATTCAAAAAAATTAAAATAATTTGGATTTTTTTGAATACTTGCCTCGATTGGCGGCGGCTACTACCGCCGTTGTCATCTGCCGTCGCCGCCGCCGTTGTTGTCTGCCGATGCCGCCGGCGGTGTTGGATGTTGCTGCTGCAGTGTTGCTGCTGCAATGTTGCTGAAAGATGGAGAGGAGAGAGATGGAGGCTAGACTCTCTCTCCTCTCCCCCTTTCATGCAGGGCACAAAAAAAATTTGACAAAAAAATTTGGGTGAGTTAGGGGATTCGAAATCGGCAACTCAGCACCAACTCTTTGAAAATGACTTACATACTTGCTACTAGCCATCAGAGCACATAAGCTTTTGTGTTTTTATTAATACCTACAAACTATGTCTGTTCTTCACATATTAAGAAAAAATATTCAGTCTAGGCGTTAGGCGGGCCTCCGGTGCACCGAGTCTGCCTAGCAATTTTTAGAACACTGGATTTGTTAGTTCGTAAAACGAAAAACTAAATATAGTACAATATTTAAGAAATAATGAATACCTTGCTAAGTTCATAAGTTATTAATTAATCGAGATCTCAATAAATTATTAATTTATCGATTATTTAATATTTGCTAAATTAATAGATTTTTTTGGTCCCAAGACTATTGATTTATGGAGGTTTAACTGTATATCGTTTGTATATATTATATCGTTCATAAGCACGAACTATATTTTATTAAGCGTGAGGTGATGAGGCTGTCGCCTCGCTTAAGGGCGCTTAAGCGACGCTTGGTTAGCGCCTCACTTTTTTTTGCTCCTACATGTATAATACTCTATATACACATAAATTTCAATATCTTTTCATACAATCCTACTAGTATATGCATGAATAACAATAATCAATCAAGCAAAGTAACAATATAAATATTATAACAAAATGCAAACTACAAGCCACACAATGGTTACATACTATGTAGTCATCAAAATACCATCAAACATAAACATTAAGGATCCGTTTGGATATGTTTTCTGAAATTTGGTTCCGAAAACAGCTTTTTGAAAGTAAGTTATAAAATTATTTTCTGAGTATAGAAATTATGCCTTTGCGTTTGGTTACTTTCATCTGTAAAATGGTTTTGAGAAAATTGATTTTAAAATTTTGTTTGGTAAAATATTTTAAAAAAATTAAAACTTTTGTGTCATGTTCCCTATGTCCTGTGTCTCCACACATTATGTTCCTCCACCGTATCTGACACGACATGGATTCAGTTCCAAGCTTTCAACCCTAAGCTAGTTTTCTTAAATCTATTCTAGTTTTTGGATCTGACCCCCCGTCCCCGTCGAATCCCATCAAGGAACCCTCCTCCACTGTCACCGGTGATCTCTGGGACGAGGACAAGTTTGAAGGATTCATTCATCAACATATGGAGAGAAGTCTTGGTTCTAGTCCGCCGCCTGTCAAGGAGCTCGCCTCCTTGGTTCCACATATGCTCTTGATTCCAATTAACTGAAAGGAGGAGGGTTCGCCGCCATGGTTCCAGTCCGTCGTACCGACTCCAGCCTTGGTTCCAAACCGCAGTCTCGTAGCGTCGACTTTCTCCAATATCGCTGAGCTTCGTGTCCTTCCCGCAGAGGCCAACGACGGTGACGAGGCGTGCGTCCTTCACCGACGTCGAGCGGCTCGGCTGTGCGCCTCCTTCCCGAGGAGGTGCAACATCCGATCATGGCTGCTTCTTCTTCTTCTTCCAATTTTTTGAAAGGAGGAGAGAAGAAGAGAATACGTTGGAATGGCGGAGGAGAGAGAAGAAAGTGTGTCCGATCATGGATGCTTCTTCTTCCAATTCACTGAAAGGAGGAGGAGAGAAGAAGAGAGTATGTTGGAATAGGGGAGGAGAGAAGAAAGTATGTTGGAATGGGGGAAAGTTTTTTGAGAAATGAGAGGGTGGGCCCGCCAAGAGAGAAAAAACCACTCAGGAAATATCTTTTTCCACTTTTCCGAAAGCTGTTTTTTAAACATTGGGTTTGGAGAATTTTTTTTAAACGTAGTTTTTGGATTGTGCACTGCCAAACACAAGTTTGGTACGTTTTACGGTTTAAACTCAGAAAACCAACTTTAAATGATTATCCAAACAGGCCCTAAGTCTCTAAAGTTTTTACTTAAAGTTTTTCAACTATCCAACTATGTAAATAACAAAAGCTTCGTTTCGGTTTATAAACAAAAAGTTAAGCGAGACACCTATGGCGAGGCGAGGCGCTACTAAGCGACGCCTAAGCGCTATCGCTTTTCTAGGGCAAAATTTATTAAGCGAGGCATCCTAATTCTAAAACTCGCTTAATTGGCGCTTAAGCATACTTTTCACAACATAGAGCATGAGTCATGAAACAAATATATATTGATTTGGTTGCATAGACACGAACATGATACAAATTCTAAATATGCCTTTGTTAGAAAATTTAATGTGTGTGATATGGATACAAGTATATATATACACATTAAAGCATATATATATACACACACACACACAAAAACATATACATATATCATGGTAATCAAAGGTGCGCCTCGCAGAAAGACGCAATAGCTGTGCCTTGTACCTCACTAGGCGAGGCATCTTTCTCCAGGCGCACCCAAGGCATGCTTAAGACACGCCTTTCAACAAGGTGCAACCAAGAAAAGGTTCGCGTCTTATGATTTTTTATACATATAAAAACAACTTTGAGGCATTAAAATAACTCTTACCTTATACAAGTGGGAGGAAGATAGCACTTTTCCGATTGCCAAAGTTGGTTACAGATGAACTAGAAAAACTAAAATATACTAGAAACGTAGTAGGAAGAATACAAATTCTTGTTAGTTCTGTTGACTAGTACTGCTATTATTGCTCTGTTAGTTCACTTGGTTATGTTTTAACATATTTTTGTTGGTTTTAATATGTTATTTGATTTTATTTCTTACATTACGAATTTATTTATCTATATATATTTTTATTATTTATTATTTTTGTGTTTCGTTTCTTTCGGACGCGCGTCTTAAGTATGTCTTGTGTCTCGGATGATATGAACCTTTTGTGCCTTGAGTGTGCCTTGTGCCTTTAACTACCTTATATATATATATGTCCCGTGGCCGTAGCCCGTTGGGAACGGTGGAGCATCCCGGCGCAGTGGCGTGGGTTCGAGCCCCCTTGGAGGCATGCCTCCAAGCACCATTAAGAAGTGGGCACCCTCAAAAATAAAATTATATATATATATATATATATATATATATATATATATATATATAGTTTTAGAAAAGACTTCATACAAATTAAAAATGTTACATTCTCTTGTCTCAAATATGTTTGGCACGACCACAACTGCTTTCTGGGTTCTACATTTTGTTGTGTCTGTCACGGGTTTACACAGATAAAAACCTGATTTTAGATCTAGGTTCTAGGTCTATACATGGACTAAGATCAGAAATGATACAGTTGACTACTTGGGTTATAAAATTAGAATGAGTGTATGAGATGGATACATTTTATATACATGTGAAAGCATATCTATATACATATTTTATACATTATATCTTAATAATATCTATATTTATTTGGCATGACAATTGGGTTTTGTGTCGAGAAACTTTCCACCCAATGCTAACCTAACATGTACTATTTTTTCTTGATCCCGTTAGACCAAGCTTCATAGTATTGAAGTTGGTTTTGGATCCTTCCTATTATTGGCAGTTTCGACAGTTTTTGATCAGATTACAGGTTATTAGTTTCGGAAAGCGAAAAATGTTTGAAGTATTTAAAAAAGCTATAAAAATATTTTATACATTTAGAGAGATTTTTATTTATTATACTAGTTATCCCAGTGCCTCCGACGCTCGTTGATAATTTATGTTTTCAAATTGCTTCTTATTGGGATATTTAATAATATTTTTATTGGCATATACCGTGACAATTATGTTTTGTCAAAAAAAACTACTCCTTTAATTGTGATACTTATATAGGTGACACATACACCTGTGATCTCCCTAGCCATTCGATTAACTCCTATCTTTTAATCTGCACCATTAGTTATCCTCTTTATCTTTCGTCACAAAAAAATCAACTCTGCTTTGCGCTTCTGATTTTGTTTCTCATTAGTTTTAAATCAAATAATATTCAATATTGCTAAATTATTCATCCGAATGCAAAAGGGGAACATCTTGAATACATCATTGAAGGATTTGAACCAAGATTTCCATATGGATGGGATAGGGTATAAATATATATGATACATAATTTGAATGTAATAATTTGTCCTCTAATAAAGGAAAAAATGGAATGAATAGAGCATAAATTATGAGATTTTGGTAGTTTTTTTTCCTCCAAAATAAGATACTAATCGCAGCGAGAATGTAATTTCTACAAGAATTGCAAAACCTTCTGATATCATCTGAGAATAAAAATGGGAATAACAAAAAATGTTGTGGTGGTGACTAACGAATCGATTTTTGTTAGAATCATTAACTACGGAAAGAAAAAAAAAATTATATTCGAATAATTAAACGTTTCGCAAGTGCTAAACTGGATTTACTGTCATAACCAAAAACTTCCATAGGTTCGTAAAAAAGGGATATTAACTTGCCTTTAGACACAGTGCAACTACAATAAATAGTTTTTAAGGACAACCACAATAAATAGTTAATAAGGACATAATATAAAAATAGAATACAAGAAGTAATGTTTACAATACTTTGATAAGGTTCCATCAACACTTTTATCTAAACAATGCAACGGGAACATTGTCGATATTCGGCACAACCAAATCATTGTGTTGACACAATTTTCCATGCTCTCGTTTCATTCATTTTCTTTGCCGAATTCACTTGGAAAGAGACCCTCGATGTTGGTATCGGCCGGTAGCGGTAGCAGCCGGTATCAGATCAGGATATGCCAAAACTGATACAATGTCTAATACATATCAGTATTGGCACCGATATTGCAAACTTTGCTTTAGACTAGCCTAATACTTGAAAACTCGACCCCACCAATTTACCTGGTAACTAATGGGCTTGGTTAGACGGTCCTAACTCCTGACCTGTTGGTGCCAAAAACCAAAAGAAGTTGTCTCAATTTCAGAACCGACCCTGGTGGTCAGGATGGGGAGAGCCATACAGAGTGGAGGCAGCAGGAAGCAGCAAGACAAGAGTCCTGAGGGGTTCAATGACAGGTGGGAGAGCCTATCTAGAAGAGGAGGCATCATTGTGATCTGCTGGAATAGCTTGAGGGGATATGAGAGTGGCTGGGAGTGTGGTAAAGCATAATTTCGTGGGTGGTCGAGCGGTGGGGCATGCGAGAATAGCTTGAGGGGATATGAGAGTGGCTGGGAGTGGTAAAGCATAATAGGTTCCACCTTTTTTGGTTATATAGAGGGTTGAAAGGACCTTTTTTTCATTAAGGTTTCAGTGAAGAACAGAATGCAAAGGGCCATTTGAAAATTTAGCAGTGTTTAATTTGGATGGGGGCTTCTTGCACAAAGTAGTATTAGCATGCCCTGTAGCAAATTAAAAGTTTGAATGTCTTTTCTGTATTTAGGGCTGCTGGCAAGCATGCTACAAGGAATAATGGCTTGCATATGGCAGTTGGGGTAATTAATACTAATTTGATTTTAAGGAACTGGTCAAAGACTGGTCAACCGACCCCGTGAGCCTGTACTCAACTTGTTATTGAATGGGTTAGTAGGGTCGATCTTTATACCCATACCTGTTTAGAACTGACCTAAACATGTCTAAGAAGGCGTGTTGGGTCAGGACTAAATTACACCCTTTTTATGTGTGTTTTCAAATAGTAATTAGGTTTCAAATTTTTTTAGAGATGATTTGATACAAATTAGAAAAATGTTACATTCTTATAGATCAACTATGTTTGGCATGATCAAAACCATGCGAAATCACTTTCAACCATAATTTGAATCTTTTGGATGCGAGCCATAGTTAAGGAAATTAAGACTAACTTGATTTTAATGAACTGGTCAATGATTCGTCAAACTGGTTATACCCATGAACCTGTAGTCAGCTCGCTATTAAATGGGTTGGTCGGGTTGATCTTTTTATACCCAAACCCTTTAGACCTGACCTGAACATGTCTAAGAAGGATTGTTAGGTCAGGCCTAAATTACACCCTTAATATTTATGCGTGTTTCTAGTACTTCTTAGGTTTCAAATTTTTTAGTTATGATTTGATAGAAACTCAAAAAATGTTACATTCTCATGGATCAAATATGTTTGGCACGATCAAAACCATGCAAAAATCACTTTCAACCATATTTTGGATCTCCTTTGACATGAGTCATATCTGACTTGTCTTGAGTAAGTTGTATCGGGTATGTGTTGGACATGGACATGAATATGTATGGCCCTCCGGGGGAGTATCAATGCAACTTTGTTTTGGATTTTCCTTGGTTTCATGCACTTGTAGCACACCAAGCAGTTTTCTGTACTGAGAAAATACCTGTTATAGGCCATCACATTTGTATAGTCAAAGATGCAATATATCTTATCATTTGTATAGTCAAGGATTCCATATATGTGTTCTTGTTTTCTTAATGTGATATGTAGTGTCAATAATGTGTTCTGAAGATGATACCGGCATTTTTATACATTTCATTTGAAATAATGGACTCTTGATGCTTATACCTAGCGAGAGAATAAAATCGAATGGCAAAAGGAAATGTAGTTGATATAAATTTTATTTAATTTTCATTATTGACGTATATGAGTTAATGAATAGGAATCAATTTTCTTTATATAATATGTATTAAAATGTATCTGGACACATATACACTGTAAGAATGAGGGATTTGCATATGCTTACTTTTTGGCATTATAAAGCATTGCTGAGCTAGTTGTTCAAGCCTTCAAGACATGATTGTTGACATGGATTCTATTTCTTTAGCTCTGTTTTAACTTTTACGCACATCTTTTTACACAATGTTATAGATTTCGCTAGGCGGAATCGGTGCGCCGGAGGGCCGCCTAACGCCTAGGCCGCCTAGGCGGCCGAACTAATATATATATATATATATATATATATTTTTATATACATAAACATAGATAAATACTTATGTTTACATAAAAAACACAATCCTTCTTGTGCTCTTGTGGCTAGAGGGAATGGATTTAGGATCGGTTCAGAGGTTCGGTTCAGAGGTCCTGGGTTCTATCCTAGGGCTCATTTTTTTTAACTACTGCATAAAGGGAAAGAGAGGAGATATAGAGTACTCACTCCTCTTCTCTCCTCTCCTTCACCATCTTCTCCACCACCACCTCCACACCACCCGCCACCACTACGCCACCACCATCTCTCCTCTCCTCAACCAGCACCACCGCCACCGCCACCATCTCTCCTCTCCTCCACCTAACGCCTAGGCCGCCTAGGCGGCCGAACTAATATATATATATTTTTTATATACATAAACATAGATAAATACTTATGTTTACATAAAAAACACAAAACCTTCTTGTGCTCTTGTGGCTAGAGGGAATGGATTTAGGATCGGTTCAGAGGTTCTAGGTTCGATACTAGGGCTCATTTTTTTTAACTACTACATAAAGGGAAAGAGAGGAGAGAGAGTACTCACTCCTCTTCTCTCTCCTTCACCATCTTCTCCACCACCACCTCCACACCACCGCCACCACTAAAGCATTGCTGAGCTAGTTGTTCAAGCCTTCAAGACATGATTGTTGACATGGATTCTATTTCTTTAGCTCTGTGTTAACTTTTACACACATCTTTTTACACAGTGTTATAGATTTTGCTAGGAGGAATCGGTGCGCCGGAGAGCCGCTTAACGCCTAGGCCGCCTAGGCGGCCGAACTAATATATATATATATATATATTTTATATACATAAACATAGATAAATACTTATGTTTACATAAAAAACACAAACCTTGTGCTCTTGTGGCTAGAGGGAATGGGTTTAGGATCGGTTCAGAGGTCCTGGGTTCTATCCTAGGGCTCATTTTTTTTTAACTACTGTATAAAGGGAAAGAGAGGAGATATAGAGTACTCACTCCTCTTCTCTCCTCTCCTTCACCATCTTCTCCACCACCACCTCCACACCACCCGCCACCACTACCGCCACCACCATCTCTCCTCTCCTCAACCAGCACCACCGCCACCATCTCTCCTCTCCTCTCTTCTTCGCCGTTGTCGCCGCCGCCACCACCACCGCCAGCAGCAGCAGCAATACCACCACCACTAGCACCGCCGCCGGCGGTCGGCAGGTAAGGTTTTTTTTTTTTTTTTTTTTTTTTTTTCAATTTTGAGCCGCCTAGCGTTGCCTAGGGCCACCTAGCGTCTAGGCTGGCCACCTAGGCGCCCGAGTTGACCGAAATTTAGAACACTGTATGTACATGAAACTAGACTCTGATTAGCTCTTCTTGGAATTTACTGCAGGCTGAAAGGCAATAAGTTTATGATACATGTTAATTGTATGTAAGGTAGTATATAGAATATAGTTAGGACTAAAATCCTAAAATTTTGGTTTTCTCATGCAATTATCACTTTACTAGATTTGCTGTGGGCACTTTGTCTTGTCTATGGTTGCAGCAGTAAAACAGCTTGTTACTGACATGGTTTGGATGGTTAAAGCAATACAACACAACCATTGATAATCAAATGTAGCCATTTGAACTTATGCCCTGAAGCATGTGGATGGGTAGACTGTAATGGCATCAAATAGTAGGGTAGAGAGAATTTTACCATTTATGGGGCTTCAATGATGAAGACTGTAATGGCGCCAAATAGTTGGGTAGACAGAATTTAACCATTTATGGGGCTTCAATGATGAAGACAATAGTAGCATGAAGTATGAGGGTGAATTTGATAAACTATTTTTTGTTGCCCCCTATCAATGACATAAATTAGTCTATAACAACATTATTACAATCTTTTTTGAGTCATTCTCTAGTGAAACATTTCAGTCTATATACTTGTACAATATTTATGTTTGTAGGTAGGTTGAATATTATAAATTATAATGTTACTTAAATTTCCAGAAAAGACGACTCCAGAGATTTGGCAAAGTAATGGCAAACCTTATTCATTCAGATGTATGTGCTAACTTATAAGTTTGCTCACAAAATTCCTCCTATTATATGCACAATAAAACCAAAGAGATTTGCCAAATAATAGCAACCCATTTTCACTAAGATGTACGGGTTAACTTATCTAAGTATGATCCCAAATTCCTCCTGTATGTAGGGGTAACTCATACCTCCATAGTTATTCTTAGATTGGTCTGGTTGGGTCAAGTGATGATGAGTGGTCTCCATGATATCATTTTGTACGAGTGATCAAGTTCCGTTAAAATTCCCAAGTTCTGGTTGTTTGTAGTTATGATCTCATCTATAGATCACTTTGTGACTTTGTCACTACCGTTGTATATTAAATTATTAAGTCGATCAATTCTGTCTGCATTTATTTTAGGTGGATAGCCCTATACCTAGATATCTTCTACTGTAATATTCATAAGCTAATATCATATTTGTGTTTAGACTCAACATCAGTGTTCTAAAAAATAAAAATTGGCATGTTCCGCTGCCTAGGCGTTAGGCAACCCTAGGCCGAAGCGAACACTTCCATTCGGCGTTATAATGCGGTTGTGTCTTTGTGCGGTTCTGTTCGGACTTGTTCGACGTCTAGACACCTTGTGCGGCTTGTGCGTCCTGGTCGGCCTTATAGAAGCTGTCTTGTTGTTCATGCAAAATGATAGTTTGATCAAAGGTTGTAAAAGACGCTATTCGGACGGGCACTAGGCACCCACCTAGGCGAACACGGTCCAAAATAATATCATATTTGTGTTTAGACTCAACATCAGTGTTCTAAAAAATAAAAATTGGCATGTTCCGCTGCCTAGGCGTTAGGCAACCCTAGGCCGAAGCGAACACTTCCATTCGGCGTTATAATGCGGTTGTGTCTTTGTGCGGTTCTGTTCGGACTTGTTCGACGTCTAGACACCTTGTGCGGCTTGTGCGTCCTGGTCGGCCTTATAGAAGCTGTCTTGTTGTTCATGCAAAATGATATTTGATCAAAGGTTGTAAAAGACGCTATTCGGACGGGCACTAGGCGCCCACCTAGGCGAACATGGTCCAAAAAAAATAAAAAACCCTCAAAACTTCTATTGAAATTTACAAAAAACGTCCATAAACCCCAAGAACGGGGGTCGGGGAGGCCTAGGTGGGCGTCTAGGCGAACATCGGACGGACACCAGGCGCCTAGAGCCTAGGTGGTTGCCTAGGCCGACTGTTGGAACATTGGTTTGATACAATGTTTTTATTGTTGTAGCCTTGTAGAAGTGTAAGATAACAAGAGACGGTTAGAGATGAAGAAATGGTAAATAAAATCCAAATTAGTTAAAAACAATATATAAGTTGTTACAATGGAGTAGGAGAAGAGAACAAAAAAAACTGCAGGCGACAACTAGGCACCCCTCCTATGCACCGAACCCGCATAGCGAATTTTAGAACACTGCTCAACATGCCATGCAATTATCATGAATTGATGAGATTAATAGCTATACTAAAAGGTAAAGTACTGTAGGTCTTAACTACAAGGATTTGATATTATGAAGCACATGTACTCCGCTAGTAATATTACTTTATGGTATTATTTAGAGAAAATAACAAATAATACTAATCTTTAATTTTGGACAGTGCAAAAAAAAAACTTCAGAATTTTGTTGAGCAAACTAATTAATATCTAGAAATTTCACATTTATAGAGTTTACATGATACAAAAGAGGAATAGTAATGTTTCCGAACTTCAAATGCAAGAAATCATAACTTGTAATGTTTCCATTACTTAAAATATTAGGCTGTTAGTCCACTATAAGAAGTAAATCAAGATTTGCTTTGATAGAACCAGTGTATGAAAAACAAAACATGACATGATTATCTTAATTTTTACCAGCTTTTATGTTGATAATGCTCAAAGAAGTAAAAATATATGAAAAATTGGGCTAGTATAGCAAAACTGCCCAAGTTTGCCTCTTTAATGTTATATCGGCCATCAGGAACCTCTAGCTTGTTGTATGCATGGTCCCCATGATTTTCTTAGTTGCGTATAGCTTCATTTCTGTAGAATTTATACGAGGGCAGAAGTGCCATTTAATTTTCTTGATGCTTATGTTATATAACTGTTACCTTTTCAGATTAATGGATCCCTTGCACGGAGGGCGATTAAGGATTTGGTTGCCAGGGGTGCCATAAGAGTTGTGTCTGCTCACTCCAGCCAGCAAATCTACACAAGAGCCACCAATACTTGATGGATCTCAGTCCACATTTAGCTTAGGTTAAGATTATCTATGTTTTGATGTTTGATGCTCATTTTCGAAAAGTGTTGACTAGTATTTTATCCTATGCACATTTTGAAGGTTAAAATTGTTATTTGGTACTTTCGTCTTCTGCACTATATGTTGATTGCAGATCTTTATTTTAGACATTGTTTTGGGGACTCAGTTCTCACTCTTTCGTTTCATGATTGTGGTTATTTGTTTTAGATCTCTGAAATTTGAAATGTGGTTGTGTTTATTTTAGACATTAATATGAGAATGGTATAAATGTTTGAGCCGGAGCATTAGTGTTTGGTGAAACAGAGTGGCCTTAAATGTAATGATGGGGACCATGACATTCCCACAGGACAATTTGGGAATCCGAAGTATATACTTGTAATTTTGGTTTTGTTGGAGACATCTATTTTGTTAATAGCTTGCCAATATAATGAAGTAATCATACATAATATAAGTTTTGCTTGGATATAGCATATTATTGTAAATGTGCAGATCAGACTAAAGAACGAAGATTCTAGGAAAACTTGTGTCAGGGCCAATCACATTCGTTGAAAAGCTTCATTGAAAATGCTGTTCCAGATGGAAGCTGCTTCATTGAAAATGCTGTTCCAGATGGAAGCTTTTCAAACACGATATCTTGTGTCTTCACAATTTAGAAGTTTTGGACAATTGTGCAGAAGTGGGTATTATTCATTTTTATTTATAAAAATGATGGGAGTTGGGGCAGTTGACACGCAATGTAATTGCACAAAATTCTGAACGTTATGTTGGGCATTGCACAAAAAAATAAAATAAAGTTAGGCAGATCTATCGACTTAACCCGTTGGGAACGGTGGAGCAGCCCGGCGCAGTGGCGCGGGTTCGAGCCCCCTTGGAGGCATGCCTCCAAGGCACCATTAAGAAGTGGACACCCTCAAAAAAAAAAAAAAAAAAAAGTTAGGCAGATCTATCGACTTATGTTGGTCACTGCTACTTGGCTATGGTCGTTACTATTATGTTTATTTTCTCGGTATTGCCTTCATTGCTGGAGGATATCCCTCGACATCACAAATTGGTAAGGTGTTACATGGGCTGGTCGGCTCGGTTTCCGACCCGGGCCCGGTCTTGTCAAATCCTGTTTGGGTTGGCTTGGACCGAACCGTTTTCCGCGGGTCCGGGCTGGATTCCAGTTTCAAACCCGCTAGCCCGGACCGGCCTAACCCGGAACCGGACCGGTCAAACCTGCTTAACTCTGTCGGACCGGTCCGGCCCGACCCGTTTCGATCGTTTTTTTAGATTTACCCGTTGGGTTCGGAAAAGACCAATATGGCCTCATTTTGAGAGGATTTTTTTGACCGTTTTAAGGGTATTTAGGTCATTTTGTTGAAAATGACAAAAAATATCCTTATAACAACTATATTTTGAGGGTATTAGGGGATAATTTTGCACCAAAAAAATTCATATAAATAGGCCACAAATCTTCAAAATTAATCACTAATTTTTTTTTTCTCTTACAATATTTACAAGCAACCTAGTGTGAAGAGGCTATTTAATATCATGAATAATAATCAACTACCATAGCAACCGCAACCCGCACCGCAACCTCAACACACACTGTAGTAAGAGTTTGAATCATAATCGAAAATTTGGTATCATTTTAGCGGAGTTTACTATGAGATCGAAAGTGACGATACAGAAAGAAGTAGGACTTGGCACGGATCGGGCCATGCCCAAATTTGATGGACTTGAACCGAATCCATTACTTGACGGGACGGGACGGGACGGGTCAAAAAAATATTGGAACCGGACCAGACTCAACTCGTTCAAAACGGGTCCGAACCGGGCCGACCCGCGGGTACGAAACGGGTCCAAAAAAAGTTAAAAAAATTAAGAAACTATAATAGTAAACATTTACATATGTTCTATTTTTATGAACAAAACAAGTATCTTCCCAAAAATTTGGAAATTGTTTACAAAACAATAACATATTCTATTATATACAAACTATAATAACAAAAAAAAAAAAAATCCAAAAATTGATTAAAAAAAATACATAACCCTGGCTAGAAATGGGTTGGGCCGGGGCCCCTTTATTTTGAAAATAGGACCACCCCGACCCGTTAATGTCACATGATCCGTCATGACTTGTCCCGTTTAAATTCTAAATTTTAGGAACCGACTTGTTCGGACATGTTATGGTTCAGACCAGGTCGAAACCGCTGGTCCAGGAACCGTATGTCCAGCCCTAGAAAGAAGATACTTTACTAAAATTCTTGTTAAATGTTTGTATTGTAGGAAACGAATCAAATGTGACCATAGCTATGGTACAGGGAAACTACACAGACATCCAAAAATTTGTATGAATATCTATTAATCCTGTATGAGTCATTAATTGTAACTTATGTACTAGTAATATTAGTATGAGCCATTAATAAAATAAACTTGGACTTTAAATTTTGCGTGTTACAATTTTTTAATTTTATAACACACACACACACGCGCACACACACACACACACACACACACACACACACACACACACACACACACACACATATATATATATTCTTAATTTAAAAAATAATAATCTTGTATGAGTTATTAATTGCGTGTTATTAACTTTCAAATTATGCAAATAAACTTGGACTTTAAATTTTGCGTGTTACAATTTTGTAATTTTTTAATTTTATAACATTTATATATTTTTTTTTCTGAATATTTTTAAAAAAATTGTCCCAGCCCGTTCCAACCCTGAACCAACTTGACCCAACCCTAAACCGATCCGGCCAAAGCCCGGTTCAGGCCGGTCGACCCCGACCGGCCCGCTTCTCCATCTGGACTGAGCCCGGCCCGGCTTGGTTCGATCAAATCCGGTCAAAACTAGGTTCATGCCGGCCCACCGCACATCTCGATAAATAGGTGGTCTTCATAATGAAATGCCGTGATGCAAACGGCTAACTGAAAAGGAGTTCAGTTTACCATCTATGAGACTAAATATTAGTAGCAAATTTATCAAAAGGCCGATTGTCGGCATCATTCTACCACGGGTATAAACGACGGCCGACCATGCGTCCCGTCGTGTGGCACCGTATGAGCGTCGAGAAGACGTCGTAATGACGTCGTGTGCATAGAACGGGTGGCTGGGTGGCATCGGCTGTCGTAGGCGTCGTGAAGACGTCGGGGGCGCCTTCCGGGTCGTGGGCGAAGCGAGGCGTTGAGTTGCCGACGTCGAAAGACGTCGGCCGTTCCGTGAGGCTCTGGAGTGCGCGGAGTGCGCGAGGCGTACGTGTGGGACGGCGATGAAAAAGCCAATGCGGATAAGATCCGCACAAAAAGTCCGAAACGACATGACGACCGGCTAAAAATCGTGTGCGGGGAGACACGATTTAACTGAGCCCGCACGTGCTGTATATATATATATATATATATATATATATATATATATATATATATATATATATATATATATATATATATATAATCAAAAGGCAACTAAACCAACTCGCTCAATTTTAAGAGTAGTAACAACAACTTGTTTGGTTTGGTGGAAATGGAGGGAAAAGAAAGGAATGAGTGGAAGTGTCTCGTGTAAAACTGGGTAATTGTGACGAATTTGTCTCCACTGGGGCTTGGACTCTGACCACTTGGACCGCATACATCTCTCTTAACCGCTAGGCTAGAGGTCATTTACATACACACACACACACGATATATATATATATATATATATATATATATATATATATATATATATATATATATATATATATATATATATATATATATATATATCGTGTGTGTGTATATATATATATATATATATATATATATATATATATATATATATATATACCCCTTCTTATACCGGAAAAGCTTATGGAAAAAGTTTATAGGTTAAGACCAATTCCTTACGGAAAGGAAAAAAAATCCGGCCATACAAATATACGTATGTTTCTCTTGTGAATTTCTTCCTCTTTAAAAATTTAAATATCTCCTTTTAAAACAAACATATCTCTATCTTAAAAAATAAGGCTTATCTATCTATTTATCTTTAAACAAGAAGAGATTTATTTACTTATAAAAATAGAGATATATAAATTTATTTCTTTTATTTTTTAAAATAGAGATAGTTTTTTTTTTTAAAACAATATATCTTTAGAAATTAAAATACCTATAAAAATTATATTTCAAATATTAATTTTAATGTTAATCTTAATATTAGTGTTGATATTAATTTAAAATTTAAATTTTAAAAATTATTTTAAATTTTAAATTATTTTAATTTTAATGATAATGTTGATATTAATTTTAATTTTTACTTTAAACTTAAATTTAAATTTAAATTTTAAATTAAATTTAAATTTAAATTTATATCTAAATTTGTATTTAATTTTAATTTAGATTTAAATTTAAATTTAAATTTAGATTAGATTTAGATTTAAATTTAGATTTAGATTTAAATCTTATTTTAGTTTTAGTTTTAATTTTAATCTTAACCTTAATCTTAATGTAATTTTAATTTTACTTTAATTTTAATATTAGATTTTTAATGTTAATGTTAATGTTAAAATAAAATTTAATTTTATTATTAACATTAATTTTAATTTTAGTGTTAATTTAATTTAAATGTTAATTTTTAAATTTAATGTTAAAACTAAAATTAATATTCAAATCAAAATTAAAATAAAATTATCACTAAAATGAAAATTAAAATTAACAATAAAATTAATATTAATGTTAAAATTAAAATTAATATCAACGATAACATTAACACCGAAAAATTAACGTCAGAAATAATATTAAAATTAACATTAATATTAAGATTAACATGAAAATTATTATTTTTAAATATAATTTATAAAGGTATATTTATTTTTGATGGTAGATTTAAAAAAAATCCATCTCCATTTTAAAAATATAAAATTTACTTATCTATCTCTATTTTTTAAAATAAATAAATAAATCTCTCACTATTTAAAAAATAAATAGACTTATCTTTAAGATTGAGATAGGTTTATTTGAAAGGAGTGATTTTTTTTTAAAAAAGAGAATGAGATTTAGAAGAGAACCATATATGTATTTTCTCATCTTGTTAGTTATTCCTGTAGGAGAACCTCTTATATATATATATATATATATATATATATATATATATATATATATATATATATATATATATATATATATATATTTTGAAGCAATGGGTACTTGTGGTGAACTCGCCTCCATTGAGGCTCGAACTCCCGATCACTTGGGCCGCATGCATCTCTCTTAACCACTAGGTTAGAGGTCATAAGCTTATATATATATATATATATATAAAATATATAAATAAATAAATAAATAAATAAATAAATAAATAAATAAATATAATATGCCAATGACTATATATATATATATATATATATATATATATATATATATATATATATATATATATATATATATATATATAATATGCTGATGACTCCTAGCCTAGTGGTAGTGGTGAGGCATAGATAGTATACATATGCCAATGACTCCAAATCAGAACACAACTTAGTTTTTGCAAGTTTATACTTATTCTCAAGCTTGTTCGGTCATGTGTATTATAGGACGATCGACTATAATACATATTGTTCATTCTTGTCATTTATATTCTTGTTGATTGAGACATAGATGTAGTATTGTAATTTTATAGATAGTTGAATCAACTAGACAGCGTATACATATTCGAGTTGGGCTGAAGTCCACTTGATGCGTAGTTGGCCTTTGCCACATACTCTAGTCCTACATATTTTTCGACTGGGACGTGGCATAATTTTTGTGATGGCCCATACAGGTCAGAGCATATCGTCTCATTTACGTTACTCTACCGAGCGAGCTTGCGATAAGATTAAATAGGATCTCAATCCACAACTACTTAAACAATTTTCTATGAACCCCATTATCGCCATTGAAGTCTTTATATACTCTCAGTTTTTCCCTTCATTGGCATTCTTGTATTATTGCTCTTCATTTCAACTCTTCCGTATCATTAGTGGAGGGAGTCTTTCTTATTTCATGCAATAGAGATGACAACCTTTCAGTCTCAAGCATGTGTCTTAATCTTCTTTCTAGCTTGCTTATACTCATCTAAAACTTTCTTGTGTTCTTCAAGAAGATTACTAAAAGCATCAAAAAGTTCATCAAAGGTAAATATTTATAGAAGGAATTTGTGGTTACCTGATCAGCAAATGCCATAAAGTAGAGATTTGCTGCCTCATGAGGACTTTCTTCCTCTTCAGAGTCGCTCGCTTCTCTCATACCATATGCTTGTAATGGCATACTTGCGTGAGGATGTTCTTTTGATTGGACGAACATAACGATTCCCCTATTCGTTGTTGGGCAGTCCTTCTTTATATGGCCCATTTTCTTGCAACCATAACATACAGGTTCTTCAGTATCATTGTATTGACTGCCTTTCTTCTTTTGATTCAAACTCTAAAATCTCAAGAATTTTTTGATGTTCCTGACCATTAGGGCATGTTCCTCACCGTCTGAAATATCATCTTCCATTTCATTGGTAGCGACCTTCTTGTGATGAAACTTGAAGGCTAAAGTCTTCTCTTTTGCTGCTGACTCTTTAAGGTCTTTAAGGTTCATCTCATGGTTCATCAGTTTCTCCATAAGTGTCTCGAGCATCATTGAAGGAGGTCGTTTTGTCACCCTCATTTCCTGTATTTTGTATTTATACTTGTAATTGGATTTTGGCATATATTTTTATTTTTTTCGACTTGTGGAATTTTGGGTTTTCTCGTATTTTGGGTTTCGGCTCGGCTCGGTTTTAGTTGGTTTAGTTTGGTTTGGTTTGATTTTAAGCCCGAAGGAATACCTTAGCTATACTCCACCCTCATTCCACCACAACCCACCCTCATTAAAATCCCCACCTAACTTTCTCTCTCCTCCATAATTTCTATTTATTTCTCCATCTTCTTCTTCCTCCTTCCTCCACCAACACCATAGGCAAGTGCACCTTGCCACCAAATAAGCATGCCATTTTATTTGTCCATTAGCTAGATTAGGCCATGGTGAACAACATTAGAACTTGGCATTTTGTGATTTGGAGCTTCCATTTTTTCTAGATCTAAGTTTTAACCATTTTCGGAATTTCTCGGTTTTGATCTATTAAACTTAGATTTTTGCTTGTTTTGAGGCTTCCATGTGAAAGAAAATTCAATATTACACAAGTTAGAGCTTTGAAAATCTAAATTTCGTTTTGATTTGATCAAGTTATGAAGATTTGAAGTTTTGATGTTCTTGAGATTCTTCTCAGCCTGTTGGAGAAGATGACCCTCGGCCAGCGCTCTTTAGCGCAAGGCCATGCGCAGTTCAACTGTGTGCAGTTCATCTGTGCGCAGTTCAACTGTGCTCAGTTCATCTGTGCGCAGTTCAACTGTGCGCAGTTCATCTGTGCGTAGTTCATCTGTGTGCAGTTTATTTCCTGTACAGTTCAACTGTGCGCAGTTCATCTGTGCGCAGTTCATATCCTGCACAGTTCATCTGTGCGTAGTTCATCTGTGTGCAGTTTATTTCCTGCACAGTTCATCTGTGCGCAGTTCATCTGTGCGCAGTTCATTTCCTGCACAGTTCAACTGTGCGCAGTTCTTCTGTGCGCAGTTTATTTCCTGCATAGTTCATCTGTACGCAGTTCATCTGTGCGCAGTTCATTTCCTGCACAGTTTATCTGTGCGCAGTTCATCTGTGCGCAGTTCATTTCCTGCGCAGTTCATTTCCTGCACAGTTCATCTGTGCGCAGTTCATTTCCTGCGCAGTTCAACTCATGATGGTTTGGTTTTATTCCTTGGACTTGGCTTCTTTTTTGTGGATTGGAGTCTTGAGATCTTGTTCCAACAACACGACTGTCTCAACCCAGCACGACCTGGCACGGTTTTTTTGATGTTTTGCTTATAACTAGTACGGTTTTTCATAATTTCTGTGAAGTATGATTCTAGTACTTTCTGATCTTCTTGATAGTGACCCGATGGGGTGCGCCCTTAACTTTTAACCTGTAATTCATGATTAATCTTGATACTGGATAACTTGATAATGGCCCGTGGCGGCACACTCCTGACTTGTAACTTGTAAACCTGTAACTTGTAACTTGACTTGACTTGACACTGTTGCGATGGCTAACTTGACTCGTATAATCAACTCTGATGTCGTGGGTGCTCTTTTTTGCTGCCTTGTGCAATCCACTTGTCTTGTCTCGCATCATGTCTAGGACGTGACTCCCTGGTTACCCCGGTCAGGGATTCACACTGAATATGGATTAGGCTAATGACTAGATCAAACTATAGTTCATGGAGAATTTTCAGTCACAGGCAATCTCGTTATCTGGACGCATTTAAACGGACTTGTAGCCTGCCGACGAGTAGGGCACATTTCCAGCACACTGTTATGTGTTGCACCCTCTAAGTCACCTAAGGGTATATCGTCTCCTGGGCGATGTACCCAAACATACTCTCAACCCGCGGAAGGATAACTAGATAGTCTGCAGGGCTTGGGACTGGAAATTTCTCATTTGCATCTTGTTAGTAATTAGGCTTGTGATAACCCTAGTTAGTTAAGTAGTAAGCCGTAGTATTTGCTTGGCCGCTTGTGAATGGATGGTGTCCAGCATTGTCTAAGTCTCGTCTAGTCCCAGTACCTGGTCCTCCTGAACATGATTGTTTTACTTATCTTTAACAATAAATAGGTAGAGACAAGGTGCTATTCAGGCGAAGGGTTACAACCCCGGTCCTTATTTGGTTACGGATTGTAACCTGGCTTTCGGAATGGTTCCATGTCTCTAGTCGTTTATTGTCTTGTTGTACTCTTATTTACTAGTACTTTCTTCCATTTTCTTATATTCTAATATGCTGGCTTTTGTTCTTATTTCGTGGCCTCCTTTGTGGCACTTGCTCTTTCTGGGGTTTGACCCAGCTGGTTTTGTGTGGCCAGATTTCGGAACAGCACCCGAGGATCTACCGAACCTCCAGCCCGATGGTGGCGACTAGAAGGAACCCGGGCTACGAGTGGGTTTTCTATTTTGTTTCGCTCATTCTACTGTAAATTTATTCTTTTGAGGCGTTTAGCCGACGAGCACCTGTTAGCTCGATGCATATTTACTTACTGTCCACCTACGGGCTGTAAATATGATTAACAAATCCTAGGGTTGATCATGTATGACTAAACTCTTGCTAGTCCTCGCATTTTGTACGACTAGCTTCATGATCAACTGAATATATAATATTTGGGACGCCTTTTATTGTATATTTGGTGGTCAAACATCTTATAACTATATTACTTGCTTGAGATTGAGACAATAGGCTTGACCTTAAGAGACCATTGGCTTATAGCAAACCCTCATATCTAGACAGCCGTGACCATATAACGAGGTGGATTCCATTTCAATATACGTAGCTGGCTATGTTCGCCTCCGCTCTCCAGTATTCTAGTTCTGGGGCGTTACATGGTTTAAGTGGTGGCCCATGCAGGTCTTGGCATTCAAGATATGTGAGAGTTTACCGGATAGATGTCTCAATCAGTACTCGTCCTTGATCTCCGTTCATATCCTCTGAATCTCTGGATTCTTGCCCTGATCATGTGCTTGTATCGTTGATCTGTCCTGGTCCTTCCTTATTGTTTCCCTGTGTCGTCTTCTTCAACGGTATTGTACCTAACCCCATCGATCAGCAAGGTGGAGCACTTCCCGGGGACCGGCAACCCGGAGATCAAGTCCCGCATTCCGGAGTAGCCTCCAGAGTTGTACCTCCCGAAGGAGAACCCCCAGTTCGGCCTGTCCAGCCTGTAGAGCCTGACGATGGCACCTTGGTAGGTCTCATCAGGACCTTGATAGCTTCCCAGGATCGTCGAGGAGACGCCTTGCACCAGGTAGTGGCGGATGCTTTGACCAAAGGTGGTCATCCAGGGAACAGCGCGGCCAACAGCTTCAAGCGCTTGAACCCTCCATTCTTCGATGGCAGCGAAGATGCGATTGTCGCGGACGCTTGGCTTCAGGATACTGAGGTGGCTCTGGAAGCAGCTAGGACACCTGAGAATGAGAAGGTGGCGGTGGTACGCCTACAGTTGTTGGACTTGGCTCGCAGTTGGTGGGCAGCGCAAGCCATGGGTTTAGTGGCACCCATTGCTTGGGCAGTGTTTAGAGAAAGATTCCAGACGAAATATTTTGATGCTATAGCTCGGTACGACCTACAGACGAGGTTTACCAACTTGAAGCAAGGAGGCAGAACGGTCGACAGTTATGCATCTTAGTTTTCTAGACTCAGTAGGTTTGCCCCCACCTTGGTGGCAACCGAGTTTGATAGGGCCCAGCAGTTCCAGCAGGGACTGCATTTGGAGATCTTGTTGGCAGTCGAGCAGTTCGAGCACCAGACGTTCGATGCGGTATTGAGAGCAGCTAGGAGGCATGAGTACACCTCCCAGAGGATCGTGGATAGGACCGAAGGTAGAAAGCGGTCCCACAGTCAGATGCACCAATCATCAGCTCCAGTCCCGGCAGCTAAGAGTTTGACCATTAGAACTTCGAGGCGGGCGGCCTCAGTAACGTCGGTTCAGCATTCAACCTCGACGTACCTGCAGCAGCAGAAGCAGACTTCCGTGATGGGATATTCTCATTGCGGGTAGCCAGGGCACGTGGTGGCAGATTGTCGCAGGGCGCAGGGATTATGCCTGGCTTATGGAGCGGCAGATCACAAGATAGAAGCCTGCCCGAATAGGGGTAGTTCATCCTCTTCCAACCTAACCAGTCCATCGGTTAGGGGACCAGCACCTATACAGCTGCAGTACCCGAGGCCCTTATTACCTCAGGCCCAGGCGTTTCATCAGCAGAACCAGCAGCAGTACACCCAAGCCCAAGTGCAGAGCAGACAGAGAGGTTTCCAGCATAGGGGACCCGCAGCTAGAGGACAAGGTCAGGCCATGATGATGACTATGGAAGAAGAAGTTGCACCAGGTGAGGTAGTGGCAGGTACTATTCTCGTCAACTCCTCTCCAACATTGGTATTATTTGATTCTGGTGCATCGCATTATTCATGTCTGCACGATTCACGACACGGATAGGATTGGAGCCCGAGTCATTATCAGTGAGGCTCAATATACTTACTGGTAATGGTCTTGTGGGTGTAGATCGAGTGTTTTCCTCGTGTCGGATCGTAGTTAGCGGTAGAGAGTTCTCCGCTAGATTCATAGAATTTCCTATGGCAGACTATGATGTAGTCTTAGGCATGGATTGGTTGAGGAACCAGTATGCTAGGATAGACTGCCATGTTGGCAGGGTTATCTTTAGTATCCCAGACGAGCCAGAGTTTTCATTTTCCAGAGGCGCAGTGGAACCATCATCCCCAGTATTGCGGATGGCCGTAGCAGCAGTACAGTTACCCAGGATAGTTAAAAAATTTCTAGATGTCTTCCCAGAAGAACTTCCAGGAATGCCGCCAGAACGGAAGATCGAGTTCACTATAGACTTAATCCCCGGGACAGCACCAGTATCAGAGCGAGTCTACAGGATGGCGCCTTCAGAGTTGGAGATTTTGTACAAGATGATTGAAGAACTCAGGACCAAGGGATTCATTCGTGCAAGTGGATCACCTTGGGGAGCCCCGATGCTTCTTGTAAAAAAGAAGGATGGTACGTCCAGGTTATGTGTAGATTATTGTACCTTGAACTCAGTGACAATCAAGAACAGATATCCTCTCCCGAGGATAGATGACTTGTTTGATCAACTCAGAGGGGCTTCAGTGTTCTCGAAGATAGACTTGCAGTCAGGATACCACCAGATCAGAGTCAGAGAGTAGAACATCCCGAAGACAGCGTTTAGATCGAGATATGGGCATTGAGAGTTCTTTGTTATGCCCTTTGGAGCGACCAATTCATCGGCTGTATTCATGGACCTCATGAATCACATTTTTATGCCTTACTTGGATCAATTCGTGATCGTGTTCCTAGATGATATCCTGGTGTCTACAGCAAGAGCGAAGCAGAGCACGAGCAGCATCTCAGAATCGTCCTTCAGATGCTTAGGGAGCATCAGTTGTACGCCAAGTTCAGTAAATGTGAGTTCTGGCTCGATCGCATTTCGTACTTGGTTCACATCATTACCTGAGGAGGAGTGGAAGTGGATCCCCAGAAGATTGTGGCTATCGAGTCATGGCCAGTACCTAGTTCAGCGGCAAAGGTTCGTAGCTTCCTTTGATTGGCCGGCTACTACCGGCGATTCGTTTCAGATTTTGCAAGGATTTCAGCGCCGATGACCCAGTTGACCCGCAAGGATGTGCAATTCGCTTGGACAGCGGAGTGTCAGGAATCATTTGAGAAGTTGAAACGAGGTTTGATAACGGCTCCCATTCTCACACTTCCAGATGGGATAGGAGGATTCATAGTTTATTGCGACGCTTCAGGCAGAGGATTGGGGTGTGTCTTGATGCAGCATGGGAAGGTAATATCTTATGCATTACGTCAACTTCGTGATCATGAGAAAAATTACCCGACCCACGACTTGGAACTGGCAGCAGTAGTGTTTGCACTCAAGCTTTGGCGGCACTAATTGTACGGAGATAGAGTGGAGATATTTACAGATCACAAGAGCCTGAAGTATGTTTTCACCCAGAAGGACCTTAATATGTGGCAGAGAAGATGGCTCGAGCTATTGGTAGACTACGATATGGACTTGCAGTATCACCCAGGGAAGACCAACGTTGTAGCAGATGCGTTGAACAGGAGAGCCGGAGTTTACTTCCTAACAGCGCAACCAGAGTTATTGGCAGATCTTCAGAAGATGGGAATTGAAGTGGTTCTTCCTACCAACGTGGCATTGATGGCCTGTCTACAGGTTCAGTCTAGCATAGTTGAGAGGATCCGGATGGCGCAGTCTACAGATTCCAAGATTCAGCGACTCAAAGCAGAGTGTGAGGCAGGAAGAAGGCCAGAGTTATGCATTCATGAAGATGGTACACTTCGGCACGACACTCGTCTTTGTGTACCCAGTAGAGATATCAGACAGGAGGTCATGGCAGAAGCTCACAGTTTACAGTATTCTATTCATCCCGATGGCACGAAAATGTACCGTGATATTCGTCAACATTTCTGGTGAAATGGCATGAAGAGGGAGATAGTCCGGTTTGTCCCTCGGTGTTTGGTTTGCCAGCAGGTTAAAGCTGAATATCAGAGGCCCACTGGACTTCTTCAGCCCTTGCCGATTCCAGAGTGGAAGTGGGAGCATGTGACCATGGATTTTGTGATTGGACTGCCTAGATCCCCAGCTGGTCGAGATGCTATTTGGGTTATAGTTGACCGGCTCACGAAGGTGGCTCATTTTCTCCCATTCAGAGTTGGGCAGTCTACGGTTCAGCTAGCAGAGATGTACCTCAGGCAGATTGTCAAGCTTCACGGAGTGCCCGTCAGTATCACCTCGGATCGAGATTCAAGGTTTACATCACACTTTTGGCGTAGCCTGCAAGAGAGTTTGGGAACTCGTCTCCAGTTCAGTTCGGCATATCATCCGCAGACAGATGGTCAGTCGAAGCGTACAATCGAGACTCTTGAAGACATGTTGAGATCTTGTACACTTGACTTCGGTAGTTCGTAGGAAGATCACCTGCACCTGGTGGAGTTCTTGTACAACAATAGTTTCCAGGCCAGCATCCAGATGGCACCATTCGAGGTACTGTATGGCAGGAAGTGCAGGTCCCCGCTAGCATAGGACGATGTCGGAGAGAGGCAGATGCTCGGTCTATAAATGATTACCCAGACAGTTGATGTAGTCAGAAAAGTCAGGGATCATCTTCGAGTTGCCCAAGATCGCCAGCGACATTGGGACGATGCTCACAGGCGTCCCTTAGAGTTTGCTATCGGCGACCATGTATTACTTAGGATCTCGCCTAACCGCGACATCATTCACTTTGGCATACGGGGAAAGCTTAGTCCTAGGTATATAGGGCCGTTCGATATCCTGGAGCGAGTAGGAGATGTATCCTATCGTCTTGCTCTTTCGCCGTCGCTAAGTGAGGTGCATGATGTATTCCATGTGTCCCAATTATGACGGTATATCCCGGACCCGAGCCATATCCTAAACCATTCAGAATTGGTTGTTGGTACCAACCTTTCGTATGAGGAGAGGCCCGTGTCTATATTAGACCGGAGGGAGAAGATACTCAAAAACAAGACTATTAACTTAGTCCGTATTGCTTGGGGTCATCACTCTCTAGGTGAGTCAACGTGGAAGCGTGAGGACGACATCCGATCGCGATATCCTGACTTGTCTGACTCGTAAGGTATAATGTCTTCCTTATGCCTTATGCTTTCATCCCTTGCTTGCATGTATGATTGTATGATTGGACTGCTTAGTGTAGATTGTTGGTGCTTATTGTAACTTGCCGTGGTAGTCTCTAGCTCCTTGATTAAATTTCGAGGACGAAATTCTTTTAAGGTGGGTAGAGTTGTCACCCTCATTTTCTGTATTTTGTATTTATACTTGTAATTAGATTTTGGCATGTATTTTTATTTTTCTCGACTTGTGGAATTTTGGGTTTTCTCGTATTTTGGGTTTCGGCTCGGCTCGATTTTAGTTGGTTTAGTTTGGTTTGGTTTGATTTTAAGCCCGAAGGAACACCTTAGCTATACTCCACCCTCATTCCACCACAACCCACCCTCATTAAAATCCCCACCTAACTTTCTCTCTCCTCCATAATTTCCATTTATTTTTCCATCTTCTTCTTCCTCCTTCCTCCACCAACACCATAGGCAAGTGCACCTTTCCACCAAATAAGTACCCCATTTTATTTGTCCATTACCTAGATTAGGCCATGGTGAACAACATTAGAACTTGGCATTTTGTGATTTGGAGCTTCCATTTTTTCTAGATCTAAGTTTTAACCATTTTCGAATTTTTTTGGTTTTGATCTATTAAACTTAGATTTTTGCTTGTTTTGAGGCTTCCATGTGAAAGAGAATTCAATTTTACACAAGTTAGAGCTTTGAAAATCTAAATTTTGTTTTGATTTGATCAAGTTATGAAGATTTGAAGTTTTGATGTTCTTGAGATTCTT
Source organism: Iris pallida (assembly GCA_029216955.1). NCBI lineage: Eukaryota > Viridiplantae > Streptophyta > Magnoliopsida > Asparagales > Iridaceae > Iris > Iris pallida. The sequence goes on along the minus strand of JANAVB010018200.1, from coordinate 5,127,958 downwards.
CTCAGCCTGTTGGAGAAGATGACCCTCAGCCAGCGCACTTTAGCGCAAGGCCATACACAGTTCAACTGTGCGCAGTTCAACTGTGCGCAGTTCATCCGTGCGCAGTTCATCTGTGCACAGTTCATTTCCTGCACAGTTCAACTGTGCACAGTTCATCTGTGCGCAGTTCATCTGTGCGCAGTTCATCTGTGCGCAGTTCATTTCCTGCACAGTTCAACTGTGCGCAGTTCATCTGTGCGCAGTTCATTTCCTGCATAATTCATCTGTGCGCAGTTCATCTGTGCGCAGTTCATTTCCTGCACAGTTCATCTGTGCGCAGTTTATTTCCTGCATAATTCATCTGTGCGCAGTTCATCTGTGCGCAGTTTATTTCCTGCGCAGTTCATTTTCTGCACAGTTCATCTGTGTGCAGTTTATTTCCTGCGCAGTTCAACTCATGATGGTTTGGTTTTATTCCTTGGACTTGGCTTCTCTTTTTTGGATTGGAGTCTTGAGATCTTGATCCAACAACACGACTGTCTCAACCCAGCACGACCTGGTACAGTTTTTTTGGTATTTTGCTTATAACTAGTACGGTTTTTCATGATTTCTGTGAAGTATGATTCTAGTACTTTCTGACCTTCTTGATAGTGACCCGATAGGGCACGCCCTTAACTTTTAACCTGTAATTCATGATTAATCTTGATACTGGATAACTTGATAATGGCCCGTGGCGGCGCACTCCTGACTTGTAACTTGTAAATCTGTAACTTGTAACTTGACTTGACTTGACGCTGTTGCGATGGCTAACTTGACTCGTATAATCAACTCTGATGCCGTGGGTGCTCCTTTTTGCTGCCTTGTACAATCCACTTGTCTTGTCTCGCATCATGTCTAGGACGTGACTCCCTGGTTACCCCGGTCAGGGATTTACACTGAATATGGATTAGGCTAATGACTAGATCAAACTATAGTTCATGGAGAATTTCTAGTCACAGACAATCTCGTTATCTGGGCGCATTTAAACGGACTTGTATCCTGCCGACGAGTAGGGCACATTTCCAGCATACTGTTATGTGTTGCACCCTCTAAGTCACCTAAGGGTATATCGTCTCCTGGGCGATGTACCCAACCATACTCTCAACCCGCAGAAGGATAACTAGATAGTCTGCAGGGCTTGGGACTGGGAATTTCTCATTTGCATCTTGTTAGTAATTAGGCTTGTGATAACCCTAGTTAGTTAAGTAGTAAGCCGTAGTATTTGCTTGGCCGCTTGTGAATGGATGGTGTCCAGCATTGTCTAAGTCTCGTCTAGTCCCAGTACCTGGTCCTCCTGAACATGATTGTTTTACTTATCTTTAACAATAAATGGGTAGAGACAAGGTGCTATTCAGGCGAAGGGTTACAACCCCGGTCCTTATTTGGTTTACGGGTTGTAACCTGGCTTCCGGAATGGTTCCATGTCCCTAATCGTTTATTGTCTTGTTGTACTCTTATTTACTAGTACTTTCTTCCATTTTCTTATGTTCTGATATGCTGGCTTTTGTTCTTATTTCATGGCCTCCTTTGTGGCACTTGCTCTTTCTGGGGTTTTATCCAGCTAGTTTTGTGTGGCCAGATTTCGGAGCAACACCCGAGGATCTACCGAACCTCCAGCCCGATGGTGGCGACTAGAAAGAACCCGGGCTACGAGTGGGTTTTCTATTTTGTTTCGCTCACTCTACTGTAAATTTATTCTTTTGAGGCGTTTAGCCGACGAGCACCTGTTAGCTCGATGCATATTTACTTACTGTCCGTCTACGGGCTGTAAACATGATTAACAAATTCTAGGGTTGATCATGTATGACTAAACTCTTGCTAGTCCTCACATTTTGTACGACTAGCTTCATGATCAACTGAATATGTAATATTTGGGATGCCTTTTATTGTATATTTGGTGGTCAAACATCTTGTAACTATATTACTTGCTTGAGATTGAGACAATAGGCTTGACCTTAAGAGACCATTGGCTTGTAGTAAACCCTCATATCTAGACAGCCGTGACCATATAGCGAGGTGGATTCCATTTCAATATACGTAGCTGGCTATGTTCGCCCTCGCTCTCCAGTATTCTGGTTCTGGGGTATCACACGTTTCCTTCAATGATCGTAGTTGCTTTGGGTTCCAATTCATTGTAAGTCCCCTGAGCACCTTGCGAATCTTTTTATGATTGCTATACTCCTTGCCAAGAGAAGAGAGATGATTAATAATGTATAGGAAACGTATAAACATTTGTGTGATGGTCTCATTAGGCTTCATTATGAAAGCCTCATACTCTTCTGTCAGCCTACTGATCTTGGACTCCTTTACTTGAGATGTACCTTCATGAGTTACCTCAAGAAGTTTCTACATTTCATGTGAGGTGGTACAAGTTGCTGCCCTATTGAACTCAGTCTTGTCTACAGCACAGAACAAAGCATTGGTGGCTCTAGCATCAATGCTGGCTTGCTTCTTTTCTAATTTCGTGTATCTATCATTAGGCTTATCTACTAGGTTACCATCTACAACTATTTCTGTTGGCTTTTTTCAGCCGTCAATAGCAATTGACCAGAGGTCAAAATCTAGTGACTTGAGATAGAAACTTATTCGTGTTTTTACAGTATATTGGTTCCATCAAATAGAGTATGTTTATTTGTGGACTGGCCTTCACTGGGGAAGATTTATTTCACAATTGCTATGTGTTCTGCTCTTAGGATGTTAAGCCTCTAGAGGAGAATCTAGCTATAATACCAATTTAGGATAACTATCAACTCTAGAGGGGGTGGGGGTGAATAGAGTGTGTGTCAATAATCTCCTAATAAAAATTTGAAGGCAGTGTACCAACTAAATAGCTAAAAAGTAAAGCACAAATATAAAAGAATAAAAATAGAGTATAGAAGATCAAACGCAAACACCGCGATGTATATTGGTTTCCCTCGTGGAGGACTATCTAGTCTCGAGAACTCTTGTTCGATTTTAATTCACTATCTGTAAAAACATAAGTTTTGATCTGAGCTTGCAACTTCGTACAGACACCTTGTACTTTGATCCGGAGGGCACGATAACTTTAACTTCAAGCTTTTGAAATAAAAGCTGACTTGGACTTTTCTAAGTTTGTACAACTCTTGAATAACTTCTAGTTGACTCATACTTCAATATTTTAGAGCAAAGAAAGTTGTTTTGAGTAGATGGGAAGGTTTATAGCTCACTAGAGAATAAATAAGAAGAATGAACGAGTGATTTGGATAGATCGAGTTCGGGCCAACTTCGGCCATCAAACGTTGAAAAAGTTGACCGTTGTTAGCCGAGTCATTAGGAATGGAGGTTAACTAGGGTTCTTGTTTCGGGAATCCAAGTTCGGCCAGAGTTCCAGCAGAACTCGGCTCGAGTTCATTTTTTCCAATTCCATAAAGTTCTTTGTTGGTTTGTAGCCTAATTGAGTTTGGGTTTGAGTTTTGGTTCAAGTCAAGATATAATTTTGGGTTAGGTAGTCTATTTCTGAGTGGACTTTGAGTGCTACTAAATTTGTCGAAGTGCGGTACGACTTATATAAGTCCTAGACTCAGTAAAGATAGAAATACAAAATAAAAACTGATGGTAGTCATCTCCTTGTGATATAGCAATCTTGTTTTCAAGTAAGCTTTGAATCAAAGAAGTCTTCCATTGTCAATATTGCTGTGTATCGAACCGTTGTTTTGTTAGTTATCGAAATCGGATCGACCATGACCAAATGGGCCAACAGAGACCATCAATTAAATTTCCTTTACCTAACAAAATCTATCCTTAAAGCCCAATTGCTTTAAAGGCTTCTTATTTCTATTCCTAGTTGGATTAGAAATAATTTTTTTAGAAGTTGTTCACATCCATATTACCTCTGAACTACCTTCTGGTAAAATAATTTTACTCTCCTCTTCCCCTATAGAGTGAACCAATTCTTAGGCCCAGTTGCATAGTTTTTCTTTTTTTTTTATTTCTGGTCCCCAGTTGGATCTGCAAAAATTACCGCTTTAATGGAGATAACTAATCTTCAAGAAAATAATCATGTTCATATCACCTCTAAATTATTTTCTAGAGTTAAGTTCCAGAGGGTCTTTAAAAGATACTATGTCCATATTATCTCTGAGTAAACACCTTGAATTCACTATCCATATTATAATGTTGATATGCCCTTGGATAGTGAATATATCGAAGGAGATCTTAGTAAAGGTTTTTTTTTTTCTATTATTTATCTCCAGTGGATACATAGCCTAAACCTAACTATCACGTCCATATTACCTTTGATAGTTCCTTTATTTCAACTTATTATCTATACCTAGTTTGATATGCCATAGGTAATAAGTCTACTATAAATTCCCCCAAAAGAGTGCGATATTTTACTACGTCCACATTACCTCAGGTTAAATATTCACATTCACATTCACATTTAAATAATTTGGCAAAGGATATTTTACTACGTCCACATTACCTCTAGTTAAATATTCACATTCATATTCAAATAATTCGGCAAAGGAAAGTTATCTATTTCTTTTAATAAAAAAAGATACAAGACATGCTTTTCTAAGTGCCTCTCTCTCTCTATATATATATATATATATAAATATATATATATATATATATATATATATATATATATATATATATATATATAGCATAGTTCATCAATTCTCTTTATCAAAGACTTTACTTCAGACCGATGTCTATCTGCTGCCCGACATTCAACTTTGGCGAGCAGCATCATCTTTGAAAGGTTTGAACTAAGAATATTCTTTCTCTAATCCAAAGAGCTTCACATCAGTGAGTAGAATGTAGGATACAAAGAGGATGATATCACAAAAGAGGATATTTGATTTAGTGGACTGAATAAACAACTTTGTTTCTTGTTTGATTTTTTTTCACTCTCCAACCATTAGCTTACATAGCTATTTATAGGACTCAAGATACATCAAGATGCATTAACAACAATGAACATGGCTGTTAGGTTTTCTAGATTCATTTATGCATGCAATAATGAACTTTGACTCTTCCTAATGAATTTGACATTCTAGATACATCCATGCATGACAAATTTTGTTTACATCTCCAATAATGCCTCCCGTAAACCAAATTTGCTTTTGACTCCTAAAGCATCGATATTTTTCTTGAAGGCTTGTCCTCCTAGAGATTTTGTAAACACATCGCAAGTTGTTCTTCAGTTCTGTAATATTCGATGTTAATTTCTCCTTCATTAACAAGCTCCCTTAGGAAGTGAAATCGCATGCGAATGTGTTTTGTCCTTCCATGTAGTACTGGATCCTTTGAGACAGAGATAGCAGTTTGTTGTCACAACAAATTATTGTTGGTCCTTCTTGCTTGAACTTCATGCTTTCTAAAACACCTTTTAGCCAAATACTTTGGCAAGCTGTAGAAGATGCAGCAATATACTTCGCTTCTGTGGTAGAAAGTGCCGCAATTGGCTGCTTCTTTGAACTCCATAAAATTGCTCCGCTGCCAAGGTTGAAGACATAACCAGAAGTACTCCGAGAATCATCAATACTTCCTGTAGTGCCCCGTCCCATTCAGTAAATCAGAGGAATTGGAACGCCGACGGCGTTCGGACTTAGCCTTGCAACGGCTGCTCGAAGACCCGCTCGGTCGAGGCTACCCCTCACTCAAGTGGGGTAGTTTCGGTGAACCTGTCTCATCTTTGCCTTCACATAATAAATCACATCTTTTCAACTTGCACAAGTAGGCTTGATAATAAAAGAGACGAATCCACATAGATAAGGAAATAATCCCGATAGGTCGAATTAAGTTAGAATATGGAAAGGTCCAACGGCCGGCTTAGAGTTGGTAAACGGTGTGCTTTGAAAATGACACTCGGTCCTTTGTCCCATGGCTTGGGAGAAGGAAAAATTGGTCTTCGCCACAAGCTAAAAGTTAGCCAAATTTATAGGTGTCGTCCGCATAAATGCTTCATATAGCATGCACGGTCTCATCGCCCAAGGCGTGACATAGCCTCTGCTCGCCGACGGGTTAAGTTGTATTGTACGGCTTGTGGCATATGTCTAGGCACCCCAAATAACTTGGTTATTCAAAGTCGAACGCGTGCACGACACGTTTCCACGACGCAAGACTTGACGCAGCCTTTGCTCGTCAAGTTGATGCATGATTAAGTTAGGCTAGGTGATCCTAGGCGATCGAAGACGTTCTAAGAACTGTCCTATATTTTCTACGGTTGTCGATATTACTTGGGTTCATGATCGTAAGGCCTATCATATAGAGTATGACTTGGGCGGTGGTGTCTCATAGAGTTGACGTCAGTTCGAGTCGAGTCTTGCATGGTCATTGGACAACTTGTATAAGGTAAAATAAATAGTTTCTCGAACGGCGACCCAGGCGACCCATGGGAATCGTTTCGATGGTAGACATCATAGCTGTGCTAGATGACCGTGCGGGTTAGGTAGGGACTTGCAGCGGAGCTCGCTACTCGTGCTGGCAAGGGGCATCCGTCTAATCAAAAGCTACAAAGGGAGTCCATTATAGCGCTGGGTGCTAGTGACTAGTTCATATAGATGAGTCGGCATGGACGGCGATCCGTGTGTATGCCTTTGGATTGAGTCGAGTATGATGTTCACTATATCAATGAGTCTAGTCGAATGCGTGCACGATCGGAAGACAATGTTGGGGCCTAAGATTTGGCTGCAACAAAGACACCGTGCTTCGACACAAGATGTGGCATCGAGTCTTAAGTTGTCGGTATATAAGTTGCATAAGTTGAATTTGAGTCATCTTGAGTTTAAGTCAAGAAATGCTGTAAGGCAAAGTCGGTCGAGTGACCCTTAGCCCACAAGTCTTGATTTGGTCACTTGGTGATCAAAGTAGCAAGGGCCGCGAGGTGGCGATATTGTTAAGTCACACTGAGTTGCTTGGCACGGTACGATAGATTTATAGCACGATCATAAGGAAATTGGGTACTATCGCGTAGTCGCGTCTCTGATTTTGGGCCGTAAGGCAAACACGATTTGATAGGTTAACGTTGTTGGTACGAGAAGGGGTCTAGAGATAAAGTATGAGTCGACATTATTGTTGCATGCACGGGATGGTCTAGAGGCACAAAATAGGCCAAGGCGTCGATCCTAAAACTAATCCTAAGACAAGAGTAGAAATACAATCAAAAGGGTTATGTTGCACAAAGTAAATGAACGTGTTGATTTTATATGGGTGGGCGAGGAGCTCATTCCACAAGTACAGTTGAGTACTGACACCCACATAGTTTTCATGTGTAGGCACATGTAGAAGCTCATGGTGCGGAGCTCGCTTAGATGCGTCAGGCATGGAGTTCCTTGGCAATTCGTAGCATGCGACCGCGTAGAGTCAAGACTTATACGGGACATAATGTATGGACATTGCCTTCCAAAGCATCCGCTGGATCAAGACTTGTATTGAGAGATGAGAGAGAGAGAGAGATGAGTGACTTGTAATGTGAGAAGAGTGAGCTTGAGTGACTTATAATCTTAGCCTTGTGCCCTATTGTAATCAAATATCAATAAAATGCTTCTTTTGAATGACTTGTGTTTTGTTCTAAATTTTTGCTGGCATATTCAATGTCTCTGCTTGGGACTTCTGTGCAATGATTCTGTCGCAGCCGCTGTAATCGGCCGTTATGGAACCTGCCTTACACGAGCACAATCTAGGCTCGTGCGGCATCACTCCTTAGCGAGGATGATCGCTCCTACGGGAGCGGGGCGTGACATAATGGTATCAGAGCATGGCTTTACGTCCTTGGACTATCGATTGAATTCTTTAACTTCGATGTTTTCGTAAAACCTTGATATTGCTTCCGCAAGTTGTTATCATTGGTGCGCTCTCTCTCAAATGTCTCACGGGATGTCCATACAATAAGTCTATCTATTTTACAAAATGTAGGAGAACAGTTTTTGACAAAACAAAAATATAGTTTGCGTAAGCACTGTTGGCTAAGTCGGGCTGGGCATATACACCAAAAGTTGCGTCGACCTTAGAAAAGTCGAGTGCGAGATTCAAATTGTGTCGGACGAGAATGAGTCAAACTCGATTTATTAAGTTGGATGACTATCGATAGGGGTGCTATCGAGTGACGATAACGTCGGTGCGATATAGATGAGCGTGATTGGATTTTGAAAAATTGTTCGAACGAAGATTCGAAGTAATCGATTGTGAATCGAATGATGGTTTTGAGGATTTGTCGAATGACTTCATCCCTGAGTGGTGTATACGATAGCTTTAGGGATATCGATCGATTGAGGATACAGGGTGTCGATGGGTCTGTCAGCCAGCGTCGCATGTATGCAAAGCTGTAGATTGAGTATCGTAGAATAAGTTGTAGTCTTGAAGATTTAGACGAGTCGATTCAAACAAATTAGAGATGACGCGCACGAGATAGTGATTGCACGAGTATGAAAATGCAAAATGATAAAGTAGGCAAATCAAATCGAAAAAAAGTTAAGGTGTGCGAATGGATGACTCGATCGAGAAAATCGATAAGGATCGTATACGAAAAGTTAGCACGACGGAAAGATAGCGTGCATGAAAGGTTTGATTTTGAAGTTACAAAAATGACACTAAGTATTGGAATAAATGTTGCTCGATGATTTGAGTTAGAAAGGAATGATACGAATCGAGAAAATACGTTGGTCGATGACTTAAGATAGACGGATGAACAATAAGCGAATTTAGGTTTAAGGAAATTGATGTTGTGAATGATTCAAGGGATAATGATCGAACTTGAACTTAAAAATCGAGGAGATCATCCAGTCGGACGATAGCATCATTCGTACGACTCAAAATTCGTTGCAAAGGAAGATCATCAGGTTATGCATATCATCGATGGTATTGAGGCGTATCAAAGATCGATATGCGATAACTCGAGGGCACTCTAATTCGAGGAATGACGATCGTGCAAGTGTTATTGTTCTGACGGATGCTATATTAGGATTTTGATTGCAATAAATGTGGATGAAAAAAGAAGTATTTTGATGGTTAGGCGGATAACCACAGCGTTGACATTCTTGACTTACGCGAGTGCAACTCTAGCCTCACACATGTGTCGCGTCAAATTTTGGGCGATCGTTCCGCGTGAGCGCTGACATGGTGATTCCTGTCGCGAGAATGAACAAACTCGGAAAATCAAGACATGACAACTTTGATTGTCTCGACTTGTTGGTTTGATGCGAAAGAAAATTCGAGGATGTTTGGACTTGCGATTGATGATTGAGTAAACTTGAGGATTGAATAGATCCAATCTACGTATCGAGAATGAATTAGTCTAGACATAAAACAAGAGTTACGTCCCGATGAGGATGATTATCCCGCGGGAGCGTGTATGGTGATTCATGCCCACCGTGGATAATCTGACTCGCTCGAGATCGGGGCGTGGCATATTGTTAAGTCAGACGACCTTGTGATCGATTACGTGAATTGGGATAAATGACTTAGGGAGTATGAAATGTGAATTATGGTTTAGCGATGAATCGTATCGTAGCGTGCTTGACTTGAAAGGATTGATAGGCAAATTATGTCGAACGTGTTCGAAGAGATAGACTATGCGAAATGGCTTGATGAACGAGTGATATTGATATGTCAAGGAATTGGTTGAAATGTGAGTTATCGTAGGATGGCTTTACTGAATGACTCGGATCCCGTGCGACGAATGTTGGGATGTGTGTAGGAAATCGATGCTCGATGTTTAGAAATCAGAGTGATGCGAGCTTGGTTAAAAAATCCCATACTATCAACTTGGTATGACCTTAGGATGGGGTCAGTGTTGATATTATTGTTTGGAAACTATGATTCTAATACTAACGAATGACTTTAGCCTAAAGACGGCCTAGCGATTAGGCAAACGTCCCGGTACGGAGCGATAGGAATTGTGGAGACACTACTCATGAGGCTCGGTTGGCATGCACGTATATCAGGGACGCCCGAATATGTGTATGATTCGACTCGAATGGTGATGGCGGATTCTCTATCACGAGGCTTGGCTGAAATGCATGTATTTTGGAGACGCCTGGAATATGTACACGATCCAACTAAGTGATACGTTGAATCAAGTGAGACTTGAGGAATGTAAAAGTGTCAAGGATTTAGAAATAGATTTCAAAGAAATGTGATGGTAGTGCAAGCGTAGCTCAGATTGAGGAAACACATAGGAGTAGTGTGTGCGAGAGTCCTTGAATATTGAGTAAAGTGATAAGTCGATAAGTGTACTCAGTTAGTTTCGAGGATAAAACTTTTTCGAGTGGTGTATGATGTAGTGCCCCATCCCGCTCAGTCAATCAGAGGAATCAGAATGTCGACGACGTTCAGACTTAGCCTTGCAACGGCTGCTCGAAGATCCGCTCGGTCGAGGTGACCCCTCACTCAGGTGGGATAGTTTCGGTGAACTCGTCTTATCTTTGCCTTCACATAATAAATCATATCTTTTCAACTTGCATAAGTAGGCATGATAATAAAAGAGACGAATCCACATAGATAAAAAAATAATCTCGACAGGTTGAATTGAGTTAGAATATGGAAAGGTCCAACGGTCGGCTTAGAGTTGGTGTACGGCGTATTTTAAAAATGATACTCGGCCCTTCGTCCCGTGGCTTGGGAGAAGGAAAAGTTGGTCTTCACCACAAGCTAAGAGTTAGCCAAATTCATGGGCGTCGCCCGCATAAATGCTTCATAAAGCATGTACGGTCTCATCGCCCAAGGCGTGGCATAGCCTTTGCTCGCCGACGGGTTAAGTTGTATTGCACAACTTGTGGCATATGTCTAGGCACCCCAAATAACTTGGTTGTTCAAAGTCGAACGCGTGCACGGCACATTTCCACGACGTAAGGCTTGACACAGCCTTTGCTCATCAAGTTGATGCACGATTAAGTTAGGCTAGGTGACCCTAGGCGATCGAAGACGTTCTAAGAACTGTCCTATGTTTTCTACGGTTGTCGATATTACTTGGGTTCATGATTGTAAGACCTATCATATAGAGTATGACTTGGGCAGTGGTGTCGCATAGAGTTCAAGTTGGTTTAAGGTATGATGTTACGAACTTTTTTTAAGGAACGGGCCACGGTTGATTTAAATTGAGTTGGAAGGAGGGCTTCAAATAGTCGTTCCTGAGTCGAATGAAATGTTTGGGCAAGAAAGAAGAATGCTCGCGACCGGGTCATCGAGGCAAGGTCTCAGATGTGAGAAGTATTGAACTTGGTCCTGAAAGAGATGGTAACACTAGAAGTAGATTGACTGTGTGAGGCGTCACTTCGAGTCGAGTCTTGCATGGTCATTGGACAACTTATACAAGGTAAAATAAACAGTTTCTCGAACGACGACCTAGGCGACCCATGGGAACCGTTTCGATGGTAGACATCATAGTTGTGCTGGATGACCGCACGGGTTAGGCGGGGACTTGCAGTGGAGCTCGCTTCTCGCACTGGCAAGGGGCATCCGTCTAATCAAAAGCTTCAAAAGGAGTCCATTATAGTGCTGGGCGCTAGTGACTAGTTCATATAGATGAGTCGGCATGGGCGGCGATCCGCGTGTATGCCTTTGGATTGAGTCGAGTATGGTGTTCACTATATCAATGTCGAGTCGAATGCATAAACGATCGGAAGACAATATTGGGGCCTAAAATTTGGCTGCAACAAAGACACCGTGCTTCGGCACGAGATATAGCGTCGAGTCTTAAGTTATCGGCATATAAGTTGCATAAGTTAGATTTGAGTCATCTTGAGTTTAAGTTAGAAAACGCCGCAAGACAAAGTCGATCGAGTGACACTTAGCCCACAAGTCTTGATTGGGTCACTTGGTGATCAAAGTAGCAAGGGCCGCGAGACGACGATATGGTTAAGTCATACTGAGTTGCGAGGCATGGCACGATGGATTTTTAGCACGGTCACAAGAAAATTGGGTACTATCGCGTAGTCGCGTCTCTGATTTTGGGCCGTAAGGCAAACACGACTTGATAGGTTAACGTTGTTGGTATGAGAAGGGGTCTAAAGACAAAGTATGAGTCGACGTTGTTGTTGCATGCACGGGATGGTCTAGAGACACAAAATAGGCCAAGACGTCGGTCCTAAAACTAATCCTAAGACAAGAGTAGAAAGACAATCAAAAGGGTTATGTTGTACAAAGTAAATGAACGTGTTGGTTTTGTATGGGTGGGCGAGAAGCTCATTCCACTAGTACAGTTGAGTACTGACACCCACATAGTTTTTATATGCAGGCACAGGTAGAGGCTCGTGGTGCTGAGCTCGTTTGGATGCGTCGAGACAGGGAGTTTCTTGGTGATTCGTAGCATGCGGCCGCGTGGAGTCAAGATTTATACGGGACATAATGTATGGATGTCGCCTTCCGAAGCATCCGCTGGTTCAAGATTTGTATTGAGAGATGAGAGAGAGAGCTGAGTGACTTGTAATGTGAGAAGAGTGAGCTTGAGTGACTTGTAATCTTGGCCTTATGCCCTATTGTAATCCTTGTTTCAATATCAATAAAATGCATCTTTTGAATGACTTGTATTTTGTTCTAAATTTCTGCTGGCATATTCAATGTCTCTGCTTGGGATTTCTGTGCGACGACCCCATCACAGCCGTTGTAATCGGCCGTTATGGAACCTGCCTTGCACCAGCGCAATCTAGGCTCGTGCGGCATCACGCCTTAGCGAGGACGATCGCTCCTATGGGAGCGGGGTGTGACACTTCCTCCCAAATCACTGTCGGTATAACCGACAAGTTTGACAGGAACATTAGCTTAATAGAAAATGCCATAGTCAACAGTTCCCTTGACGTACCGTAATATTCTTTTGGCCGTTTCCTAATAATTAGAATAAGGCTTCTCTATGAATCGACTTACCATACTTACTGCATACACAATATCTAGTCTTGTGGCAGTCAAGTACCTCAAATTTCCAACTAAACTTCGGAATATAGTGGAATTAACAAGCTTGCCATCACCATCTTTACTTAATTTTATTCCTGCTAGGCATGGAGAGGAGACTGGATTTGCATTCTCCATCTTAAACTTCTTCAAGATTTCTTTTGTATAACTTTCTTGTGAAATGAAGATACCTTTCTTGTATTGGTGAGCCTCAATACTAAGGAAATGGTGTAGTTCTCCCAAATCAATCATTTCAAATTCTTTCATCATGGAAAGCTTGAATTCCTTCAACATTTCCATATTATTTTCTGTGAAGATAAGATCATCAGCATAAAGACTTACTATAATAAAGCTTCCATCTGATCTTTCTTTTGTGTAAAGAGTGTGCTCATATGGACACTTCTGAAATCCATGCTTCTCAAAGTATAAGTTGATACGACTGTACCAAGCCCTTGGAGATTGTTTAAGGCCATATAATGCTTTATTCAATTTGTAGACTTTGTCTTCTTCTCCTTTCTTCACAAAACCAAGAGGTTGCTCAAGATAAACCTCTTCTTCAAGGATGCCATTTAAGAATGCCGACTTTATATCTATTTGGAATATTTTCCAACTGTTTTAAGCTGCAAGAGATATCATTAGTCTAACAGTTTCAATTCTTGAAACAGGTACAAAGACTTTTGTGTAGTCTTCTCCTTCCTTCTGCTTGTATCCTTTTGCTACAAGTCTTTCTTTGTACTTGTTGGTTGAGCCATCGGGATTCTTCTTGAGTTTGTACACCCATTTCATACCAATGGGTATCTTGTGTGGTGGAAGATCTGTGAGCTCCCACGTATCATTCTTCTCAATAGACTTTATCTCCTCCTTCATTGCTTGCCTCCAAGTTTCTTTCTTATTTGCATCTTCAAATGAAATTGGATCTTCTTCTGCAAAGAAAATAAAATAGACAGTATTATTTGATTCTACTTGCTCAGTTGAGTCATAAAGTTCTTGTATACTTCTCATTTTTTTAGGAGGTCTTTGATGCACATATTCTCTTGGTGGAGTTGGGGATGCACTTTCAGTTTGAGAGACAACTTCTTCACCATCTTATATAAGAGTATGAATTGTACTTGTATCACCTTCATAGGTTGAAGCTTCGTCAAATCGAACATCTCGACTGATTACAATCTTTTTTGTTGCTGGATTGTATAACTTGTAGGCTTTGCTTCTTTCACTATAGCCAACAAATATACACTTTTCTGCTTTGTTATCGAGCTTGGACCTTATAGCATCAGGAATGTGTACATAGGCAATGCTCCCAAAGATTCTTAAGTGTTGAACACTTGGTTTCACTCCGTACCATCCTTCATGAGGTGTGATGTTCTGTAAACTCTTCGTAGGTGATCTGTTTATTAAGTAAACAACACACAAAACAACTTCTGTCCATAGAGCTTTGTCCACCTTCTTTCTACTGAGCATGCATCTCACCATGTCCATAATGGTGCGATTCTTTCTTTCACAAACACCATTTTATTGTGGTGAATATCTGGCAATTAGTTGATGCTTTATTCCATGATCTCTACAGAAATTTTCAAATTCATTTAAAATATATTCACCACTACGATCAGTTCTCAAAGTTTGTATATGAAGGCCAGAAAAATTTTCAACTTCAACTTTGAAATCTTTAAAGGCTTGAAAAGCATCAGATTTTTCTTTGAGAAAATAAGTCCATACTTTTCTTGAGTAATCATCAATGAAGGAGATAAAATATTGATTACCTCCATGAGATGTAACTTGCATTGGTCCACATAAGTCTAAGTGAACAAGTTGAAGTGGTTTCTTGGCTCGACAAGTGGATTGCAACAGAAATGTTGATCTATGAAGCTTCTCGATTTGACAATCTTCACAAACATCATCCGAGGAATAGATTTGAGGCAGCCCTTTGACCATCTTCTTTGCCACTAACTGCTTCAAGCTTCCATAATTCAAATGACCAAACCTGTCTTGCCATAGTTTGGAACTTCTACCATCAATGCTACTGAAACATGACAAGTTAGTGGTCTGTAGTATTAGAGGAAACATATTATTTTCTGCAATAGCAATCTTTGCAACAAGTTGACTGTTCTTTGACAAGAAACAAGCATTATTTTTGAAGTGAATATCAAACCATTTTCTTAAGAGATAACCTGCACTTAGAAGATTGCTTTTTAGTCCTGGGATGTAGTATACATCTCCCATCTTCTCGATACTTCCAGATCTTGTTTTGAAAGCAATTTCACCAATGCCTTCTATTTTGTATGCTCTGTCATCACCAATTTTTACTTGGCCACGGCCAGCTTTTGTTAAGCTTGTAAATAAATTCTTATTTCCTGTCATGCTTGCTAGCACCGCTATCAAGATACTACAAATTATCCAGGTTATCACCATGACAAGCAAGCAACAAAGTGTCTTGATGGTTACCTTGTGCTTCATGAACGTAGCCTGCTTCTTTTTTCCAGCATTCATTGATAGTGTGGCCTGGTTTGTGGCAATGATAGCATTCAAAGTAGCCATGACCTCTTCCTCTTTGATGACCACGACCTCATCCTCTTCGTGAGCCTCTTTGTAAGTATTTGGAGTTGAAGTTGTCTTCTTCTTCATTTTGGTTATTATTGGAATAACCTCTTCCTTTGCCATAAAAATTTGTACTTCGTCCTCGAAAATTATTACCTCTTCCACGTCTACGGTTCTGAGAAGAACCACGGCCTCCTGTAGACGCGACATTGGACTTGAGAGCTTGATCGGGCTGAGAAGAAATACTTTGCGGACATCTTTTGTTAATCCAAAATTCATGAGCTTCTAATTTTCCTTGTAAACTTTCCAAAGACAGAGATGCAAGATCTTTATTTTCTTCAATAGCAACTACAGTATGATCATATTTACTTGGTAGACTTCGAAGAACTTTTTCAACAACTTTTTGAGTTTCTAAAATTTTTCCATTTGAACTCATTTGATTCATAATATAGTTCACTTTTGTAAAATATTCTTCAATCTTTTCATTACCTTTCATTTCTAGCTTCTCAAATTCAGCCCTTAGAGCTTGCAAGCATACCTTTTTTACTTGATCTTGGCTAGAATATGCTATCTCAATAATTGTCCACGCCTCATAGGAGCTTTTTGCCTTGGATATTCTCTCGTAAACTGGAATTTCAATTGTTTGATATATTTGGAAGAGCGCCTTCTTGTCCTTTTGTCTCTTATCCTTCAACAGCATTTATTGTGCTTCGGATAGTTGGCCATTTGCTGGTTGCTCCACTCCTTCTTCAACGGCACTCCATAGATCTTGAGATTCAAGGCATAGCTTCATGAGATTGCTCCAATAGTCATACTTTTCTCCATTGAAGCGAGGCACAAGAGAGACAAGGTTGTTATTTGAGGTGGACATTTTTTGTTGGCTCTGATACCACTTT
This sequence comes from Iris pallida, assembly GCA_029216955.1. Lineage (NCBI taxonomy): Eukaryota > Viridiplantae > Streptophyta > Magnoliopsida > Asparagales > Iridaceae > Iris > Iris pallida. The sequence goes on along the minus strand of JANAVB010018200.1, from coordinate 5,111,660 downwards.
GTAGGATACAAAGAGGATGATATCACAAAAGAGGATATTTGATTTAGTGGACTGAATAAACAACTTTGTTTCTTATTTGATTTTTTTCACTCTCCAACCATTTGCTTACATAGCTATTTATAGGACTCAAGATACATCAAGATGCATTAACAACAATAAACATGACTCTTAGGTTTTCTAGATTCATTTATGCATACAACAATGAACTTTGACTCTTCCTAATGAATTTGACATTCTAGATACATCCATGCATGACAAATTTGGTTTACATCTCCAACATAGAAGACATGACAACCTCATTTTCTTGGTCGATGAAGGTTTTCTACTCTACGGTAGCTGTTTCCAGATCAGTCTCCAATTTTGTATAAGTTTCTTGGAGCTGTTTAATTTGTTCAATAATCTGCACCATTTTTATGGTCACATTCTCCTGTATTGTAACGCGATTCAACCCAACAACATTTAACTGTTCATATTTGTCATTTACTTGGTTAACTTATGGTCGAGGATATCCTTTTTAAAAAATGGATTCCTTTTTGAAACAACAACAATTAATTTGGTATGTTTATCCTGGACGATGGATGTAATATTTCTCCACTATGCTAATACGAGTTCAATTATGCACCATCCTAGGTTGTAACGCCTCAGTCCTAAAATACTTAGGACTAAGTACGTCGATATGCCAGCTGCATACATACGAAGTATACTCCAATATATGGAACATTCGCATGTATACATAAGCTGTAGAATGCAGTAAATCATGAAACTAATCTCATCCACAAATAAAGAAGAAAGAATTTATAATAAACTTATAAACTATTATTTACACAAGTCGTTGGGCGGAGACAGATCCACTACCAACAAAAAGAAGAAAATACATAATAAAGAAATTTGTGGAGAGATGCGAAGACGATCCAAGTGCAATCATCCTCGAAGAAGTAGAGATGATCACGGCCACGACTCGAATACCTGTGAATGACAATAGCACACTTCTGGAGAGATAACCAGATCCTCAGAGAGACGTAACAAGATACAAGAAAATACCATGCCGTATAAACTGTGATATATAATAGAAAAATAAGGGATGCATGCAATATGGTGTCTAACCATACTATAGTGAATATGCAATAAAGAACAATCCTTCACATATGGGCACTCGGGCGGTATAGTAGTGGCATCATCCCTTCCTTCGGGAACCTGTCGTCTCCGTCCATAATGCTTGGTGAACGTCAGAGGGAATCAGTAAGAAAACATCCATAACGCTATTGAACGTCAGAGGGTATCAGTAATAGTAAGGTGAACCTGTGTCTCCAGCGGAGCTTCAGGTACAATAGCAATGAATATGTGGCCCATACGTCAAGGAACTATTCTTCCCACCCCATGCCTAGTGGAGTCACATCCATGACTCATATGACCCTCTAGTAACTGCCAAGTCTACTAACATGCAATTCTATTGGCAGTTACTCCTAACCGTCACACGCCTCATACGTATTGGTGGCCGACCGACTACGCGAGTACGTATCCAATATATGACTCATAATACGTGAAAAATTAGGTGTCAAGACCGTATGAGATATAACAATACCTCATCATCAAATGGGTGGTCACTAGACTAAGTCAATGCAAGAGAATAATAAAAAAAAACGACCAATAGAGTCGCTTGCACCCAAGTGTGACTTGGACGCACAGTTTTATAATAATAACAAATAAGAAATACTGAAAATAACAACTAAAAATAAGAATTACAGAGTAAGGTGGCAAGGTATCTTTCCTGATGTCCGGAGTGAGGTAAGATGATGTCCTGGCGACGAATCAACAACAACGCACAAAGGAGAAGGTGTAGAAACAACTTCGGATGCTGAAAATAGTCTATTATATAATTATAATTAATATAGCACCTATTATATTTATTTAATAGATTCTAAAATTAGGATATGGCATAGATTTTCGTATTAGCTTCCCGAAAAACTAAACGGATCGCATTTTCGTTTTCGGAATCTCCCGAAATTGCAAAAATATTGAAACACGTTTATTTTGGGACACTAGATACTCAAACAGTCTTGCAAAAATCTATACAATAAATTTTGTCTATTAAAATATGTTTCTGGAAATCTTACCTCGATACTCTTCTTTTTAAAAAAATTGGAGGCGAAACGGAGTTCGGAGCTAGGAGATATCGTCGTTCCAAGTTGCTCTTGCTACTAAAAAGCGGAACTGAATTCTGATTACGAATTTTTGAGTTTCTATAGGACTAAAAATAATTTTGAATTATGGTTGATAGGAAGGGAATGTATTGGGTATATATAGGTACTTATTTCAGATTTACCTCCTAAATTAGATAGGATTTGATTTAAATTGATAGTAGTTACTTTGTTATGATATAATATAGATATGAATGTTTTCCTGTTAGACTTAGGATTATGATTAACTTAAAATATAGTTCATATTTATCTAAATTATCTATAACATTATTTAAAATTATTATAGATAATAAATAGAGTTAATATTTATTTAAACAACCTTCATCTAATCTTATTTATACAAGCTGAAATATTTAATACTAAATTGACATTTATTTTATATTATATAAATAGTGTAAAATATAAGTAACATGTAAAAAGTAATAAAAGTTATGAAATAAATCCAAAAATTTTGAGAAAAATTATATAATATAGTTTAGATCCTTAATGTACTAGAAAAATAGCTTTATATATTTTTATACTAAATTCACTGATGAGCACTATACTAAATATATGTAAAATAATACAAATTATAATAAGTCAATAAATAGTTATTTAAAAATTCAAAAATTCTAAAAATATTTATTTTGAAAAAATTTGGGGGTTTACAAAAGTCTTATCTACACAAGGACTAAGAAGAGTTTTAATCCCCCTTAGATTTTTGACTATTTAATTCAAATTGATTTAAAAGTAACTCAATCAAATATAATCCAATGTAGATAGATTCTATCTCTAATTTAAACTATATTTAAATAACTTAAATTTTTTTTCCAACTTAAATCACCATAATTAATTACATATTAAAATCAACCCATATTTAATATACCTTTTTTGAAATAATATATTAATGATAATAATTAATTTCGAAAATACAAATATATATACACTCGCATGCAAAAATAATATTTACAAAAAACTCAGTTTTTCTAAATTACTAGTTATACTAGTACCATAAAATAAAAATGGCCTTTTTTAAATAAAAATAAAGTTTGGCAATCCTCAGCGCGACGCATTTACAACTTCAAGCAATATAAAATATTTATCGTCTATTATTTTGAAATATTTTCTACATCTATATAATTAAAACGTTTTATAAAAATATGTACTTCGCACTTATTCGCACTTGACGAGAAATTTACGAAACACAAACTCGTACGCGACGTACAAATACGAAGTACAAAAATCAATACCATATTTATTAAAAGATCGTAGTAGAAATTTAGGAGTTTTACATAGGTCCTCCAATATTAACTTGAGTTCCCCAGCTACAGATTCATTACCTAGGAAATCTTTAAGTGCTTCAAATAGATGTGAAGCAGGCTTTTCGATCCGAGCAAATGACATATTCTTCTCAATAACGTCCAAGATCCCCTTCTCCAAAGAAGGCTTATACTAGGTGTTGACACAAAGTCACAGTCAACCAAATATTGACTACATTGACTAAATAATATCTGTATAAATTCAATACGACACATGACGTATGCATTCAGTTCAGGACAGACAACAGCTCAGTTTCCGACTCTCAGTGTATTTTCGAGTCTGTACTTTTACATTTTATTGAGTCTAGAAGTATGTACTCTGAGTTATGCTGAGCTCTTGGAACTTAGTCTATAAGCCTACCCAAAATCCCAAGCTCCACCAAAACAAAAATTGCCCACAAGTCCCACTTAGAACCACTCTGTGCTCTGGAGACAGAGTTCGGGCCAAACTCTGCCTCCACACAGAGTTCGGGCCGAACTCTGTCCCCTAGAAATCAGGAACCCTAATTTTAGGGTTAGCTGGTTGCTAGCTGTCCAACGGCCAAATTTTTGAATTTTTCTACCCGAATTCTGGCCGAATTCTGCCTCTAAAAATACTATAAATAGGGCATGAATTCTCTCATTTCAATTCACTCAATCTTCTCTTCTCTTCTCTCCTACAAGCTCAATAAGCCATACCCTTCCTATCTACTAGCCACAAGCCTCCTAAGTCTCGAGTGCTCAGCATCTCTCAGTTAGGATTCTTGTGCAAGAGTGAAGAAGTCGCTTGGATAATTCCAAGCAAATCGCCACTGCGATCCTCTGTTAGAAGTTGACGTGCTCTTCTGAAGAAAAGGCACGGGTTGTAAGCTACTATTTCACAAATAGTGGATTTAATCCTGAGCTAGAGTTCTCAGGCCTGGACTAGTCCTCCACGAGGGAAACCAGGTTAAAATCGCTGTGTTTGCGTATGCTCTTCTGCTCTTCATTTATTTTCCGCACTTTACTCTGATTATTTATTGTTGGTGAAAGAGTTATTTTTAATTGGCTATTTTTCTATATAAACTCTATTCACCCCCCTCTAGAGTTGCCAAACTGTTCTTCAATTGGTATCAGAGCTCTGTTCTCTTTACAAGGACTAACATCCTAAGAGCTGATCCATGGCAACCACACAATCCTTGATTTCCAATCATGGTGAAGGTCAGTCCACTCATAGGCCTCCCCTATTTGATGGAACTAACTACACATATTGGAAAACAAGGATGAGCTTCTATCTTAAGTCTCTAGACTGTGACCTGTGGACTGTCGTCACTGACGGTTACAAAAAGCCCGCCAGGATAGTTGTCGATGGTGACCTCATTGAGAAACCACACGACAAATATTCTGTCGAGGAGAAGAAACAGGCAAGTCTAGATGCTAGGGCTATTAATGCTTTATTCTGTGCTATAGACAGGAATGAGTTCAACAGGGTCTCTACATGCACCACTGCTCATGAAGTATGGAGACTTCTAGAAGTGACGCATGAAGGAACCACACAGGTCAAGGAATCTAAAATAAGCCGTTTCACTCAAGAATACGAAGCCTTCAAGATGAAGCCAAGTGAGACGATCACTCAAATGATCACAAGATTCCTCGACATCATCAATCCTCTATCTTCGCTTGGAAAGCAGTACTCAAACCACGAGAAGATTTGTAAGCTGCTCAGAGGGCTACCAAAGATTTGGAACCCTAAGGTGACAGCCATCATAGAAGGAAACGATCTCACAACAATATCAATGGAGACCTTGATGGGTAAGCTTATGACTCACGAGCTTGACCTCAAGGACTTCGAAGAGCCTGCTCCGAAGACCAGGGAGATCGCACTCAAAGCTCATCAACGAAGAGCTAATCATGATGAGACCGAAGAAGATAACTCGGATGATGAAGACCAAGCTCTCATGGTTCGCAACTTCAGGAAATTCCTTCGCTTCAATCGAAGGAAGAAGGAATCTCAAGAAGACGATGAAGAGGAACCAACTTGTTATGGTTGCAAGAAAACTGGACATGTCCGAAAAGACTGCCCATTCCTGAAGAAGGGCAACCGCTATGAGAAGCCATACAAAAGGAACTCATCAAAGAAATATGCCAACACAGGCATCTGGCATGAAAGTGAAGCGAGTGACTCTGAGGAAGAAAAGGACTCTCCTCAAGATACAGCAAATGTGTGCCTGATGGCAACTTCCAACAAGGTATCTAACGAAACTCTGGATGACTTCTCTTTTGATGAACTTGGCGATGCTTTCACTGATTTACTCGATGATCATAAAAAGGTCATCGGTAAATATAAACATGCCAAGGACAAAATCAAAAGTCTAGAAGATGAGATACAAAGAATTTCTTTACTTCTTGATAATGTTAGAAACACATCACCCACTAATGACACTGATGAAGTATCCAAGCTTAAATTAAGCTTACATGATGCTGAAGCACGTATTGAGCAACAAACTCAAGAAATCACTACTCTTAACACGTTGCTTGCTGAAGAAAAGAGTAGACACAAGATTTCCATGACTAAGATTTATGGCTTAAATATTAAGGTTGATGAACTGCAAGCTGTTTCTAAAAGATTAGAAACCAAATTGGGTAAACAGGTTGTTCAACCTCAAACCCAATCACATGGGCACAACACCACTCCTGCTAGTCAACCACGTCATTCTCATGCAGCACATAAACATGCATTTATATACACAAACTTTCACAAACCACGTGCACGTAAGAACAATTCTCACTCAGTACACACTCATCATGCACAAAGACACAATCAACATCACTCCACACATAAAAATCATCATGCCATACCATATAGACAAAATCATCATACAATGCCATATAGACAAGGTCTTCATATACCATATAGACAAAATCATCATGCCATGCCATCTAGACAATATCAGCAAGTCACACATCATAGACAATACCATCATTCTATGCCTCATAGACACCATCACCATGCCACTTATTCCATGCATAATCATCTTCACCATGCTAACTCTTCACATCATGTCCATCCTCATCCTGTTGATTATAGATATTACTCTCATGCTCCTAGTATAAATAAGAATGCTATCTGTACTTATTGTGGATTACATGGACACATCTCACCACAGTGCAGAGTTAGAAGACTTGTAGATAAAAGGATATATGCTTGGTTCCCAAAGACTAACTTTTCAGGACCCTCAAGAACTCGGGTACCAAAGGTCACATCTACTCTTGATGTAGGTGGACCTTCCCTCCTCAACTGAAAGTAAGTGGATTCTCGATAGTGGATGCTCGCGACATATGACGGGAGACACAAATCTTTTTGCATCACTATCGATGAAGAGAGAAGGATACGTATCCTTCGGTAACAATCTCAAAGGGCACATTATAGGTAATGGTATCATTGGTCATCCTCCTTCTCCTGTAATAAAGGATGTCTGCCTAGTGACCGAGTTAAAGCATAACCTGCTCAGCATTAGTCATCTTGCTGATCATGGATATGATATTAACTTTGGACAAAACAGTTGCTACATCTATGATAGGTCAACAGGAGACATTGCGTTTGAAGGGAAAAGAGAGGACAACATCTACATTTTCTATCTTTCTATAAATACTAACAATACAGGTAGATGTCTATATGCCCACAAAGACGAACGACTACTTTGGCACCAGCGTCTTGGTCATGCCAACATGGATGCTATATCCAGGCTTTCCACCAAGAAGCTAGTGAGAGGATTGCCTGACATCACGTTCAAAAAGGACACGGTATGTGCCGAATGTGAACTAAATAAGGCAACTAAATCCTCATTTCATTCTATCAACTCTGTAAGTACTACTAGACCCTTGCAACTACTTCATATAGATTTATTTGGTCCTAGTAGAATAGCTAGCCTTGGAGGCAAACTTTATGCATTTGTTATTGTTGATAATTTTTCGAGATTTACATAGGTTTTCTTTCTCGCTAATAAGAGCGATGCTATTTCTGCTTTCAAAATTTTTGTAAAGAAAGTTCAAAACGAAAAAGGCTACATGATTACTCGAATCCGAAGTGATCATGGAGGCGAATTCGTAAATTATGATTTTGAAAGTTTTTGTAATACAAATGGTTTTGATCATGAATTTTCTTGTCCTAGAACTCCTCAACAAAATGGTGTTGTGGAGCGGAAGAATAGGACTCTTGGCGATATGGCTAGAGTCATGTTGAATAAATTTTCTCTTCCGAAATATTTTTGGGCAGAGGCTGTAAGTACAGCATGCCACATTTTGAATAGGGTGCTTATTCGTCCCATTACGAAGAAAACACCCTATGAGCTTTGGTTTGGGAGAACCCCCAATGTTTCGTATTTTAAAGTTTTTGGTTGTAGATGTTTTATCCTTAACACCAAAGACAACTTAGGCAAATTTGATGCCAAAGCTGACGATGGTATCTTTCTTGGTTATGCCGCCAAGAGTAAGGGATATAGAGTTTTCAACAAACGCTCACTTATTGTGGAGGAGTCAACTAATGTGACTTTTGATGAAGATAACAGTGCAGTAAGCGCTCTTGATGATGATGTTGAGCCATCAATTTCTACTCCAATGAACACTTCAACTGAAACTAATTCTCTGGAGGGTTTGCCTAAGAAATTCTCTTTCAAACCTTCTCATCCAGAAAATTTAGTTATAGGAGAAGTTTCACGTGGAGTAACTACTAGATCATCACTAAGAGACTCCGTTGCTAGCACTGCCTTCATTTCACAAGTAGAGCCTAAAAACATTTCTGAAGCTTTTAATGATGAATTTTGGATTTCTGCTATGCAAGAAGAACTCAACCAATTTGAGAGGAGCCAAGTATGGGAACTAGTTCCTAGACCGGCTAATCACTCAATAATTGGTACCAAATGGGTGTTTAGAAACAAAGTAAATGAAGATGGTTCAGTCACTCGTAACAAAGCCCGTCTAGTAGCTCAAGGATACAATCAAGAGGAAGGTATCGACTACGATGAGACATATGCTCCTGTTGCTAGACTAGAATCCATTCGGATGCTTTGTGCTTTTGCCAATCATCAGAACTTTAAATTATTTCAAATGGATGTTAAAAGTGCTTTCTTGAATGGCTTTATTAAGAAGGAAGTTTATGTCAAACAACCCCCTGGCTTTGAAAATCACAAATTTCTCGACCACGTGTTCAAGCTGAAGAAAGCGCTTTATGGCCTTAAACAAGCCCCCAGAGCTTGGTATGAAAGGCTAAGCAGTTTCTTGCTTGAGAAAGGTTTTTCAAAAGGGAAAATTGACACTACACTGTTTATCAAATCTTTCAAAGACACCATTCTATTAATTCAGATTTATGTTGATGATATTAGTTTTGGGTCTACTGATGAAACTCTTTGTCAAGAATTTGCCAAGTGTATGCAGACGAAATTTGAGATGAGCTTGATGGGAGAGCTCAACTATTTTCTTGGTCTGCAAGTAAAACAACTGGCTAATGGAACTTTCATCTGCCAATCAAAGTACACCAAGGACATGCTGAAGAAGTTCGATCTTGACAACATCAAACCAATCAGCACGCCAATGGCTACTTCAACCAAACTCGAACCAGATGAGAGTGGCAAACCTGTTGATCAACGTAAGTATCGAGGTATGATAGGCAGCTTACTTTATCTAACTGCTAGTCGTCCCGATATCATGTTCAGTGTTTGCCTATGTGCTAGATATCAAGCTAATCCTAAGGAATCACACATGACCGCGGTTAAGCGTATCTTTAGATACCTTAAGGGTACGGTTACAGTGGGCCTATGGTATCCCAAGTCAACATTATTTGATCTTATTGGTTACTCCGATGCTGACTTCGCTGGATGCAAGGTCGACCGTAAAAGTACGAGCGGCACGTGTCATTTATTAGGAAAAGCTTTAGTCTCCTGGTTTAGCAAGAAGCAGAACTCTGTTGCACTATCCACAACAGAAGCTGAATACATAGCAGCTGGGCGTTGTTGTGCACAAATTCTGTGGATGAAGCAAACCCTTGAAGACTATAAGTTATCTTTCATACATATTCCTATATTCTGTGACAATACTAGTGCAATCAATTTGACTAAGAACCCTGTCTGCCACTCACGCACTAAACACATTGAAATCAGACACCACTTTTTGCGTAATCATCAGCAAAATGGCACGATTAACTTAGAATTTATTGATACTGATCATCAGCTGGCAGATTTCTTTACTAAGCCACTATCCGAAGAGCGCTTCAATTTTCTTTGTCGTGAACTTGGAATTTTAGATGAAGCAGTTATAAATTGAAACTCACCTGCGTAAATATCGAGTATATTATGATTCTTTTACGAAGAATTTGGTATGGGTACAAGCCGAAAGGGTCCTTCTGACAACAAGGCATAAAAGCCTAAGCGACACGGTGCACTAGTCCTCAGGACTACCGCTAGCTGGGATCTGGCCCCTGCAGCTAACCCATGGCAAATTTGGACTATTGAACCACAGTATATGTCCTTATTTATTATATGGCTCGTTTTCGATTTAATATTGCCTAATTGATATTTTCTAAAGTTCATTCTGTTTTCTGAGTACCTCTCTATCTATTTCTTTAAATTCAACACTCTTTGTTGTCCTCAACTATCTTTTGTTTAACTCTTAAACATTTTTTTCATGTCCTTTGCTTGTTTTCAGTTCTGGACCATTGATCCAGAACTCGGGCCGAACTCTGCCCCTATCAGAGTTCGGGCCGAGTTCGGTTCTTAGGTTCCAGAGTCGGGATCTGGTTCTGCCGTTGGATCAATTCTAATCCAATGGTCAATATTTCACCCGACCAAAGACCAAGCCCTACTTTATTTCGGGATTCCCTCTCTTTCCTCCCATATTTCCTTCTTCTCCACCTCTTCCATCTTCTTCCTTCCAAACCCTAACCCTAGTTCTTGATATAGAGGGCTCTATTTCTTCTCAAAATCAAGGGAAAGGGGGTTTTTTCAACATTCTCTTCAACTGTTTAGCATTCTTTTCAGGTATATCTCTCTTTTTCTATCATTTCCAAGTTCTCCTCTTTTATTTCAAATGGCATCTCGCTTGTCCAAACGAGGGAGAAGGACTCGACATGAGGGTGCTTCCTCTTCGGTTCCTCCTCCTCCGATTGAACAAGTAGTTGAACAACACCCCATTCATCCGTTGTTCAATCTGCCGCATCCCGATGACCCTAACACTTACGACGAACGTTTATTTGTATCGCTAGAAGCCTCAAATGAATGGTTTAGCGATTTTAGAACTCGTCCGGTGTTTGGGGGCCATCCCATAAATTTCACTATATTTTCACAATATGAGTCATTATTCCGTGATCTTTGTTTGGATGAACTTGTTGCTTCAAATTCTGTCATCTACCATAGTGCAATTCAAATATTCTACTGTAATCTGACTCACGATGCAACCCACATCTATTCCCGGGTTGCTGGCATTAACATTGCCTTCAATGATTCTGTGTTGGAAGACTTTCTTGCTCTCCCGGATCTTGATGTGTGGGACAAGCTTGTGGAAGCACGTCAACTTCAATTTGTTGGCGATACTTCCCTTGAAGGATTCAAGGAGGATTTATGTGCTCCTAACGTAAGTCCTCGCAAGCTAAAGGCCAAGCATCTCACCCTCTACTTTTATGAACTTCATCGCATCGTGTTCAATACTATCTTGCCCAAGGCTGGCTCAACAGATGAAGTCACTTATCTTGAGATCTCTGCCTTATATCATCTCCACTATCGTATTCCATTCAACTTTCCACGGACTATGATGGATTGGATGATCAACTGTCGGAAGAAACCAAGAGCTTTGGTTTATCCTCTCTATCTTTCTTTAGTTTTTTGTGCTTTCATCATTCCTATCCATGATTGTCCGTTTCTGCCTGTACCTGCCTTTCTATCCAAAGCACGACGCCTTTAGCCTATTGCTGCTTCTGAGTCATCTGAGCATTCTGCTGATGAGGAGCCTGACGCCCCTCCTTTTGGTCAGGATGCACCTCCTCCTCCTGCCACTCTTGAGTCTCTTCAGACTATGCTTCACGATCGTTTTGCCATTGAGGATGATCGCTGGATGCAGCAGGATTACCGTACCACCTTGCAGATCAGTGCCCTTGGGAACTCTCTACATGATATGCGGTATTCGCTTGCTCGTCATCCTGATCTGCATGTGCCTATTGACCGGGATCCAGATCGCGTGGGTCATCGTATAGACGATCCGTGGGTCATGAGGTATATGGATCCTGATGATGCTTTTGTGGACCCTCGTCGCTCATTCCATGGTCCTTCAGATGTTCCAGGACCTTCTCATGCTCCATGATGGAGATTGGCTTGATATGCTGCTGCCACTGCTGATGGTCTTAGTTGCCTTTTGATTTTAGTTATTTCAGTTTGTTATGGATTTATGAACTGGATTTATGTCTTCAAACCCTGATGATGTGCTGGTTGGTGGATAACATTTTATGCTATTTTTCGTAGTTTTACTTTATGTTAGTGACTTGTTTTATTAGTATTATACTGTTTCTTCTCTGCTTGGTGTGGTTGGATTACTTTTCATTATCTATACTGCTATTTCCATGCTTTTCCTTATGCAGTCTATATGATCCTTTATATTGCTAACTGCCAAAAGGGGGAAAAATATGTATATCTGTCTGTGCTTGTGTTTGCTTTTGGGAAAATATTTTTATCAGGCCACAGGTTCTATGCATTATTTACGGGGGAGAGCTATTGATTCTAGCTCGGCACCGTTCACTGATTACGGGGGAGCCATCTTATTCTAGCTCGGCATTGTTTATGGGGGAGCTGTGTTTTAACCAACTGTGTCCAGGTATGAATATTGAAATATACATTTATTATTTTGTCAATTATCAATATGGGGGAGATTGTTGACACAAAGTCACAGTCAACCAAATATTTACTACATTGACTAAATAATATCTGTATAAATTCAATACGACACACGACGTATGCATTCAGTTCAGGACAGACAACAGCTCAGTTTCCGACTCTCAGTGTATTTTCGAGTCTGTACTTTTACATTTTATTGAGTCTAGAAGTATGTACTCTGAGTTATGCTGAGCTCTTGGAACTTAGTCTATAAGCCTACCCAAAATCCCAAGCTCCACCAAAACAAAAATTGCCCACAAGTCCCACTTAGAACCACTCTGTGCTCTGGAGACAGAGTTCGGGCCGAACTCTGCCTCCACACAGAGTTCGGGCCGAACTCTGTCCCCTAGAAATCAAGAACCCTAATTTTAGGGTTAGCTGGTTGCTAGCTGTCCAACGGCCAAATTTTTGAATTTTTCTACCAGAATTCTGGCCGAATTCTGCCTCTAAAAACACTATAAATAGGGCATGAATTCTCTCATTTCAATTCACTCAATCTTCTCTTCTCTTCTCTCCTACAAGCTCAATAAGCCATACCCTTCCTATCTACTAGCCATAAGCCTCCTAAGTCTCGAGTGCTCAGCATCTCTCAGTTAGGATTCTTGTGCAAGAGTGAAGAAGTCGCTTGGACAATTCCAAGCAAATCGCCACTGCGATCCTCTGTTAGAAGTTGACGTGCTCTTCTGAAGAAAAGACACGGGTTGTAAGCTACTATTTCATAAATAGTGGATTTAATCCTGAGCTAGAGTTCTCAGGCCTGGACTAGTCCTCCACGAGGGAAACCAGGTTAAAATCGCTGTGTTTGCGTATGCTCTTCTGCTCTTCATTTATTTTCCGCACTTTACTTTGATTATTTATTGTTGGTGAAAGAGTTATTTTTAATTGGCTATTTTTCTATATAAACTCTATTCACCCCCCTCTAGAGTTGCCAAACTGTTCTTCACTAGGGATCTTCGCTACTTCATTTATCTGGGCTAGTGTTGACGACATCATTGGTGTCAAAGCTGATAAGGACCTGACCACAGATGAGGTTGGTCGCTGGGCTATAACAAAAACAGTTTTCATAAAAGAAAACTTTGTTAGGATGGACCTTGAAAATGAATACTTCCATTTTTTTCGTACATATACGTATTATACATGTGGTAGTGGACAGAGGCGGATGGACCTTGAAAATGAATACTTCCATTTTTTCGTACATATACGTATTATACATGTGGTAGTGGACAGAGGCGTGATGATTGTTTGCATCTTATTTACTTGACTACTCATAGCAGCTTGTTCACTGGCCAGATTCCTTTCAGTTATTTTCTTTCTAGCAACCTACATCGATTCGCTATCAGGAGGTTCTTTAACTCTAGTCTCAGATAGACCAAGTGTAGACTCAGGCTTTTCAGCCTCTACAACCCTATATTCTTGAGCAATCTTCTCTCCCTCAACGGGATTCTCAACAAACTCTTCTCTTGACACCTCTATAAAATTGAGCTGACTCATTGATATCCTCATAAGATGTATGGAAATCAAAGAAACAAGATTTCATCTCTTGTGAAGTTTGAGAACAATGTACCCGAGGGAGTCACTAATGCATCAATAACCGTTCCAACTTCAGACATATTATCCAATGAAATATCGTAAAGGAAATTTTGAGGTCGAATATGTTCTTCAGAACATACCCCTCCACCAGTCTAGCTTCATCATCATCCACAACAATATCATCAACATTGTCCCAATCGTTAAGATTAGTGTCTCCTTTTGGTATCATCTCAGAAGATGAGTCAACTATTTGTACGTTCGTCGATTGGGGAAGGCACCTTGGTTTTTTTTCCTTGCTAGTTCTCTTGGTAACCATTTTGGGCTTCTACATAGTTTTAGGACATGTGGTTACAAAATAAAGAGGTTTTACAGATATGGCTATCACATTTTGGATAGGGTTTACCTCAGGAGTGGTCAAGGCCATATTTTATGCTTCGTCCCTCACTGAGGACTTTCTGGCGGGTCTCTTCTTTGGGGTAGCGCTTGGTGTCACGACCCGCATCCAATATTTGGGCATGAACCGTGTACACGCCTAGCCTACGCCGCAGATTCGGCGGTAGAACGCTGTAACAATATGATGAACAACCACGCAATAAAAATATATCACAAAGGAAATCTAGCAACTCTATGTCTCAACTCAGCATCAAATAGATATAAATAGAATCGTCTCACAATGTATGAAATCTAAAATCAAAGTAATCTCAACTACATGTTTCAAGACAACTCAAATATCCAATACAAGGTCTCAGCACTAATCTAAAATATCTAAGATAGCACAACAGGATCAGATGCTGCATACTCCTCCTAATAAGCAAAGTCTTTCTCTAACACATCTTCCAAGTACGGGCAATACTGGTCAAGACACACGATCTCATCGCTATCTCCTAAAATTTATTTGGTTACCCAGTCAGGATGGAACGAGTACAATTCACTGAATGCAGTTCCAATATAAAAAAATGACTATACAACAGAGGTTAGCCTTTAGACATATGATTCATAAAAACAAATGAAGAAAAACAGAATAAACTGAATACCGAAAGCAGTAAATGAAAAACAGAAAATACTCACCGATTGACAGACTGAAATACCTTTGATATGTGATCGGTCTCGGGACAATTACACGACACTGTCTACACTGTATATAAAGTTATATTATCTACACTGTATAAAGTTACACTATCTACACTGAATAATGCAATAGAAATCACTGTCTACAATGTATATAAGGTCAGATCACATATCTTTGGTACTTCACCTCCCCCGACATCACAAAGAATAAAATCAACATAAAGACTGAAATCACATCTTTATCGACTAACAATGATGCATAGTAAAGATCAATACTGAAAACAAATAATAAACTGTACTTGCCTAGCTTTCCGGGCTGCTGGCACTGGTCAGTGTCCAAATCGAGATCCGAGGAACCTATTTAATGAATCACAGAGTCAAGACACAATTTGATATGAAAGACCTGTGTTTTATCTATAAATTCACTTTATTGGTTTTTGTATCCTAATCCTTATCCTAATAGTCTACTTGTTGATGGTTTATACCCCTTGTGTGGACTTACTTGCATATAGGCTCATCTACCCGGTATGGGATCTATGTGAATCATTTAGCATGAGCTTTCATCCCAAGGAACATGTATGTCTAACAACCTTACTAACTGGTTATAGGAAACATAGTGTTCCCATAGTTGCATCCATGTGGTAACAGGATTTTGTATGCCAAAATCAAAAGGATAATACATACATTCTAGGCTTCATCTATTTGCTGATACCAAAATCGATTTACCCTTTAACTGAATTATCTTATGCCTAGTTTTCTGTCCTAACAGCAATATTGGACTCCTGTCCTCTTATCCTTAGTTTCTGTACCTGAGGTAAAAGGCCTCTTAATGGCATGGCTACCCTTTCTAGGTTGGTCAATACCCACACTCTATTGTCACCCCTGCGTATTCCATATGGCCCTGGTACATGTGTTTGCAGTTCACGCTTGTAGGATTCACCAAAGATGGTTTCATGTTTCTATACTATGTCCTAATGTCTGTTACTCAAATTCCTTGTCTGCTCATACCCGAGTCTTACTCCTCCAGTGTCTGTGCACTTGATTCTCATATAACCCCTGGCCTGGCCACATACCCATACTGTCTATATTCTCTATAGAAGACTGGTTCTTAGGCCAAGCTCTACATCCTCAATGCTACTTATTGGCAAGTGCCAGGATGTGGTCTGTTGAGTTAGCAGGGTAGGCTAGGACACAACAGACCAATATGATGATACCTGGGTCTTAAGACTCTTGTGTGTGCTCCTCTACACTGACCTATCTGAACTTAAGGGTACTTCAGTGATGGTAAAACTCACTGGTTGCAATGTCCTGCCTTCTTAGCTAATTACTTCCATCAATGGTTATCAGTCCTTCATAGCTTGGTATCCTGTTTGATACATGAGCTTGCAACCTGTGCAACCCTTCCTAGGTTACTCTAGGTTACTAGCTGGTGCCACCAACCCATCATAGAGTTCAGTGGTCTCTAGGAAATCTAACCTATCAACTAGCCTAGGATTCTCTTGGTGTTCCCAAGCCTATGGTCGTTTACTGTGACCATTAACTTTGGTGTGTACCACCCTTCACCAACTGAACCAGGGTAAAGCAACCCCAGAACGATTTTGTGTATCCTTATTGAATAGGACTACCATTTACCTATCATTCACTACTGATCGATTTTCAATACTTTGGTGATCCTCAAATAATTGCCCTAAGAAAAATCAGTAACCTACATACTATTGGTACTCAGTTTCCCCCACCCTTCACTGCTATGCAATCCTGACTTCCCTGTGTTTATGAGGGACACCCTCCCTACACTTAGGTAGCTGTTCCCTTAAGTCTGCCAACACTCTTTAGATATTAAGGGCTGTCACTTGACCTTTCCTAGGGCCCAGCTAAGCCTACCTAGTAATGTGGTATTGTCAGACCTAGTGTACCCCTTCCTAGTACTGTAGCAATAACATACACATACTCAATTTCAGATTTAGACTTTATGCAGGGAAACTACTTCTTGCCCTATAGTCCATAGCCCCTGCCTTGTATTGGGTTTATGATGGCATCCCCTGGTGGTATGCCTGATGCTCGAGACCTGACCCTGTTATCGGTATACAACTGATACTGCCTATGTTTTTATCAACATTAAGGATTCACTTTCCTGTATTACCTAGGGGTCATATACCCTGTTGTGAAGATCCCTATAGGTAGTAGTTAGTGTTGGTCATGGAGTAGTTTGGAGTTGTGTCTAAACTGATCCTGGATACTCCAGGGGTATCACAGGTTTCATGATTTGGTAAGAATGTAGTAGGGGATGGTGCAGGGTGTCTCATGGGTGAATCACCATAGTGGTACAAGGTACTGCCTAGGTCTCTATGTGTATGGACTTCCTGTCAAACATAGATGGCAAGCCTGACATGATGTCTTAATGTGTATGGAGGCTCAGGTTCCTATAGACGATCTCTGTTATTCGATTTTCTAGCCTACCCCCGGTTCAATACTAATGAAATTCTCTTAGGCATTGTTTCGAATATTAGGTATGATCAGATGGACAAGGGAGTGATGAGGAATACCTGTGTTACAACTCGCAGAGATGGGATGGATCCACAGGCCTCCTCTGTTGTTGCTCTTGAGAGGTGATCGAAAGGTCTATTTAGGGTTTGTAAGGGGAAACGTAGGAGAATCATCATGTATATATATACATAGGTGATATGGATGGGATCGAAGGAAGCTTAGGGAGATTTAAATTATTTGAATTGATCCTGTGCTTATTTAATGGTGCTGGAGAACAAAATCTCAGTGTTCGATTTGAATCAGGAATATGGGTTATATCCTGAAGAAGTTTTAAATTCGAAAAATTAACAATATGGCCCATGTACAATCTTCCTTTACAAAGAAGCCCCTTTTCCAATACCTATATTTACATATATATGTGTATAGAAAACAGGTGTCTAGTTTAAAATGGTAATTAAATAAGTAATAATAATTAATAAATTTTTTAATATGATGGAAATTGATCAAGGGGTTTACAAGTCTACCCCCCTAGATTAGTTTCGTCCTCAAAATTTAGCTGAAAAATGCAGTGTGGAAACGTACCTCAGTCCTCAAAGAGGTATGGATAACGCTCGCGCATCTCGTCTTCTCTCTCCCATGTGGACTCGCCCGGGGAGTGGTGTCTCCACGCGACGCGAACCAAGGGAATCACTTGATTCCTCAGCACCTTCTCTCTGCGGTCCAAGATTTCCACTGGCTGCTCCTGGTAACTGAGACTCAGTCCTACCTCGATATCTGAATGGTCCTAGACATGACTGGGTCTGCCACGTATCGTCGCAGCTGGGATTCGTGGAACACGTTGTGCATTCCTTCCAATACAGGCGGTAAGACTAATCGGTATGCTACTGCACCGATTTTTTTGAGGATCTCAAATGGCCCAATGAAACGTGGGCTGAGTTTACCGCCTTTACCGAAACGGATAGTGCCATGTGTCGAAATTTTTTTCAAAAACACCAAGTCGCCAACCTATAACATAAAATTATCACCACAAATCTATAATTAACACGTAATTTATACTAAAGGAATTCCATACCTCCAACTCCAACGGTCTACGGTGACTGTCGGCCCAGTGCTTCTGCCTGTCCTGAGCCATACGAAGCCGCTCTCTAATCATCTTGACTTTCTCCGTAGCATCTACTACCATCTTCGGTCCCAACAGTGCGCGCTCTCCCACATCATTTTAAGACAGCGGGGTACGACATTTTTGACCATACAACGCCTCGAAAGGGGACATCTCAATACTAGCTTGGTAGCTGTTGTTATAGAAGAACTCCACGAGAAGAAGGTGGCCCTCTCATGAGCTGCTAAAGTCTAGCACGCATGTCCGTAACATATCCTCGAGCGTCTGAATGGTCCGCTCTGACTGTCCATCTGTCTGCGGATGATAGGCGGTACTGAACTTGAGCGTTGTGCCCAAGCTGGTCTGTAGTCTCCTCTAAAAGTGGGACGTGAACCTGCTGTCACGGTTTGACATGGTACTCACTGGAACCTCGTGCAACCGGACTATCTGCTTCACATAGAGCTCCGCCAACTTCTTCGTAGATAACCCCACTTTAAATGGTATAAAGTGGGCCGATTTGGTCAACCTATCAATGATGACCCAAATCGCATCCTTTCCGCCCGATGACCGTGGAAGACCGGAAACAAAATCCATAGTGATGTGTTCCCACTTCCACTCGGGTATCGGTAGCGGCTGCAATAATCCTCTTGGTCTCTGCCTCTTGGCTTTGACCTGCTGACATATGAGGCACCTAGAAACAAAACGGGCCACTTTTCGTTTCATACCGTACCACCACACGTGGTTGCTCAGATCCTTGTACATCTTATTGGCTCCCGGATGTAGAGAATACTAGAAACGGTGTACCTCTTGCATAACTTCTTCTCTAAGCTCTCCACTAGGTACACAAAGTCTCGTCCTGTGCATCAACGAACCATCCTCTGCAATAGTGAAATCATCTAGCAATCCAGCTCGTGCTTGTGCTATGATGCTCTTCAGCTGCTCATCCTGGTGCTGTGCCTCCCGAATCCTGTCCATCAGTCCTGACTGAATCTGCATGCCCATCATCTGTATCTCGGCTCCTGGAATGACGATCTCGATGTCCAAACTCTCCAAATTCGCTAATAAGTGGCGATCTCGAGTCAAGCACATTGCTACGGGATACCTGCTTAAAGCATCCGCAACAACGTTGGCTTTTCCCGGATGATACTGTAGAGAAATATCATAGCCACTCATCAGCTCAAGCCATCTGCGCTGCCTCATGTTCAACTCCTTTTGTGTGAAGACGTACTTCAATCTTTTGTGGTCAGTGAAGATTTCAACTCGCTCTCCATACAAATAATGTCTCCACAGCTTCAAGGCAAAGATCACGGCTGCCAAATCTAGGTCGTGAGTGGGATAGTTCTTCTCATGCGGTCTAAACTATCGAGATGCATAGGCTATCACTATCTTGTTCTGCTCTAGGACACAACCCAGTCCCTTGCCTGAGGCATCACTATAAATGGTAAAACCTCCTGATCCTGAAGGCAAGGCTAAGATAGGGGCTGTCGTCAGTCTCTTCTTCAATTCATCGAATGCAGCCTGGCAGTCCTCCGTCCATACGAACTCTACATCCTTTCGAGTGAGCCTAGTGAGCGGCTTTGCAATCCGAGCGAAGTCCTGTACGAACTTTCGATAATACCCTGCTAATCCCAAGTAGCTTCGTATCTCTGCCACCGTAGTCGGAGTAGTCCATGCTTCCACAGCTGTAATCTTCTTCGAATCGACGGATAAACTATCGCCAGTCACTACATGACCAAGGAACCCTACCTTGTCCAAGAAAAACTCGCATTTCGAGAGTTTTTCATAGAGCTTCTCCTTCCTGAGGGTCTCTAGCATGATCCTCAGATATTCCTCGTGCTCCTCCAGTGTTTTCGAATAAATGAGTATGTCATCGATAAACACCACTACGAACTTTTCAAGGTATGGATGGAATACCTTGTTCATCAAGTTCATAAAGACTACCGGGGCATTAGTCAATCCGAACGGCATCACCATAAACTCTTATTGTCCGTACTTAGTCAGGAAGGCAGTCTTCGGTATATCTTCTTTTTCACCTTCAGCTGATGGTACCCCGACCTCAAATCTATCTTTGAGAATACCTGCATGCCACTTAGCTGATCGAAAAGATCGTCTATCCTCGGCAGTAGATACTTGTTCTTGATAGTATGGTTATTCAAGGTTCGATAGTCGATACACATTCGCACCGTACCATCTTTCTTCGGTACAAAGAGGACAGGGGATCCCCATGGTGACGAACTCTCTCTGATGAACCCCTTCTCTAACAATTCATCGATCTGCTTCTTTAATTCTTCAGCCTCCTTATTGTTGATCTGATACACCGGTTGCGCCTTTGGTACTGCGCCTGGTACTAGATCAATGGCAAACTCGATGTCTCTGTCTGGTGGCAATCCCGACAAGTCTTTCAAAAAAACATCCATGAACTCCGTGATGATGGGATGCGGTGCCTCTCCCTCCTGAATCATCGCTCCGCAAAAGCCTTCACTTTGCTGCTCTATTGCTCCTCTGGCGAACTCGAATGCAGACTCTCCGGGTGGACTGAATACCACACATCCTCGGTGGCAGTCTATACTGCCAAAGTTCTTACTCAACCAATCCATACCGAGGACGATGTCAAAACTCGACATTGGTATTACGAGTAAGTTGGCGCACAACTCTCTACCTCCTAAAGTGATGCGTCGCCTCATGCAAATATCCTTGACTAGGATAACACCTCCGCCTGTCATAATCTTGCAACTACCACCCAAGGGTACAGATGCTATACTATGCTTGAATACAAAAGCTACAGAGATAAAACTATAGGATGCACCAGAATCAAACGAAGCTATAGCAAAAAAGGAATCGAGAAGTATGAAACCTGCTATCACATCCGGTGTAGGCTCGGGCTCCTCAATAGCCATAGCAAAAGCTCGGCCCTGCTGGGGTGCTCCTCTCTGCTGGTGCTGTGCGAATCGCTGCTGCTGAGTGGGTAGCAGTGGACCTCACGGCTATGTGGCGGCTGGTCCTCTCTGCAATGGAGCTGACTTACGTCTTGCTCGGTTGGGAGCCACTGTATAATCCTTCAGCTGGTGTGAAGGTGATCCGCAGTATAAATACGATCCAAGTCTCTGTCTGCAGTTGTCCCAAATGTGTCCGATCCTTCCGCAAAATGTACAATGTAGGGCCTGCTGGAACTGCCTCTGTGGCTGCTGTGTCTGAGCTCTAGCTGGGCGTCGATGTTGCTGATGTATTAGGGCTCTACCAGTGGGCTGGAAGGGTTACTGGTGCTGGAAGGTCCTTGGCTGCACCTGAGGATGCTTCGCCCGTGTGGGTGGATGGTTGCCTCCGTCGAAAGTGTCTCGACTCCTCTTCGGCCTGTAACTCAGTTCTTCTTCTATTGCCTGGGCGACCTCCAGAATCTCCTTATAGGTAGTAGCTTGGCTGATGGCGATAGCTAAACGGATCTCGTGCGATAATCCCTTTCTGAATCTTCTGGCCTTGCTCTCCGGGGTGTTGACCAAACTCTCCGCGAAGTGACTAAGGCGAGAAAATTCTGCAGTGTACTCATCAACGGTGAGATTCCTCTGCTCCAAGTGCTCGAACTGGCTCACCAATGCCTCTCACACTACGTCGGGGTAGAATTTCTTCTTGAATAATCACTTAATTTTTTCCAAGTCACATCTGGGCAGCAAATCGTGGCTCACCTTGGTACCACGTTCGTGCGATGTCGAAGAGTTGTCCACTAGCTGACTCCACCTTAAGATCTTCCACGACGCGAGCCATCCTCAGGTACCGCTCTACGTTTTCCAACCACTCATCAGCGTAGATAATACCCTCGGTCCTATGGAACTCTCTGGGACTAAGGTCCATGAAGTTCTTGGACGTCCTAGGGCGCTGCTGGTGGGCCTCCCTTTGTTGAAGGGCCTCTCGCAAGGTATCACGAAAGATATTGGCCTGCTGTTGGAAAATACCGAAGAGTGTAATATTGTCCAGTACTGGTGGCAGGGGCAGTGTAGGTGCCGGGTACATCACTGGAGCTGAGTATATAGCAGGTGCTGGGTACATATAGGGTACCTGCTGCATCATCGGAGCTGGATACATGGCTGGTGCTGGATGCATCGTAGGTGGTGGATAAATCGCTGGTACCGAGTGCATGGTAGTAGAACGGGTGCTGGAGGAGGGATGGGTGCTGGCACCGGAGTCTGCGGAGGAAACTGCGTTGTCGGTGGAATGTCATCCCTACGAAATCTCGAGTACTGTGGCTGGCCCGGATCGTCCTGGTGAGTAAGCTGGCCTTCCTGCGTCGGTGGAGTCCCGTAGGTGAAAAACCCGCCAACTGCCGGTGGAGTGTTCAATGCAGCGAGTCCATTGGTTGAAAATAAAAAAATCATTAGACGATAGAAAGATTCAAACGAGATGCATAAGAGTACTTGAAATCGAATATAGAAGTCAATGATGCAATTTCACTCACAGAGACAGTCCTTAGGTCCCTATTCCTAGTCCTAGTCACAGGCCTGCAGTAGTACGACTAACCTAAGTACTACCACGGTTTTGCTATCCTTGCAAAACGTCGACCTACATAGGCCACCATAAAAATATATCACGACCCACACCCAATATTTGGGCATGAACCGTGTACACGCCCATCCTATGCCGCAGAGTCGACGGTAGAACATTGTAACAATATGATGAACAACCACGCAATAAAAATATATCACAAGAGAAATCTAGCAACTCCACATCTCAACTCAGCATCAAATAGATATAAATAGAATCGTCTCACAATATATGAAATTTAAAATCAAAGTAATCTCAACTATATGTCTCAAGATAACTCAAATATCCAATACAAGGTCTCAGCACTAATCTAAAATATCTAAGATAGCGCAGCAGGATCAGATGCTACATACTCCTCCTGATAAGCAAAGTCCGTCTCTAACAGATCTTCCAAGTACGGGCCATACTGGTCAGGACACACGATATCATCGCCATCACCTAAAATTTGTTTTGTTACCCAGTTAGGATGGAACGAGTATAATTTACTGAATGCAGTTCCAATATATAAAAATAACTATACAACAGAGGTTAGCCTTTAGACATATGATTCATAAAAATAAATGAAAAAAAACAAAATAAACTAAATACCGAAAGCAGTAAATGAA
This sequence comes from Iris pallida, assembly GCA_029216955.1. Classification (NCBI taxonomy): domain Eukaryota; kingdom Viridiplantae; phylum Streptophyta; class Magnoliopsida; order Asparagales; family Iridaceae; genus Iris; species Iris pallida. Next base: position 5,087,975 of record JANAVB010018200.1, on the reverse strand, counting down.
AAACAGAAAATACTCACCGACTGAAATACCTTTGATATGTGATCGGTCTTGGGACAATTATACGACACTGTCTATACTGTATAAAGTTATACTATCTACACTGTATAAAGTTACACTGTCTATACTGATTAATGCAATAGAAATCACTGTCTATACTGTATAAGGCCAGATCACATATCTTCGGTACTTCACCTCCCCCGACACCACGAAGAAAAAAAATCAACATAAAGACTGAAATCACATCTCTATCGACTAACAATAATGCATAGTAAAGATCAATACTGAAAACAAACAATAAACTGTACTTGCCTGGCATCCCGGGCTGTTGGCACTGGTCAGTGTCCAAATCGAGATCCAAGGAACCTATTTAATGAATCACAGAGTCAAGACACAATTTGATATGAAAGACCTATGTTTTATCTACGAATTCACTTTATTGGTTTTAGTATCCTAATCCTTATCCTAATAGTCTACCTATTGATGGTTTATACCCCTTGTGTGGACTTACTTGCATATAGGCTCATCTACCAGGTATGGGATCTATGTGAATTATTTAGCATGAGCTTTCATCCCATGAAACATGTATGTCTAACAACCTTACTAACTGGTTACAGGAAACAGAGTGTTCCCATAGTTGCATCCATGTGGTAACAGGATTTTGTATGCCAGAAATCAAAAGGATAATACATACATTCTAGGCTTCATCTATTTGCTGATACCAAAATCGATTTACCCTTTAACTGAATTATCTCGTGCCTAGTTTTCTGTCCTAACAGCAATATTGGACTCTTGTCCTCCTATCCTTAGTTCCTGTACCTGAGGTAAAAGGCCTCTTAATGGCATGGCTACCCTTTCTAGGTTGGTCAATACCTACACTCTATTGTCAATCCTGTGTATTCCATATGGCCCTGGTACATGTGATTGCATTTCAAGCTTGTAGGATTCACCAAGGATGGTTTCATGTTTCTATACTATGTCCTAGTGTCTGTTACTCAAAGTCCTTGTCTGCTCATACCTGAGTCTTACTCCTCCAGTGTCTGTGCAATTGATTCTCATATAACCCATGTCCTGGCCACATACCCCTACTGTCTGTATTCTCTACAGAAGACTGGTTCTTAGGCCAAGCTTTACATCCTCAATGCTACTTATTGGTAAGTGCCAGAATGTGGTCTGTTGAGTTAGCAGGGTAGGCTATGACACAACATACCAATATGATGATACATGGGTCTTAAGACTCTTGTGTGTGCTCCTCTACAATGACCTATCTGAACTTAAGGGTACTCCAGTGATGGTAAAACTCTCTGGTTGCAATGTCCTGCCTTCTTAGCTAATTACTTCCATCAATGGTTATCAGTCCTTCATAGCTTGGTATCCTGTTTGATACATGAGCTTGCAACCTGCGCAACCCTTCCTAGGTTACTCTAGGTTACTAGCTGGTGCCACCAACCCATCATAGAGTTCAGTGGTCTCTAGGAAATCTAACCTATCAACTAGCCTAGGATTCTTTTGGTGTTCCCAAGCCTATGGTCATTTACTGTGACCATTAACTTTGGTGTGTACCACCCTTCACCAACTGAACCAGGGTAAAGCAACCCCAGCACGATTTTGTGTATCCTTATTGAATAGGACTACCATTTACCTATCATTCACTACTGATCGATTTTCAATACTTTGGTGATTCTCAGATAATTGCCCTAAGAAAAATCAGTAACCTACATACTATTGGTACTCAGTTTCCTCCATCCTTCACTGCTATACAATCTTGACTTCCCTGTGCCTATGAGGGACACCCTCCCTACACTTAGGTAGCTGTTCCCTTAAGTTTGTCAATGCTCTTTAGATATTAAGGGTTGTCACTTGACCTTTCCTAGGGCCCAACTAAGCCTACCTATTAATGTGGTATTGTCAGGCCTAGTGTACCCCTTCCTAGTACTGTAGCAATAACATACACATACTCAATTTCAGATTTAGACTTTATGCAGGGAAACTACTTCCCGTCCTATAGTCCATAGCCCCTGCCTTGTATTGGGTTTATGATGGCATCCCCTGGTGGTATGCCTGATGCTCGAGACCTGACCCTGTTATTAGTGTACAATTGATACTGCCTATGCTTTTATCAACATTAAGGATTCACTTTCCTGTATTACCTAGGGCTCATATACCCTGTTGTGAAGATCCCTATAGGTAGTAGTTAGTGTTGGTCATGGAGTAGTTTGGAGTTGTGTCTAAACTGATCCTGGATACTCCAGGGGTATCACAGGTTTCATGATTTGGTGAGAGTGCAGTAGGGGATGGTGCAGGGTGTCTCATGGGTGAATCACCATGGTGGTACAAGGTACTGCCTGGGTCTCTATGTGGCAAATTGATCAAGGGGTTTACAGTTGGCATCGCTTCCCTGATCACTCTTTGTACCAACCTTTTCCTATTGGGTTGTCGAGGGCTTTTTACTAATGGAGATTTGTATTTAAGACTTATGTTAATGGCATCTTCCGATTTAGCATACGTTTTTCAACCTCTAGCTCACATTCGACTTCCGACGTAGTATCAAACTTCTTGCCCTTTGGCAGAAGTTTTTGAGCATTTGCAATATCATAAGTAAAATGCTTCAATTTAGTGCCCATGATGAAGCTCTTCTCTCGATCATAGGAGGTCTGAGTGGAGTTAATCGAGCAGTAAAATTTAGCTATATCAAACAACATATGATACTTGGGTTTCTTCTCTTGCAGCCTGAACCATGTCCTTGTACATCCAGCACTGAAGTAGTTCCATCCTCGGGTACCGTCGAGTAGAATACCAACATATCCTATGCTTGAGCTTGCATTGCCTAACAACAGCTGTGCCAAAATCTTTGGAAGGTAAGAAAAGAAGAGGCAAGTTGAGATAAAACTCATTTTCTTTATAGATCGTGATTTGAACAGTATAACAAAGCCCTAATAGTAAGGATTTGCTAGTACAATTATAGATTTTGGGAAAGTGTGACGATGGAGAATGAATATCAAATACTATAATGACCCCTTTACTCCGTTGACGATATGATACTTAGCAGCTTCTCAAAATGCTCTATGTGACTCTCTTCTATGTATTTGGTGCTCTTTCTGGGTTTCTCCTTGAGATTGATTTGAGTGGAGTGCTAGTTGATCGATCGATTGTTCAATTCTTCGATGCTGGTGTTTATGGAATACACCTCCTTTTATAGTTGTCTTTAGCATACAAGCCATAAAGGAAGTAATGATGAAGGAGGATCTCCTATGTAGAAGACGTCAACTGGCTTGTCATAGCTGTTTAGGCAGGCTGTTTAACCGCTCGGTCTAGTTGAGCCGCTGATTGGGCATCCGTTACTGCAAGAGCTCCTAGTAAGGACTTTAAGGATCCTCGAGTGCAGCTGTCGGTAGTTATGACTGTCCATACATACGGTTAGATCACCGTGACATAGCTCGTATGAGTACTTAGGATAACCTGTCGTTTGTATGATGCGGTTATGTAACACGTGCGCCATAAACGGAAGACATAATTCAGGTGGCACAATCTTTGCTTGATACGTGGCGCTAGACATGATTTGGAGGAATTATTTCGTTTGAATGGGGCAGTTATGGTGCACACACTGTTAACATGGTGTTGATCCTTTCAGCCGTTACTAATGGGATTTGCGATGACATGGTTTGAGGCACGAACTAGCTATATTGATAACTGGGTTGGCCCAGCCAAGGGCATGATCCGTTTGTCTTGATGTGGAGGGATTGTGAAGCTGCCTAAGCCGCTTACCTCCTTGTCCGCATAGAGGCTTCTTGGAAGGGAAGCCGCATGGTATCTTGGCCGCATGTGTCCTGGTCGTACGGGTCCTGGTCGTATAGATCCTGGTCGTATGGAGTGGACTGCCTGCCTTTGGTTCTGTAAAGGAAACATACTTTGGGGCATTGTGCTGCTAGAACTTAGCATCCCGCTAAAGGTCTCTAGGCATAAGTGCACCGTATCTGATGTGGTTTGGGCTTGATTGAGCTCGGGCAATTTCCATTCTTCTACAAGACCCCCTTCAAACTTTTCAAACTTAACAATGAGTTTGGAATACTTTGAGCAGAAGCATGGGCTCTTCAGGGTTCTTGGGTCCTTCGATTTGGTCCATCAAGGCTTTGGTGGAGTCCCTGGACTTATGATGACACCACTTCGCCTGGGTACACCCTTCTTTGAAGCATTGCAGACAAACTTTTGATATAAGTGGGTTTCGGTTTGAAGAGAGAAAAACCCTTTTCTTCAGGATATGTTCCATCTGTTCTGTGCACACTTGTAAACCCTAGGTGTTATGGTCCCCAAAGCTTCTTCTTCTCGTACAGTTACAAAGGAGGACAGGAAGGGTAAGAATTCGATTTCTGGGTCTGATGATGAGACGCTGAAGTGTCCCCCAGATGTCCAGCCATCGATTGAAGGTAAGGTTGCCTCGTGTTCAGTAGGTTTTGTTTCCAAAACCCAAATGTATTGAATCGGCCCATCTTCTCCATCTTGTAGTGGTCTTTCCTCGAGCATCGTCGGGCGAGCTCCTTTTACGTACGGAGCAAATATTGTCGGGCATGAACTTCAATGATCTGAGGTCGCCATCAAGGTCAAAATTAATCAAGGATAGCCTAAAGTTTATCAGAGGATGGTGCGCGACCATGGCTCATTTTCCTTCTGAAGCAACTGAATGAGGGAAGCTTTACTCCGCTAAGGAATAGGGGTTCCTGAAACCGTCTTTTTTGTTCGCCGATGCTCGGCTCCGGAAGTGGTTAAGGTCCAAGAGGACTGGCATTTCTCTTCTGGAGGAATGTGCATGTACTTGTCTTCGATGGAGCGTCATCTGCCATTGTCTGCTTTCGCGTTGGTGGAGGGTTTCCAGAGAAAATATGTGAGGCTGACCGAGAAGCTAGCAAACATCCGACTTGGTGTCGTTCGGTTCTCCTCAAAGACGAAGAAGGTGTATGCGAGCCCCAAAGATGCAACTCCTGGTCCATCTGTGGGTTTGATACCCGGTGCTGTCTTGAATGAATTATCTCCAATTGTTCATCCATTTGCCACACACACTTATGTCAATAGGCTAGCATCGAAAGGATCTTACCCCACTGGACAACTTCAGTTTGTTGGTTGGGCCTACTTTTACCCCGTGTGAGAGGCTTTGTCAAGATAGATTTTTGAGAAGTATGATGTCGAGTTAAGGATAATCGGCTTGTTCTTCATGTTCAAAGCAACTCAACTGGGGCTGGATATCAATGCTGGTGACTTCATCAATCTGATGGAGTTGTACAATCGTTGCACCGATATATTTTTCATGCCTGGTGGTAAAATGGGGTTAGCCCTCCATGACATGTATGAAGTGTCCATATTGCCTTGGGACGAAGAGCCCTATGAAGAGTATAATCCTTCGAATGAGGAATTGCGAGCACTGGTAAGGGATGATCCTGAATTCCTTCTTGTGTATAAGGAATTGTTGTGCCATCTCTGTATGTGCAGCCATTTCTCGAAGGAAGACAAGAAGACGAAGGGGATGACTCCTCTGATTATTATGTGGACATCCCATCTCTTTCCTTCTTCCTTAATTCTACAGCGAGTCGAGGTGAGAGGGCCATAGACTCACCAGTAGATCAGGGCTCTAATCCAGAGTATGAAGAAGTTCGTGGTCGGGGACAACCAAGGTAGTTATTTAGTAGAAGATTTGCCTTACATCCGTCAAGATACACAACCTTTATCTGATAAGGTTATCTTAGCTGGCTTTCTGATGCTCTGTTTGCAGTTGTGCATGGTCCCCGGGGGTTCAATTTTGATAGACATGATCAATCATAACTTGATACTCCCAAAGATGAAATTGGCATTTGGGTGCAAGTTGGCCCTTCTTCCAGTAATGGTTTATTGTATCCAACAGGGTCTCCACATTTTCATCTAGAAGGTTCTAGACTATAATGGGACTAGTAACTTCAATCGTGTGGAACTGCCTTACTACTATCTGATGGGGTGGCTCTTGCTACACCATCGCTCCTTGGTGTCTATTGAAGCAGATAAGAGTATGCTGGAGGAAGATGTCTTCTTACGGCAATGTGGGGGCGATGACTTGGGTCTCTAAAGCAGTACCCTATTGTCGGCAAGCCTTGTCCTCCCTAGATGATTATACTTTCTTCTCCGTAGTTCCCAATTTTCCTGAAGAAGATGATAGCTGTGGATGTAGAGATAGGCATTCATGTGCTCTCCACCCAACTCAGACATTGGCTTTTCTATGTAAGATCGTCTCATTTATTCTATCGGAGCAAGGATGTCTTTTTTTTTGAACCTTACTTGCCGAGTAGGTTTGTTAGGCAATTTGGGTATTGTTATCTTCTACTAGAGAATCCAAATCCATACTTTAGCTTCGAGGGGAACATGCTGGATGGTGTGCGAGCATGTCACTATTACTCTGCTACTGGTACCGGTACAGAGTTTGTGTTGCCAAATGCCGAGAATAAGATGCCCGTTATCTTTACATCGGCTATGTTTCATTGTCGATCGATTGTACCCTCGATTAGCTATAGCAGGAAGACTAGCTTCATTGTGGGTATGAGGCTAATGCCTCTGTCTTCTTCTTTCCAACAACTTCCTGAGTTCAGTACTACTGTGGAGGTGCCACCACGGAAGATATCTGCCTCTGGTCGGTTTTGCTAGGATGATTCACGGCATGCAGCTTTGAGTGTGAGCAGTCCTTGACGATCTGAAAAACAACCGGCTGGAACGGTTCTACGGTGGGTCACCAAGACTTTAAAGAAGGTCATCCCCTATAGATCAACATAGGGCTTTGGAGGTTTGAAGGTAGTCCAGTCTCGAATATCCTTCTTAGCTTACCATCTTCTTTTCTTTTCCCTCAAGTGTTGCATTTGGTTTTGTAAAGGCATCAGGGAAGCAGAATCTTGCTTATCGGTTGGTGTACCCTTTGATTGGGATAGATGAGGGATCTAAGGAAGATGTGGCAGGAGGTTCACAGGCACAACAATCATCGGGGATGCCGGAGGATCATGACGCTTCGCAAGGTGGGACACCAGATACCCCGGGTACGCAGGGTCATCCTGGGTCCTTGTATCTCTGTTTTCCAATTACAACTGAGGTCAAAGAGAGTGCCTAAAAGGGGATAAAAGAGTGCTTAGTCAGGAGGAGGTGCGAACCTTCCTTGGCAGTTGGAATTGGGGGTGTAGAGGCAACTGATGCTGGTTTAGTAGCGAGCACTAGTAAGTTTGTTGAAAGAGAACCGCCTCCTGCGTCTTTCCCTTTTGTGGTTGAAGAAGTAGTTAGTGTGTCCCATTCTCCTCTACAAGTTGAGGCTTCTGTACCCATTTTTGGTTCTGGTGTAGACTACACCGAGGTTCCTTCTGTGGAAACCATTTTGGCCAGGCTCCCTTGTGTACAGGCGTTGCTATCAGATACGACAGATTTTGGGTCTCTCCTTTTGGAGAAGATGATTGGCAGACCAGTCTTCTCATCCACCGCTTCAGGTATTAATCTTGCGGAGGAGATTGTGACTCCTTCGATTTAGTTAGTTCCTGATGACCTGAGTGGTATGGCCGAGATTCTGATCGGGACCCTTCCACTTGATTCTGAAAAATGGGATCCAGGACTTCTTAGCAATAGGCCGTCCCTTATCCTGGATGAGACGTGGAGCTGAGGCTTAGATCTACACCCTTTGAGCTTTCTTTAACCTGGAGTGTACAACCGAATCACTCATTGCCAAGCTCAATTCAGCAGAGCAGTGTCTTGGTAGCCTTCAATATGCCTAGGAGGTTGATATAGATGTACTAGCCTCCTTCGAGCGCAACCGTCTACTTGATAAGGCTACTAAAAGGGAGAGCGATCTGTGCTGAGGGTATGAATGCCCTTAGCTCTAAAATTGGTCGGTTGGCTAAGAGGCATCGCCAACTATTTGATGAATCGGCATGATTGTCTACGTGGAGAGACTTCGTCACTCAAGAGATGATGAAGATCACGATGGTGGTTGAAAGGCTTCAGACAAGACACCAAAGGCTAGAGTTTTATCTAACTGGCCTCACTCAAGATCAGGAAGCCACTCGTCAGCTGTCGGAGAAGATCAGTGCGTCTTCTACTGTCGTTGAGGCTGCTGCAGCAAAAGATCTGGGAGATAGGTTCGCCTCCCATACCCGTCTTGAAGACCCGATTGTTGTCGAGCAGAAAGCTAGGTGTATTGCTTGTGAGAAGAAGGAGCATCTCATAGCTTCTCTCCGTCGGCATCTACAGGGATTTTGCATGGACACTTGAATTTGTCCTCCCTTTTCTTGTGCTTCTTCATATATATATATATATATATATATATATATTGAATAGAAGAAATGATGGAAATTTCCTCACTTTCTTCTTCTTTGGTTCTTGTTTGTGGACCCATTCTGAAATTGGGCTCGTATGGGCTGGCTAGTCTGTGAGTTGTTGGGCCGAGTCTCTGTTATGTAATTGTGTTCTGGTAGCCGACAACTGATGCATGGGGATCCTGAGACTCTGGAGGAGGCACTGCAGGATGCTGCTAATAATGGATCCTGGGTCGATGTGCATCCGATCCATTTTTATGGCACTAATATATCCCGTATAGTATAAGGGCCAGTTGTGCCAGTTATTCTTTAACATCATATCTTGCTATGAGAACGTGATGTTTGCCATGCTGTCCGTCACGCTGTGAAAATGGTGGCATGCTATTGGGTCATGCTCTGGCTCCTTGACTCGTACCAGGTAAAAATCAGCATGTTGATGTTCTTCGCTCAGCATATCCCGTGTGTCTTTGGAGAGGCGAAGGAGCTCTAAGATGGACAACTTGGCTGGAGTATTGGCCAGATGAGCCAGAATGTCAAAATTATAGGGCCTGTCTAGCCCTGGCAAGGAGCTACCTTTCTGGGGTTTGTCGAATCGGGTTCTTTTTGTCTGCTTTTGTCTGCAGAAGGAGGTTTGAAAATAGCCCCTTTTGGTGCCTCAACCGGTACATCCGGAGGTACGATATCTTCTTGATTAGGGTCATTGCTGCGCCTATACACCTTGCCGGATCTAGTTTCTTCTATCATGGTCTCGTTGTTGGAGGGCATGTAGACAAACTTGTATTGTATAATGTTTGGCAAGATCATGATCTAAGATGACTCTGTTCCACCGGCTTTGCCTTCGTCAGGGTAGGGACACATGGTGGCATCGTCTTTTAACTCTAGCAGCTAGATACCCCAGCCACTGCAGTAGACTGGTTGGGTGAAGGTCCACCCCCAGCTTTGTGTCTTACCCTTGGAGGATCGCTACCCCCAACATGGAAGATAAGTGGAGAAGCTGTACCCCTGGTTACGATAGGCATTTTTGCAAGGTTACTCCCAATCGGGTATTCTGTAATACCTCTGTCACAGGTATGGCTGGGTGGGCTCACCTTTGTATTGGCGGCCTCATCGTACTGGTTGAGGAGGAGGGCACCTTTAAGCCCTTCGGGAAGAATAGCAAGAAGCATGAACTGGTTTATTTCCCGCTGTAGCCGTTAGAAGATGAATGACTTGTTACGGATACTGCTATCTAAGAGCAACAACAGTTGATGGTGATCTAGGAGTAATACCCCATGGAGGGGTTGTTGCAAGTGCCACCATCTTTCTTCACCCCCCGTGTGTGATCTATTACTTCCCGCAAGTCTGGCAGAAGGCGTTTACCTGTGCCATATAGGTCATACGGCTGATCAGACAAAACTTCTAATTTATCACAGGGGCCATCCGGAATGGATCTATGGGGTCGGCTCTCTTCATGCTCATGATTCTGGCAGGCGCATGTGTGGGTCCGATAAAGCCTTCTGTTAGGGGCACATATAATCATCCGGGGTACCTTCTAATGAATGTCTGCTGAGATAACGGTCCGGATATAGGTTAGAAATTTGGCAAGTATTATTTCAGTTGCAACGTTTATTTGTTTTAGACATGGCTTAGCGTTAGAACAACACATCCATTAGCTTGGTCAACATGCATAGCATAATAGTTGTCTTAGTATGAATTACTAGTTATCATCAACAGCCCATATGCACTACTTTCGACACCATTAGAAATCTATTTCTAGCAGACTTATTACAAATAGTGATTTATGAGTTAGTAGTTAGAGATCTTGCGTAACGTACCTTATAATTTAATACCCCATCAATAATCGTCTTGTGCTACAAAGAGTTAATCATTCAATTTCCTCAGTATGTGTGTTATCCTCGCATCCCTCACCAACGAGGAAGCATAAAGATGACATGGGTAATCGTTTCACCATTGTTAGAAATTAAAGTACGATATCTAGCTTGACATATTTCCTCTAATCAGGCTACTAACCCAGTAGTTCACAAACGTCCACTTCTATCTGTAACACTATGGGTATACCTATCGTAACTAAAATTTGGAGCACAACATTAGTCTTTTTCTTCCAACAAATTTCATATGCGAGACCTAGACGATCCCACCTTCATCTAGGCATATCTTGTGCCAAACAAATACGTCCTCTTGTACTCTATTTTTACGATACGACTTTCGAGTCAAAAATATATATATTTGGAACCCGATAAATTGTTTCTGGAATCGCTCCCATTGGGAATCGAACTCCTGACCACTCGGACCGCATGCATCTCTCTTAACCACTAGGCTAGAAGTCATCTGCGTCTTATATATATATATATATATATATATATATATATATATATATAGGTCCGGCGCTCCTAGCGTAAGTGGCAGTAAGGGGGTGCTCTCGGCGGGAAGACCCGGGATCGAGCCCCCCTCCCGCACAAGCCGGCTGGGTGGCAGTGGCCACGGGCTTGTGCGCGGATGACCAGACACCCAATATGTATATGTATATATATATATATATATATATATATATATATATATATATATATATATATATATTATATATATATATATATATATATATATATATATATATATATATATATAGAGATAGAGAGAGAGAGAGAGAGAAACCCAAACCCTTCAGATCGTGCTGCTTACCTAGATTAATTGTCTGCTCAAGCAAGAGAAAGATGTAAGTCTTTTAATCTTAATTTTGTTTTGGCCCGAATCAAATGGCTGGTGCCTAGCAAGATTATTGACTGTTACTTCAAACTAAAACAACCTATCTTAGAGAGCTCATTATTTCTTGTCTTCTTTCTTTAATATGATATTGTTATTACAATAAATATTATTTCTGTATATTATTTTATTAGTTTTTTCCTAGTTCTTAGCTGTAATGTAGGTGTAATAGTTTGATTTATATGAGTCCTTGGTATTATAAAGCATGAAGGCTCATCAGATTTAAAAAATGAAGCCAAAACATACCTAACATAGAAAACGTTCTGAAGTAGGATATACAAATACTTTAGCTTACCTGACTTATCGATAAATGTTTATGTTGCAGTGTAGTGCCCTGATCCCGTTGCGGAGCATGGATCGGGCTAGCGGCCGAATGGCTGAGTCAGATGAGATTGGAGAAACTTTACTTGAAAAAACTTTACCAGGATCACGGGATAATGAATTGAGATCCTTTTCTCGTTATGGATTGGACTCTTTTGAAATGATGCCCAAGATGTAGTAGTGCACATCTTGGAAGAAGAATTCTGTATAAGAGTCGCTTGCCCCGAGACTGTAGCCCTGCTGGTTTTTGATGTGGCTTTTACTGTTGGTTTTGTGTGCATTTTCTTGATTATTTTCGATGAATGTTTTCATGGATTTACTTTCACTGTCCGCGTATTCATATCGAATCACTGAGAGAAAGAGAAAGAAGTATGCTGACCAGATGTTGGTGCCAATGCAGGTGCTAACGCAGTAAACGAAGCTTGATGTTGCATGGAAGATCTCTTTTTCTCGGTAATTCACCAAAAAGTGAGCGGCTTTGATCCTTCGACGATCCTTGATCATCCCGTATAACAAGGGATGACTTGTTATTGCGTTTGGTGCTTAACAAAAGATGCCTAGTAAGAAACCAGAAAGATAAATTATCACATGGCTAAGTTATGTTGCAAATCAAATGATGCCTTATATGCCACAATTTTAAATATTGAACAGGTGATGCAAAGACCTAAGTATTGGGCGGTGAGTATATCAGACTTTGGTTCGAAAGAATGGTAACACAAAATAAATAGTCTCTTGGTTGGATAAATGAGTATACGAGCCTACGGCTCAAGACAAGATGGCAAGATGAATGACAACTGTGGCTAATGTACTTGAATTCTGTTATCATGCATGTATGTTTCTTATTAGTTAAGTTGCATTCACATGCATGGTCATGGATAACTTGTGCACAAGGTATAGTTCTTCGAACGAAAATCCAGGGCCGTAGAACCGATTTGGCCTAGGAGAAACAACAGTGCTGAAATAGTAGCATGATCTTTCGTAAACCTTCTGTCGGGCTAGCTGCCCACCGCTGAAGGGAAACCGTTTGACCACGATGTCCGAGATAGCGTATAGTCAGTGACCATTATATAGACAAGTGTTATAGCTAAAAATGTTTTATACAGACAGAGTAAGTGTTATTCATAAATATACAGGGATGACTATCGATCGTGGGTAAGATTCACCAAATTGGTGAACAATATAAATTGCTTATGTTTCTAACATCAATGTGTGTTACTTATGTTTCCTATCAAATATGAACTTTTAATGGACCCTAAGGCAAGATAGAAAGATCACAAATCAATAGTATACATTCACATAATTTACTACTATTGATTTATGGTGATATTGGTTACGGCCGCTCACTAGTACATATGTGGTAATGCTATGACCCTCGTCTCCACCGTTGCCGGGAACCTAGTGGAAAATCTTAGACGCTGAAGGATTGCTGTCCGACTCTTTAGAAGCTTCACACTTCCCTGAAGTTTTCACTTGAAGAAGAAGGCGTTTTACTGAAGGTGGTTATTGCCGCTTTTTTAATAAAGGGATATGATATATGAAACAAGTTATATCTCATTTCAATATTTTTGCAAGTTGTAAGCTAAGTTTGGCATTTCATCTCGGCTGTTTGAGAGCCTTATGTTTTCTTATGCAAAGTTATCAAGAAAGAGCTTATTTCAGATCATATCTGTGTTATTCAACTTCTCTGTGAACTTGCTGCGAACTCTATTCAAAATGTCTCTTTTATAAAATGTACACGAGCACGCCTTGTATAAGTGCAACTTCAGACTTGTACGATATCGCGCCTTAGCGAGGACGAACAATTCGGCGTGAATCAAAGTAAGGATGAACGATTTTTCGAATCAGGGCGTGACAGTTTGGTATCAGAGCACGACTTTACTTTCTTGGGAATTTCTTGGTTTTAAGATTTTGAAAATGACACAAGATTTATTGCTTTTTGAAATATAACACATGCACCATATTAACTATTTAAATAATTAACCAAAATATAAAGTTTAGTTTTCAAAAATAATTAGCACTCAAGATATAACATGAAACCACACTAATAACAATAATTAGGAAAAATAAAAAATACCCATGTTCCGGGAAAGTGGTGGTGACATTTTCTTAGCCCACTCTGAGAAAAAGAGAAAGAAAGAAGGAAAAGAGAAAGGCAACTCTGCTGGGGTGATAAAGATCACTGTTGCTCAAAGCAAGATTCGTCTTTATACGATCCGCTTCCAGGAACCAGCAAGTTCTCAAAGAACTTTGGAACACTCGTCAGTCAACTTTCACTACCAAAATTTATCGTTTTAGCGACGGCCACATCCGTCGCTAAACCGACGGTAATTACTATTAGCGACCGATAACCGACGGATTTTGGCCAAAAAAATCCGTCGGCAATCAGCTCGTCGCTAATAACGTTCCGTCGCTAAGTTGTCGTCACATGACGAAATAGCGACGGATTGTCGACGTCACAATACGAAGCATTAGTGACGCATTTCCGACGGACTTTCGTCCATTTCAACTATTAAGTACTGAAATGTGTAGGCAATAGCGACGTAAAATTCCGTCGGTAACCCGTCGTAACAGCACATCAGATCGTATCATGACGTCGCTAATCCGTCGGTATTCGTCGGTACCTAACGACAGATTGGCGATGGTGTTCTGACGGACTATCCGTCGATCAGGTTCTGGAAATGCTTGGCATTTCCAGCACCATGGCGACGGAAGAGTAGTCGCTAATCCGTCGCGATCGCGTCGCCACAGCGACGGAATACTGACTGATTGTCCGTCGCCATGATTCTGAAAATGTCATGCATTTCCAGAACCATGTCGACGGATTGTCCGTTGCTAAGCGGTCGCCAGATAGAGCGACTGTTTAGCGGCTGATTATCAGTCGCCCTGGCGATGGATAGTCCGTCGCTATTCCGTCGAAGTTTATACCACCAGAACCTTGCCGACGGATAATCCGTCGATCACCCGTCGCTACCTGGAAACAGCTTAAAAACTCCAGATAGCGACGGTTAATCCGTCGAAAACCCGTCGGCAACTGGGAATATCTGTCGCTAAACGGTCAATAGTCCGTCGCTAACTGAGTTTTTTGGGAAAAAAATTGTAGCACTTTCCCTGTTCACAAATATATGCATAAACCAAACCAATATATAATGCACACCAATTATCCAACAATCACACAAACCAAATATATAATGCACACCAATTATCCAAGAATCACATAGACTAAATATGCACATACAAATTTAATACACACCAATTATCCAAGAATCACAGACCAAACCAAATTAATAGAAAATAAATATCAATTATCCTAAAGAGTAACATAATATCCGGTGCTATAAGCCGATTATAGCACAATTAGTTCAAAGCTCTCACAAATAATCTAAATTTTCTTAATACAATATTTTAAGAAGGAGGAGGTCGATTGTCCGTTCTCGTATTCGATCGACGAATATACTCCTCCACAAGGTACGGAGGCAAGGCATCGTAGACACTGCTCGGAAGTCGCCGAAGCTGCTCTGCGGACATGAGATCCAGGAGTGCCGTCACAGCCGTAGGCGGTAGCACAGGGGCATCAAGGTTGAAAGAAAGATGGCCCACGGAAGACGGACCGACACCGGCAGTCGACGGACCAGTAGAAGACGGACGAGCACCATCAGCAGACGTACCGGCAGCAGCAGACGGATCGGCAGCAGCAGACGCAGGCGGAAAGTGCATGGCAAATTGCTCCCGCAAGGACGACACCGCCTCGTGCAGCTGCGTAAGCTACGACCTAACATCATCGTCTTTTCGGGCCACGGAAGAAGGCGGTGTCGGTGGAAATCTCTGCATCGCCATATGCAATGGCCCTAGGGAGCCGACTCCGTACAGGAACCTTTCTTAAAGCCGCCGACGGTATCTACGAACAAGTCGTTCCGAGCGGCCAAAGAAGAGGGCGTCCGGAAGGGCGTCATTTCACCGACATCCTCGGTGTCAGTTAACTGAGCCCGACTAAGGGCCTCACGATACGCAGCCTATCAAATGAATGTGTTTATATTATAAGATTTACCTAAGTTGTAATCTAAATCCTATGTTTCACTAAGTTAAGTGTGAATCCTAAGTTTACCTAAGTTATAGTCCGAATACTTTTAATTCTAACGTTAATCTCATAAACATAAGTACTTACATCAGTCTCCTTGGCCCTCTCGTCGACGAAGCTCCCATCCTTCCGTCTTTTGTGCGTATGCTAGAACACGTCGTGCATGGTGACCGATTCTGGTGCCCTTCCCTCCTTTACCGTCCGTTGGGCCTGCATATGAAATTTCTGTAGAAACTAATTAACTCCTTTAATTAATAATACCTAATTCGATAGTGAAATAAATTTACGGTTGCTCACCAGATCTGCAAGTGTCGCTGCGTGGGACCTTGATCCCCCCGTATGAAGGCCCACGGCAGATCGGTTCACCTTCGCCTTCTCCGATTTCTCCTTGTACGCAGGGGTATCCATCACGCCTAAGAGGTCCTCATAATACTCCTGTCGGATCCAATTCGGCCTCGTATGCCCCATTTTTAGGTCATGAATCATATCCCGTATCTTCTTCGAGCATGCGCTTCTGTAGGTCCTACGGATCCCCTCCTCGCGATGGGGGGCCATCAGTACGTTGTCTAACACAGAAAATCATTTATCACGTAATTTAAAAAATGGTTGATTAAAGAATCACATAGACTTAACCAAAAAAAATATAGATATATACCCTCAACTCGTCGAGCCAGACGTACTGCACGTTTGGGGGCATCGACGTAAAGTTGAGGTAGGGACCGTGGAAGTTAGCCCTGATAATTTCTTTAAGGGCCCTGCCAATATTAAACGTAAAAAACCTACAAAGAAGAAACGACTGGATTATTAACTTGAATAAATGAAAGAAATTTAATAAATTAACTTAAATTTACTTACGAGGTCCCCGCGGGCCATAGCTCTCGTCGGAACTTGCCTTTCGGCCTCTCTGGTGCCGTCGGAGGATCCGCGGGTCTGCGTATGTACTCCCCAGTAACCGGATGGAACCGAGTATGGGGGTACTCCGGGGCCCACTGTGCAGTAACTGGGGCATCCCATGGTGGATCCGCTGCTGGTGGTTCCGATAGCGGATCGGATCCGCTAGCAGATCCGGACTGATGCCTCGATGAAGTGGTCGATCGAGGGCGGGATGCGTCTGTGCCCGGGGTACTCTCCGGGTCGGGATCGCTCGATGGGGTCACATCCCGGGAACTTTGAATGCGACCACGACCACCAGCACCAGTACGACCATAACCACGACCCGCACTACCACCACCACCACCACGACCAGCACCACGACCACGGCCAGCCATCATGACCTGTAAATAGAACACATAAACATAATTAACAATATAAAAGTGTAAATGGATATAAAAAACTAAACTAAAATATATATACCACCAGTAGGGAGACGAGTGCTGCCGCGACAAAAAAGACTAGGAGTGCCATCTGCAATAAGTAAATAATCGAATAAAAAAATATGAATTCACGTAATTGCTTTTATGAGGTCAAACTTAATTCACGTAATTGGAAGTGTTTTTACTATACAACAATATTTAACCTAATCATCGTCTTCGTTCTCATCCTCGGCCTCGTCTTCATCATCATCCTCCTCATCCTCATCCTAATCCTTATCTTCATCGTCGATTTCATCTGTATCCTCATCCCCATCAAATTCTTCTTCTTTTTCTTCCTCTTCTTCTTCTTCTTATTCTGCCTTAAAATTTGGGACAAGACGCCCCTTTCTCCCCTGGTTGACAGCTAAGTCTTGTGTATCAACCTCTTCCTCCCCTCTATTTTCCTCAACAATATCTTCAACATCCATTGTATCTGAGTGTTGTCCCAAGTATTGGGACTTTTCAATCTGGTCCTCTTGGTATGCTGGGTCTCCAACGTTGAATGTATTTCTAGATTTAATCTTGCATACTGCCCACCAGTCAAATCGATCTCTACGATGCCTTGGGTAGCTTGTATAGTAGACTTGAACAGCCTGATTTGCTATCGCAAATGTATCGGATCCTCTATACCTCCTGCGATGATTTATATCGACGAATCCAAATTGTTTATCGATTCTCCAACCGATATTTGGTGTCGTATCGAACCACTCACATTTGAACATCACAATATGCATATCATATGGGCCAGTATATTGTAAATCTACAATATCCCGAAGCACTCCATAATAGTCAAAGTCCGGCTCGTCGTCATAGACGGTGCCTCTTATGCAAACACCGGACTCCTTGGTATTGATGCCGTCATTGATAAATTCGACATTTATAGCATTCTGAGTTGACTTAAACCTGAAGCCATTAACGACATAGCCTGGCCAAGTATTTATTTGCTTCTTCGGTCCCAGTGCCAGATAACGAACACTCTTATGAGTGAGTGTTGTTTCAGGCAATAAAACCTGTAAACAAATATTTATAATTTAAATGTTTCATATTATATATTAATAATCTTAATTATAATCACAGTTACTTACGTATTTGCGAAACCATGACGGAAATGTACAATCAACCTCTCTTTGAAGTCCCTCATCGGTAATATCGGGTCTCCTCATTTTGATTTCATCTCCAAATATACTATTAGAGAAAATAAGAATATATAAGTGTAGTCACTTACTTCATCAAATTCAAGATTATGACGAGTGCAAGTGTACTGACTTACTTCTCCAAATCTCTCACTTCTTGTATGTCACAGTTTAACAAGACATATCGGTGAGCGGCATCATACTCGTCGTCTGTCAACCACCGTCTTTTACTAGCCCCAACAGGCTTGCCCCTTATATTGAATCTTCCTCCATCCTCAACGTCCTCGTCATTCCTTTGAGGTCTATTTCGATTTATTTTAACATGAGTATCGAAATAAATGGAGCAGAAGTTTGAAACCTCTTCGATAAGATATGCTTTGCATATCGAAGCCTCTATATGAGCTTTGTTGCCAACTTTCTTCTTTAGATGGTGTAGGTATCTAGAGAGACAAATTATCTTGAGAATTAAGAAAGAATTTTAAAATAAATAGAAATTCAGCTTAAATTATATCGATATTTATGTACCTTTCAAATGGGTACATCCATCGATAATGAACAGATGCACCGACACGGGCTTCGTATGCTAGATAAATCGGTAGATGTTCCATGCTGTCGAAGAAGCCAGGAGGAAATATTTTCTCCAACTTGTAAATTGTTAAGATAATCTTCTCCTCAAGTTCAACCATGTGTTGCACAGTCAACTTAGTTGAACAAATATCCCTAAAAAATATTGATAGTTCGGCCAACGGAACCCATACAGCAGAAGGCAACAACTCTTTCAAAGCAATGGGCAGTAATCTTTCCATAAACACGTGGCAGTCATGACTCTTCATTCCCGTTAGCTTGCGTTCATTGAGGTCAACGTATCTAGACAAATTCGACACATAGCCGTCGGAAAATCTTAAAGTAGATACCCACTTGCAGATTATTAATCTATCTTCCTTGCTCAATGTGTATTGTGCTATCGGCTTACTTAATTATCCAGCAGCTTTCCTTTGTATCAAGTTCAGATAAGGACGCTTGCATATCTCGGCAATGTCTTGTCTTGCTTTTGGATTGTCCTTCGTTTTTCCTTTAATGTCCATGACGGTATTGAAGACATTATCGAACACATTCTTTTCGATATGCATAACATCAAGATTATGCCTTATAAGATTATCTTTCCAATAAGGCAAGTCCCAGAAGATACTCCGTTTGGTCCAGTTATGGGTTTGTCCGAACCCATCGACACGATTGTTCGATGGATCTTCCATTACAGTGGGAAAATCCTTTACATCTTCCCAAATATCGTATCCCGATAATCTGGCAGGCGGATGAGAAAATTCTTGTTTTCCAGCTCTGAATGCGTCCTTGTTCTTTCTTCGAGGATGACTCGCGGGCAGAAATTGACGATGACAATCAAAGAAAGAAGTTTTTCCTCCATGCTTAAGGCGGAACGCCTTACTATTTTGCATGCATATCGGACAAGACAGGATGTCGTGAGTACTCCATCCCGACAGCATACCGTATGCGGGAAAATCATTGATTGTCCACATCCGTGAAGCTCTCATTTGAAAGTTCTATTTTCTGGAAATATCATACGTCGTGACGCCGATCTCCCACAGCTGTTTTAGCTCATCCACCAACGGCTGTAAATATATATCGATATTCTTCGTCGAATTTTTGGGACCTGGTATGATAGCTGTCAAGAACATATAAGGAGTCTTCATACACATCCATGGTGGCAGATTGTAAGGGGTCAGAATGACCGGCCAGCAGGAGTATTGAGATCCCGACTGCCCGAAAGGGGCGAATCCATCAGAACATAGCCCCATGCGTACATTTCTGGGCTCTGCCGCAAAATATGGATGGCGAAAATCGAAATATTTCTACGCCTCTCCATCCGAAGGATGTGACAATTCTCCATCGTCCTTTGTGCGTTCTTCGTTGTGCCACGTCATGTGTTCTGCTGTATTCTGAGACATATACATCCTCTGCAAGCGCTTCGTGATCGACAAGTAATGCATATACTTGTAAGGAAGTCGTTTTCTAGTTGACTTTCCTTTTCCCCTAACTTCCTTGTAACGATCCGTATTACAGAAGCGACAACTTTCTACATCCTCGTTCTCCTTGTAGTACAACATGCATCCGTTACGACAATAATCTATCTTGTCGTACCCCAGTCCCAGTTGTCGGACCATCATCTTCGACTTGTAGAAGTTTTTTGGAAGCTCTTTTGATTCCTTCGGTAACACCTCCTTCATTAGTTGTGTAATCCGATCATAGCAAGTTTGTGGCAAGTTAAAATCGGACTTTATGTTCAACAACCGCATCGTCACTGACAGTACGGAATGTGGATCACAAACAGAATATAAAGAAGTTTTAGCATCCTGAAACATATCATAGAACTCCTTCGCCTCGGGATTAGGATCCTCCGGATCAAAATTAGGCCCTGCCGCGTCGTACACCATATCTCGTGCAAGGTTCTGCACGTCTCCATAATCAACGGAGCATTCGTCGTCATCGACGACAAAATCCGCTGCAGCATTATCATCAAAAGCATAAGTAGCAGCATTCGCAACCTGTCTTTCGGCATATAGTTCACCTTGCGATGACCACAGGCCGTAATCACGTACGAAATCCTTACGGGTCAAATGATCTCTTACACTCACCATATCTTCCTAACGTCTATTGCGACAATTACGACATGGACACTTGATTTTGTTACCGTCCATAAACTGAGCTTTGCTCATGGCATACTTAAGAAACACTTCCACGCCTGCCTGAAAATCGTCACTCACATCTATTCTGCTCTCGTGTTGTCGTTTGTACATCCATGTACGATCAATGAAATAACGATCCATCACAGATTAGATGTAAAAATCTGTATAGTAAGACAAACTAAACAGAATTAATATATAATCATGTAACTGGTGGATCCGCTAGTATTCTAGCTCGAGAAGAGAAAAATATAAATACAGTTGTTACTAATAGTTCGATATCGATAGTGCGATACCGATACCGATACCGATAGTGCGATACCGATACCGATACCGATAGTTCGATACCGATAGTTCGATACCGATAGTGCGATACCGATACCGATAGTGCGATACCGATACCGATAGTTCGATACCGATAGCATGGTTTAAAGTATCGGCCGATACCGATCCGATACGGCCGATACAGATACGGTTTGGCATGTTCCGATCCGATACCGACCGATACCAAATATTGACCGATACCGATTATGGGGGTCTTTGTTCCGGTCAATTCGGCAAAACCAATCGGTAAGGGTGACTACTATTTCATATAATTTCAAAACTACTAAGAAATAACGCTGAAATACTTAAAATTATGCCTAAATTATAAAATATATATTTTTAAATGTAAATAATTTATTAATAATTATTTGTTTTTCGATACCAAAGTCCGATACTCTACCGATATCGCCGATACCAATACTCATAGGAATAGTCCGAAACCGATTCCGATACCGATTGTGAACCTTGACCGATAGTACGATACCGATACCGATAGTGCGATACCGATACCAAACTGAGTCAATCTATCTATTTCTAAATTACAAGATTCCACTTCTAGGATATGGGAGCTATATCCTAAATATCTAGTCTAAAATTAACTTGGTTAGGATACTAGAGTGTCCTTATTATCTAGCAAGCACTACCTTAGTCTAGTCACACTAGCATTAATTACCTATAATTCCTACCATGTCTACAATCACACATTACACCCCAAGCCGTCCTGCATGCTAATTATAATAGGCACATATATATGTATATCATAGTTAGATGTATAGACCATGAACCCAAACACTGACTTATGCAGATGAAGAACTCGCACTGTCCTTGACACAGTGAACATATACACCATGAACCCAAACTCCATATTCACATTTACTAATCCAAACACCACCAAACTAATGGATAACACCCAATATGGATAACACATTATTTAGCCAATATATAAACTCAGATGAATTTGATAAGCAAAGCCCCCCGTCGCCCCCAACCAAAGCCCGCCGCCCCAAGCCCGCCGCCCAGCCCCCGACGCCCCCGCCCAAGCTCGCCGCCCCAAGCCCGCCGCCCAGCCCCCGCCGCCCCCACCCCAAGCCCGCCGACCAGCCCCCGACGCCCCCGCCCCAAGCCCGCCGCCCAGCCCCCGACGCCCTCGTCCCAAGCCCGTCGTCCATCCCCCGACGCCCCCGCCCCAAGCCCGCCGCCCAGCCCCCGACACCCCCGCCCCAAGCCCGCCGCCCAGCCCCCGACGCCCCCGCCCCAAGCCCGCCGCCCAGGCCCCGACGCCCCCGCCCCAAGCCAGCCGCCCAGCCCCCGACGCCCCCGCCCAAAGCCCGCCGCCCAGGCCCCGACGTCCCCACCCCAAGCCAGCCGCCCAGCCCCCGACGCCTCCGCCCCAAGCCCGAATGTCCCCAAGCCCGTTGCCCCCGCTGCCCCTACGTCGACACCGCGACACACACAGAGAGAGAGAGAGAGAGAGAGAGAGAGGATTTCCTTCGGGAGAGAGAGAGGAGAGGACGCCATCGCCGTTCACCGAAGCCGCACGAGAGAGAGAGAGACAGAGAGAGAGAGAGGAGAGAGATTGAATTTGGGGGGAATGCCAAAAGTTTCTCCCGCCTTTTCATTTAAGTCTGGAACGTAAATTTAGTGACGGAATAGCGACTGCTAATAATCCGTCGCCAGGTAGTCGCTATTATTGATTATTCGACTGAATATCCGTCGCTACGTAGTCGAAGATATGTCCCGCCAATTCTCTACACAATTCCTGCCAAATAATCGACTCCGTAGCGACGACCGGAGATCCGTTGCTATAACACCGACACTCTAGCGACGGATGTGCGACTTTTCTTCCCCCTAAAATAAATAAAAATGGCAAAGGCGTGTAGTCGGTAATCAGTCGCTGAGCGGCCACGAAACCGTCACTAATACCGATGGAATAATTCCGTCGCTAAAAAGCCGTCGCTAAATGAGCGTATTTTGGTAGTGTTTTTGTGACTCGAACAGGCTCCCTAGACTCAATAGGCTCCCTTTTCTCTCTTTTTTGGTGCATCTTACAAAGGATGTCAGGGGGCTCTATTTATAAAGTGGAGTGAGACTTCACCCTTTCTCCTACCCGATATGGGAGTAAAATACCAAAACTCAAAAATAGAGTTTGATATTTTAGATTATCCTACAATCAACATAGTCGTGTGCCAGTCCACGCCTACCCCCCGAACACGCCCGTGCATTCATGAGGCATCTTGGAGTCCGTGTCTGTGTTCGAGTCCAAGTCTGAACGACAAAAAGCAACTTGCTTCCTTTTGGAAATAATCCTTTTTCCTTCTAGGAAAATACTCCACATAGAACCCACTTGTGCCCTACCACACCTCATGTGCACTTCAATACAAGCAAAATATTATATTGAGATACTCACCATTTGGTGTAGCCGATGTGGGACTATCTTTCCTAGTCTAAAGGCAAAAATACCAACAATTCCTCACATATCTCGATATATGGATTGAGCGTTCCCTACAGTGACCGTCCATCTTGCATTAGGAGAGATGTCGGTACGACTTGAATCTTTCCGCATAGGTTAAATAACAACATGATACAAGAATGGACTAAGCCTTGAATTCTGTACCATAACTGTAATTCTTTCCACTCACATAATGACATCAACTATACTTTTGGCTGCACATTAAAGGCCCTGTGTCAGCCTAGTTTTGGTGTATGTATATTGGGTGTCTATAAGGTTTCCCTCAAGAGACGATCGATATCTCTATCCATACACTCTTGTTGAGTTCTTTTAAAAAGTCTTGGCATGAAGTCTTTCACTTTCTTATGGTGCTACGCTGCTATGACATGGCCCGAAGCCGAGGTAATGCTTCATGTGGTGTCATACCATTGTAGCATGAGGTCCAGCTTCTTTGTAGTGCCAAACTACCCAACATGAAGCCTTTTACTTCCTTGCGGTGTTACGCTGTCGTTACATGGCTCATGAAACCGAGACAATGCCTCATGTGGTGTCACACTACTGTAACATGAGGCCCAAACTCTTTGTAGTGCTGCCTACCACTCTTCATTCTACACATTAGGCTCACTTGCCCATGTGCAGTGCTACTTCGCTGTGACTTAGGCCAAAGCCGAGGCTTTACCCTCACTAGGTACCTCATGTGGTGTCACCCTATTGTAGCATGGACTACTATGCTCCTTTGTAGTACTGGACTACTACGCTCCTTCTCCTAAATTCTTTTCAATCCTTTCTCTTTTACTCTTTTTGGGTTCTATATCTTGTTCTAGTTGAGAACTTGATATTTGAACATGAGAAATAGTAGATGGAGTAAGAGAAGGGTTGGAGGAAGTTGAAGAGGTTCTGTCATTAAAGGAAAATATATTCTCAAAGTAAATTACATCTCTAGCTTCTATAATTGTGTAATTAGAGATTTTATTTACTTCAGAGTGGGTTACAAGAAATCTATTGGCATTACTATCTAGGACATATCCTATGAACACAACATCTACAGTCTTAGGTCCAATCTTCTACTTTTTGGGTTTAGGAATTCCTACCTTAGCTAGACATCCCCAAACTTTTAGATAATTAATCCTAGGGGTTCGACCTTTCCATAATTCATATGGTGTCTTATCATTAGTCTTACTGGGTATCCTATTAAGAATATAATAGGCTGACAATAAGGCTTCTCCCCGAAGATTATCAGGGGCACCTGAACTGAGAAGCATTGCATTTACTATGTTTAACAGTGTACGATTCCTTCTTTCAGCGACTCCATTGGACTGTGGTGAATAAGAAGTAGTTACCTCATTAATTATTCCATGTTCTTTACAGAAATTGGTCGTATCATTTGAGTATACTCTCTACCACGATCTAATCTAAGGATTTTAATCATTCTATCTAACTGGTTCTCAGCTTCAGACTTATAGACCTTGAATCTGTCTTGAACTTTATTTTTGGTCTTAGAAGGTATGTGTAGCAATACTTTGAATGATCATCTATAAAAGTGACAAAGTATTTCCTACAACCTCGGGTCAAAATCCTATTGGAATCACAAACATCACTATGGACAAGTTCCAGGAGTTCGAAATCTCTATGGACAGATTTGAAAGGTAATCTAGTGTGTTTGGCTTGAACACAAATCTCAGATTTGTGTTCATCATCTATAGAAGTCTTAGGTATAAGATTTGAGTTCATCATCCATTTAATAGATCCTAAGTTCACATGACCTAGTCTGTCATGCCAAATATTGGAGGATTCAATATTTGCAACAACAAAAGAAGGATTTGAAGTTTTATTCATAGTACTTAAAATAAAAAGTCCATCCTTTACAAACCCTTTTCCTATAAATAAGTTATTCTTGGAAAAACTACTTTATTAGCCTCCATTACAATTTTATACCCTGAGGCTACAAGTAGAGATCCACTAACAAGGTTTCTCATAACTGACGGTACATGAAGCACATCATAGAGAGGCAGAATTTTTTCTGATGTCATCTTCAGGTCTATTCTTTCTCTTCCTACAATCTGTGTCGTTGAGCCATCTCCTAGGGTCACACCTCCTCCACACGATTTCTGATAGTTTGAAAAACTAGAGCGATCAAAAGAAACATGAACATTTGCTCCAGAATCCAACCACCAATCATCAGAATGGTAAGAAATGTTTACTATAGGTTGATAACTTACAGACCTGAATGAGCTAGAAGACCCATTCAGAATCATGTTAGCCTCTGGCTTGTTTGAGTTTCCTTTTGAATAAGGTTTCCTTGGTGATTAGGCTTGGGTTTTCCATAGACTTCTATAGGGTTTACCTTAGCTTTGGAATCAGATCTAGCTATGGACTTTAACCTAATCTGTTTTCATATTCTAAGTCACTTTAGAACTTAATAATAGGTTTTTAAAGTCTGCAGAAATTATTTCCTCAGGATGAATATTCTTGTGGGATAATAGTTTGAATGATCTTAATAATCAACTTTTAAAAACTTTAGTCTTTTCAAGTTTTGATAAGGTTGGGTTAGCAGTAGGGGCCGAATCCCAGCAAGCGGAGGTTCACTAGGAACGCTTAAGTACCGATCGATTAGACAATTTATGTCTTGTTGACAGAAGGACCCTTTCGACTTGTACCCAAACAAATCTCTACTTTTAAAAACTTTAGAATTTAAGGGGATTTGCAAATTCAATAACTATTTCCTTTTCCTAACTTAAGGTTTTGAATAATCCAAGGTAAATGATGTCACAAGTGTGTTGACACAATGTTGCTTATGAGAGTTGACCAATTTTTAAAAACACAAGTGATTATATTAATTTGGTCCTATGAAGTAACAAATATTATTTAACCAAATGTAATAAGTTTGTTACTAGTATGACAATACTTGACAAGTTGTAAACAATATCTAACCAAGATTTGTTGAACAATATGCTGCTTAAATGAGGATAATTATGTAAAAGAAAATTGTCTAGTAATAATTTAATGAATACTTATTAAGCAATAATATGTGACAACAAACTTTGCTAATAAAATTTGCTGAGAAGAAATTGCTAAATAAAGTTTGCTGCAGTAGACAAAATTATTTCTAAAGTAAGTTTGGTAAACAAATTAGAATCTTGTTGACAAGTATAAGCAATTTTCTAGCAATAAGTATATAGCAGTGTAGTGAATAATTGTTGTATTTTTATTGATTGGCTACTCCAGTATTAATAGGGAGTCAAGCTCCTCTTCATACTATATTTTTCCAATATGGGACTAAATCCCTTATTAGTTCTCAACACTCCCCCTCAAGGTGGGCGATAAATATTAATCATTTCCATCTTATTACATAGCTTCGACAGACTTAATGAACTAAGACCCTTAGTCAAACAGTCTGCCACTTGTTCTTCTGAGCGGACATGATCAATCTTCAGTATCCCTTGTTCCAGCGTCTCTTTGATGAAGAATCGATCGATCTCGATGTGCTTTGTTCTGTCGTACTGAACTGGATTGTTAGCTATACTTATTGTAGCTTGACTATCGCTCAGAAGGCGTAACGGTGCTCCCTTGTCCAGCTTCAACTCTGTCAGCAACGTTTTCACCCACAGCAATTCCGACACTCCTAAGGCCATTGCTCTGTATTCTGCTTCAGCTGTAGATCGTGCTACCACTAACTGT
The DNA here is from genome assembly GCA_029216955.1 of Iris pallida. NCBI lineage: Eukaryota > Viridiplantae > Streptophyta > Magnoliopsida > Asparagales > Iridaceae > Iris > Iris pallida. The sequence goes on along the minus strand of JANAVB010018200.1, from coordinate 5,060,884 downwards.
TTCTTGCTTCTCCATGAGACCAAGTTTTCTCCTATAAAGACACAATATCCCGTGGTAGACCTTCTATCGTCTATGCAGCTCGCCCAGTCTGCATCACAGTATCCCTAAACTTCTATACATCAATTCTTCTTGATCCATAGCCCTTTCCCCGACGTCCCTTTCAGATATCTCAAGATCTGAAAAACTGTATCCATATGACCCGTTCTTGGATCATGCATGTAGCGACTTACTACACTCACCGTAAATGAGATATCAGGACGAGTGTGCCCCAGATAAATCAATCTTCCTACAAGTCGTTGATATCTTTCACGATCAACTGGCTCTCCTGCTTATGCTCCTAACTTGTACTTCTGGTTAATTGGAGTGACTGCTTCTTTGCATCCCAGCATCCCTGTCTCCTTCAGCAGATCTAGTGTGTATTTTTTTCGTGAGAGAATAATTCCTTGTTCGTCTTCACACACCTCGATACCTAAAAAGTACCTCATCGCTCCTAAATCCTTCACTTCAAACTCCTTCGTGAGTTTTGACTTCAGCTTAGCGATCTCGACTTCATCATTACCTGTGATTACTATATCATCCACGTATACATCAAGTATAGTGATGTGGCCTCTTGCATTCTGAAGAAAGACCGTATGATCTGTATTTGCTTGATGGTATCCCATGCTTGTAACAGCCTTTCTGAATCTGTCAAACCAGGCTCGAGGAGATTGCTTGAGCCCGTATAGCGACTTCTTTAGTTTGCACACTTTTCTATGCGATGTCCCTCCATCTGATTCTGTAGTGTAGCACCCTGGCGGGAGTTCCATGTACACTTGCTCTTATGGGTCCCCATGAAGAAAGGCATTCTTCACATCTAATTGGTATAGCTTCCACCCATAGTTTGCTGCAATGGAGACCAAAGTTCTTACGGTGCTCATTTTTGCTACTGGAGCAAACGTCTCATCATAGTCGATGCCATATGATTGTGTGTATCCCTTTGCAACCAACCTCGCCTTTTATCGTTCCACCTTTCCTTCTGACGTCTTCTTTACTGTGTATACCCATTTGTATCCCACAGTTTTCTTCCCTTTGGGTAATGGAACCAGCTCCTACGTCTTATTTTTCTTCAGTGCCCCAAGTTCTTCCATCATTGCAGCTTTCTACCTTGGATCTTTCTTTGCTTTCTGCCAACTTTTGGGCAACGAAGTAGAGTCTAATGATGCAATGAAGGCTCGATAATTCGAAGAAATGTTAGAATAAGACAGGTAGTTGGCAATATCATGTTCATAATCATCAAAATGACTAGGAGTCTTACCCGTATTGATGCGAGAAGATCTCCTTAAGGGAGCAATAGGTGGTGGAGAGATCATACCATCAGAGTCAGAGAGATCCGTATTAGAATCAGAATAATTCTGTACAGGGGCAACATCTTCAAGAGTTGGAGCAGGAGTAGACGAGGGACTTGGTACAGTAGGCACAGGGCACGGTACAGACACAGTACTGGACTTCTGCTGTCTCCTTCTGTAGACTTGGAGCTCCTTTTCTATTGTCTGCTGCTCCTCCTATTTAACATATGTATCTTCTTCATCTTCTGTATTGGAGTCACTGTTTTCTCCCCCTTTCGTCCAGTTTTCTATGATCGGGCTTGGGACCGGTCCGACTACCTCAGATTGGCTTATTTTCTTCCCCTCACATCTAACACCCTCTGTGTTAGGTGTGTCACCAAACGCCGAACCATCATCTGAAGCATAATATGGTTCCAGTTCTCTGAATGTAACGTCCATGCTTAGAAACATCTTCCGCTCAACTGGGCTCCAACATGCGTATCCCTTCTGAGTTGCCGTATACCCGACAAAGATACATTTAACCGCTCTAGGATCCAGTTTGCCAACGCCTGGCCTATTATCTTGGACAAAACATACACACCCAAATACTTTCGGTGGAACAGTGTACGTGGTTGCACCAGTAAGCATCTCCAACGGTGTCTTCCAGTCCAATACCTGAGATCAGACCGTAAGCACTTAATTTTAGTGTTATATTGTGTTTCTACCCGGCGATGAAAGTTGTGAAACGCCTCAAAGACGTCACTTTTATTTTTTATAAGGTAGACCCATGTCACGCGAGTATGACAATCAATAAAAGTGACGAACCATCGAAAATCGTTAATACCGATTGTAGGACAAGGGTCCCATACGTCCGAATGTATCATATCAAATGCAGCTGAACTTCGATGTCCTGAACTCACATACGTACTTCTGGTATGTTTAACCAACTCACATGCATTACAAAATAACTTCTCTTTATTAGCCATTTGGACAAAATCTGATGTAATGCCCCGAGTCACCACAGTTGTGGCAAACACCGGCCACAGAGGGAGGCTGATTGAAGGCGACAAGGGCAGACTTGTCAATAGCGGCTGGCTCCCCCTGGAAAGAGCCCTTGTTGGGCATCAAATTCAATCGAGCCTCTTCTTATGCCATGGCAGCTATGGCTTCTTCTAAGGTTGGAAGCATGGGCTGTGCTAGGAGTACATTCCTTCTATGCTCAAATGCAGGGTTAAGACCCTTCAAGAACTTCATCATCCGTTGTCGCGAAATATAATCCAAGAACTTTTGGAAATATTTTACAAATGCTGGTTCGACTTGTGCATCTTCCATCCTAAGAGGATCATAGTGATCCAGATCAGACCAGTATTTCTTCAACAGTGCGGCGTACTCAGAGATTGTACGGTCGTCCTGGGCTACCCTATCAAGTTCATCCTGCAGTTGGAATACCCGCATAGGATTGCCGGAGCCTGAGTACATATCCTTCAAAGTCTGTCGTATATCAGCAGCAGCCTCCATTGCCTCTACATTGCCCGACACCTGGTCGGTCAAGGAGGCTGTCAACCATCCAGCCACAACATTGTTGACAATTTTCCAAATAGCAAACTCCTTTGAGGAGAGATCATCTGGTGCCTTGGTTTGGCCATTGACGTAGCCAACCAAACCTCGTCCCTTGAGCGTCCGCAGTGCCTGCCGTGACCATTTCAAGTAGTTGGACGTGCCTTCCAACTTCGTCTCCAGCTTGTCCAGCTTTCCTATTTTGTAGGGTGATGGATCTACATCAGTATGGATCACACGTGGGGTTGCCTCGGCTAATCTTTTTGATAAAATATCATCAACCAAGGCCTTCATCTCTTCTGCTGTCAGTTTACCACTGATCGAATCCATGGCGTCTTCAACTGTGATTCGTCGTCGTCGTCTTTGTCGGCTTTGTCGTCGTCGTCGTCTTCGTCGGCTTTGTCGTCGTCATCGTCTTCGTCGGCTTCGTCGTCTTCGTCTTTATGTAAAGTCTCCAACAGAGACCTTACGAATGCTCTGCTAACGTGGCCAACACTGGCGCACGCATGTAGATCCTAATTTGCAGATCAAGAACGAAATACAAATAAAGTATTTGTAGTTCCGGAGGACGTAATCTAGGAACAGAATGTGCAAATAAAGTATTTGACAGCCATCCGTCTTCGAATAATCGTCCATATAATCGCACTCGCAAATTAGGGTTTGTGGGGGGGGGGCGGCCGCAGATGTGGTCGGAAGAGAGGGGGGGTGGGCGGCCGCAGATGTGGTCGGAAGAGAGGGGGAGGGGGGGGGGGCGTCGGGGTCAGCAAGGGGGTGGGGGGGCGTCGGGGTCAGCACGGGAGGGGGGAGGGGGGCGGGGACAGCAGGGGGGCGGCGGTGGGCAGGGGGTGGGCGTCGGGGGCAGGGGGCGTCGGCTTGGGGGGGGAGGGGGGGCAGCAAGGGGGGCGTCGTCGGCGGCGGGGCCGTGGGGGGGGTGGGCGTCGGGGGGGGGGGGGGGGGGGGGGGGGGGGGTGTTGACTTTGGGCGGGTTGAGAATTTTTTTTTTTTTTTTTTTTTTTTTGTGGTTATGGCTCTGATACCATGTTGTGAATAATTGTTGTATTTTTATTGATTGGCTACTCCACTATTTATAGTGAGTCTAGCTCCTCTTCATACTACATTTTTCCAATGTGGGACTAAATCCCTTATTAGTTCTCAACAAGCATCAACTCTTACAAAATTGTTAACAGATTCACAACATATATATTTGTTAAATAAAGTGTAGGCGATTATTAAGAAAATCGTTAGGTATCAAATCTTTTTATATCGGAGATAAATAGGACAACAAGCAATTCTTTGTTTGAATGTCTATTAGAGATAAATATGTTGTTTAGAACAGCACGAAAATATTTCTAACAGTAAGAAATATTTGCTACAGTGTAGACATTTGCTAACAAATGGTTCCAACGAATAGGTATATATATATATGATGTCCCAAATGGTTCCAACGAATAGGTATATATATATGATGTCCACTGGTAGAAATATCAACAAGTTTAACAAGAACCCAATTTTTGGTAAGAAGATTAACTTTTGGTATGATGTCAAATTTAATTGCTTGTTAACAGTACATTTCACTTTTGTTAAGGTTAACTATTGGTAAGCAAACGGACAAACAGAGTCCAAATTTAACAACCAGAAACTTTATTCAGGTTAAGAAATATTGTTAAGAACAGAAACAATTAAGGTGCTGATTTGTTCTCAAACAGAAGCTACAATGTCGGCTAACAAGTACAGTGAATAGTTATGTTTAATTTGTTCACAAATATTGTTAACAAACAGAAGCTACAATGTCAGCTAACAACTACAATGGATAATACTGTGTAAATGAACAAGAAGCAAATATATGAAAGTTGAAGGCAGCAATCAAATATTGTTGTAACAACAAGAAAATATTTTTTAGAAAATAATTAACTCTTAGAATTTTTTTCAAGATTCTTAGTGTTAAATCTGCAACAAAATAAAAATAATTAGATGTTACCGGCCTACGGGGAAGTCGTGCACGTAGTACTATCCTAAGAGTTAAATCGGGTCTATGTGCAGACTTTGTCGGAATGCTCCTAGTGATAAAATTCTCGCTCCACCGGAATCTCCTTCCCGCACACGACATAGAGAGAGTGACCCTCGACTTAGTTCTGCCCAGAGCAACAAACGAAGAACACAAAGCTTGGAGAAGACGATATTTTTGAAGAGAATTTCCATAAGATATTTCGGTATCTCGAAGAGGAGAAAAAGGACGAAATATATAGAAGCAGAATAGTGCTTCTCCAACGGACAGAAATAAAGTCTGATAATGGACAATCAATTCGGCCGTTTTCAAATGTAATGAAAAAACGTGATACATTGTATCTGGACAGAAGTTAATGGGCTGGACATTATAAAAATTTAAATTTTTTAGGATCTCAGTCCGAACCCAAAAAAAAAATCGAATCGACATTCGGTGTCCGCAGATGTGGGCACGTACCCGTATCCGTTACACGCACTGAACCGAACCGGACCAGACGGCAGCAGCACGTACGTATGGTCCATAGGCCTCTCACGCAACACTTTAATGATGCAAAATAGGACAAGGCAATATATACTATACAATGCCTCTTTGTGTAGCTGATGTGAGACTAATAGTATATGAACTTGAGCTTTTGCTCAAAACAATGCACATGCAGCCAAAATCTTCATAACAGAAAGTGACGAAGTAATAACATGCCTTTAAAGTAAAAAAAAAATGCAATGTCGGAGCAAAAGGCTTCGGATAAACCTAAGGAACCAACTCTGATCAGATATCACATGAGAAGCAACGTAGGATAGCCAACTGGGAATAATATTACAATTGTACATGGAAATAATGCATGTGCAGGTGAGGCTACCGTACAAGTCAGAAATGATGAAGTAGATGCCATAGTTTGTGCTCTTAACAATGGGGAAAAAGAGTTCATAAAGGTGGCAAGTGACTAGAGGTGACAATTTAATTGTAGCAAATTATCTTTGGATAAGAAAAAATAGTCTGAAAGATGTGAGAGTCTACATTGACCTTAGCTACATGAATACATTTTTTTTTATGGAGACGTCATTCATCAAATTTACAGTCCAGTTAGCTAATCAGAAGCCTCAAAGGATGTTAAAATGGGACCTCAAATGGGGCTACAATTGGGATTAAACTGACACGAGTATGAATATAAATAGGACTAAGTTGTTATGATCAGATGAATGAACCTCCAACCTTCAATTCACCTTATGGCATAAATACTACAAACTATGTCACTCTGAGTAATTTCGAAGTGATATTAATTACATGATGGATTTACAACAGACATATACAATATGGTCACAAGTAACAAATTAAGGAAACAACTCCTCGAAACCAGAATGGGTTTCATATTCCAATTGACATGACTAAGGAGAAATCTATGACTGATAACTAACATGACACACAGACACGGATACGATACACTTCGGACATGGTCATGGACAATAGGACAATAGGGCAGCTGAATAAGTCCTAAAAACTAAGGTAGGGCAGTAAGACGGCTGATTGGTCCTAAAAAAAATAAGGTATGGTATCGGAAGTCATGCTATCAGAAACCGTAGGACATGGAACTAACAATCAGGTTGAATCACAACTAGCAATCAGATTGAATTATTGACGTCAAGGTATATAGACCCGTTTTGTTTATGTCACGATCCGATTCCAATATATTGGGTCCAGTCAGATCATGTCCAGTTTGCACCGTTGTGAGACGGCGGCAATAAACTGTATCAAGCAGTAAGAACACCAGCAGATAATTCTAAATGCGAGAATAAAAAGACTTTTATTGAATCTGAATTTTAAAGCTAAGAGTCTAGATGGATCAACACACAAAAGCAAATAAACAATCTGGTTACTACATTGGTTCTTATTACAACTGGAAGGACAAACTAAGACAATGGCATAGCCAAAAATCTGGGGCTCCCTGGTCAGGTTCAGCTACCTCGTCAGGACTCAGACCAGGTCCGTAGAAGGAACTAAAAGTAAGATCTTCGTCGTCGCAGTCACCTAAAAATGTTGGTCTACAGTCAGGAAGGGAGCAAAAACATATATCCACATCTAACATTCTAAATAATAATAAATGATGCAAGGCAGATTAAAAATATTATATATTTTTCTAGATAATAATAAAAGAGACAGCAGACAATAAATCTAAGAAGCTACAATGATGCAATCTACAATGAGTCAATAGTGTTTTTGAGTATATAACAGAATCTGTGACCTGCTGGATAGAGGCAATATGTATACTAGCATTCTGGCCAAAACGATAGTATATGGTACGGGTCAACCCCCTGTGCGGTAAGGGTTAGCGCGAGAGAGGCAATCGGTAAACAATGGCTTTGGTCACAGATGTTATACTACTCTCCCAAGCAATATCCGAGTCAATGAGTCAATGAGGCAATCAATCAATCCATCCATCGATGTGGAGTCCGAGAGAGATCCACTATAAATCAGTGTCACTACAATACATGATTCTACTGATGCAGTACATTTAATTATTAAATAAAACGCAGACATGAAAGATATTAAACTTGCCTTGGTTGTATCCTTGGTGTGGAAAGCAACGGCTAAAAAGGTGTCGGCTAGGGTCCGGAATCTGAATCCACATTAATATATATTTTATTTTAGAACTTATTCCAAAGGGTAGCTAACAATGCCACTAACCACAAACTACATTTAATTATAAACATTGCCTTTTATTTAAGAAATAGTAACTTAATTATATATAATAATTTGGTAAAACAATTTTATTAGTATTTTTATAGATAACGCGAAAATAATATATTTTGAAATATTATTAAAAATAGTAGCGATTTTATCGTAAATCATTTTGATAGAAATATCGTTTAAACTTGAAAATTTTGAAATCTAATTTTGTATATTTTTTCTAATTAAAACTTTACGAAATATCTACTAATACTATTTTCTTTAGATAAAGAATAACCATTTTTTATAATAAAATTACGAAAACGTTATTTAGTAAAACTTACAATTTTTATTAAAAATATCGCTAAATATCTAATTTTATAATACCATAAATTTATCGATCAGGATAATTGTTAATTTTACGAAAATAAGCCTTTTATCCAAAAATGCATAAATATATAGATTTGGCCTAGAACACTATTTTCTATATTAAAGTACATTTTTGATACATAATTATCTATTTTGAAACTAATTTACCAATTAATAATAAATCGTGATTTTATGGCAATATTTCTATTAAGGATTTAACTAACATAAATCTCTATGTTATTCATATTATGTAAACAATAACTCTAATTAATCACTAAGCTAACTAATGGTAATAAACTGTTATAAAGAAATAGGCTACTAACATATTACAACTCCTAAAAAGGTAACTATACTAAATTATCCCGGAATTGATAGAGCTTCTTTCTGTCAATTTCGGTCGGAACAGAATAGGGTTGGTATTCTGTGAAATATACAGAAAGGGTAAAGCTTACCAACAGGTTGATGACGGAGTACCGAGGGGAGGCCTCGGACTCGGATGTACGCGGAGAGCTTGCGCACGCGGAAAGTGCGTACTGCACGAGAATGCGCAAATACGCCGGGGACGGAACGTGCGGGGGCACGACAGCTGCCGGCGGGTGCTGGTGCAGCGATGGGGCGCCGTGGGGCTACCGGCGGGTGCTGGTGCAGCAGCGGGGAAATGCGCGGGTTCTTGTGCGGCGACGGGGGCGCGGGACATGGTCGCCGGAAAGGGGTGACATTGGTGGGTTTGAGGTTTGGGGAAGAGTTGGAAGAGAGAGGGAAGATGAGGGTGCGGGTGATGATGTGTGTTCGTTTCCTTTTCTCCCTCCTTTCTAAAGGTGGTGATGGGGATAGTGCTCAACGATGGTGTTGGTAGTGTTAAAGTGAAGGGGGAAGACAAAGTAACGAGGGAATGGTGGTGCTGAGTGTTTAGTGGTTAGAATTTGAGGGGGAGGTTGCATACGTGTGGAGAAATAAGGGGAGTGATGTGAAGTGGGGCTGGGTGTTGTTTTATTTATTTATATCTTTTTTTTTAAAGTAGATTTTACAACCTTTCCTCCTTAGAAAATTTTGTCCTCGAAATTTCAAAGATAAGGGTCGGGATAGAATGAAAATCACTTATCCTTGATCAAAAATAAAATTTTAAATCATCAGACACGATCGGATTCTAGGCATGATTACTAGGTACAATGATAAAATATAGGCACCATCAGAATTATCTAGATATAATCAGAGATAGAGTTGGAATATTGTTGTGATTGAAATTATTTTAGGCATGAGAAAAATCTAGGTACGATTAAAATATGATCATAAAATAGGAGAAAATCAAATGAGGTCTCGTGAAACAAAAAAGGCAAGAAAGAAACGAATGTCAACAGTTTATTGAGAAGGCATAAAATAATAGAATCTTCTGAGAGGAGGGACTAAAAATTCCAAATCAAATTAGAATGGGATATAAGGGTTTGTGACTCAGGAAAAATCAACAAGTTGTATGATAGTAGGGTAGCAAGGTTGATTAGAACAATATAGCTATGATAGGAATGTAATTGAATAATATATTTTCATTGAGGATTGAGTGATGATCAAAGGGGATAGAAAGAATATCGTATCACTATTTCAACGATCAACAGATAAGATATGCAGGAAAAATGACTTACAAGATAACCATCTTATTAATACCCATGCATAAACCAATCTCTAACTCGCTAAACTAGCTGAACTCCCAGTATCTACAGAAAACTAAGGCAGCTGCCAAGGTAATAAAACTAAATCTATTTGGAAGCATAAATCATCCAAATCAAATTTTCATCCGTCGTTGTATGTAACTCGTATGCCAAATGTATTTCAATTTCAAGTATTTCTCATGATCAAATCATTTTACGAATATCAATTTCCAATTGTCAGCCATTCTTCCAAAACTGACTACATCAAAGTTCACAATCTTCACTTGTCATAGTAAATCCTTAGAAAATTCTTTAAAGTTGATCCATGACCTATATTCGAGAATTTCTAATTCTTGAAATCAATTGACAAAATTATAATCACTAATCAAATTTTAATCTTTAACCATGCACATATCAATCGTTCTCATCCAAACACATTAATAACATATCACAAAATCCCAATCGTTCTTACCATAACCAATATGAGCCTCCAATGTTTGGTAGAAATTGCAAACTCAATTGCTCCTTTCCAAAGTTGCATGCTAATGGTCTTATCTCAATTCCTCACTGCTTATTCATTCTCTAGAACCTATAATTCCATTGCTTGTGTTATTCCTTCCATGGTTATATCCGTTCCTCCTAGGTACAATAGTCATCTAATTATAAAAGTTGATTCCCGTCAAGTGTTCTTTTACTTGATCATCATATTCTCATGTTTATATATTATCCAAATTCACTTCCTCTATGGGAGATCCTTACCAAATCCTAGACTTTCCTTGCTAACACTACCCTTAGCTATCCAATCTCATCAGGAAATATTGATCCTCTAAGGATGATCTTACCGGAATAATATAATAAGGCTGCTATCTAGGTTTTTTCTGCATATAACTATCAACTAACTATATATAGCTACAAAAATATATAACTATCCACAAAATATATGCAACACACTAAAATTGAACCTTGAAAGAGATTGAGCTAATAGAGATTGATATGGTCCTAATAAGTTCTAGGAAAATTAAGTAAAATTTCATAGAAAATCTATTCTTTCTGGCTGTGATAAGAGATTTCTGAAAATGGAGACAACCGCTAGAATTGTAAATCCTCTAATCGGACAAAAGTCAGAATAATTTAATGGTGCTAAAAAAAATCATGGTATGGATATAGTCTTAATAATATTCAAAAACCAAATATATCCGAAGTTACTTTGCCTCAAGTTCATGCCTCACCAGAGTGCACCTAACTGCAGTAAATTTTTGGCTCCATAACTTCAATAATGATAGGTTACCGAGTAGTCCATCAACTTTATCCATTTTCTGGCTGAACAACATAGGAGACAAACATGATGCATTTAGGACATAGTCTCAATAATATTCAAAAACCTATGAACACCTGAAATCACTTCAACTTAGAGTCTATGTCTCGCCAGTGCGCAACATGGCTGCAGTAAACTCACAGTTTCCATAATTCAGATAAATGACTGCAATGCATATGTGCGAAGCCATATTAGGTCACTGAATATTTTTTTAACTTTGTCCACGGGAATTTCAAAGGGATTGCTCAACAATTCAAAAGTTTTCCAATGACTAAAGAAAATTCAATAACAAAATTGAATCAATTCTCTGACCGTTCCTGTAGTGCCCCGTCCCTACATCGTGTCCTGTTGTCCGTCCATGGGGTGCGCGAGAAAGGAACACTATTGCTATCGACTCGGTCGGGACCGATAGGTCGGGATCGATCGATTCGATCGAACGGGAACGGTTGAATTAAGATACATTCCACGTTATGGAATGGCTTCTTCGGAACCAAGTCCCATATTCAGCGGGCTGCGCCTTAAGGATTGACTCTGCGGCTGAGTCGGGAGAGACCTCCCGTTGCTCTGCTTTTCACGCCGCTTGCGTTGGTTTTGGCTTTGTTTTCTGAATGCGTTTTCGTGAATGTTTTCGATGGTTTTCATGGCTTATGTTTCGAACTTCGCATTCATATCGAATTTCCTTGAATAACACAGTGTTCTAATCGGTTGCTTATGCGATTTCAGGTGATCGCGTAGGCAACGTCGAGCGCGGCCAACCAGTTTCTCGCCTCAAGTAAATACTAAGGTGAGTGGCTGACCTCCTTCGTCTCGACCCTCTATTTCAAATGAGAACTCGGGTAATGATATCGAAACCGAATGATTTGTTTGAAGAATACAAGTCCTAAGTGCAAGAAGAGAAAAGAGATGTGTTGTGTTGAAAAGAGATAGAATTATTTTAGGCCAGCAAAACAACCAAGTAAGTAAATCGACTATGTAACAAGCCCCAACGGTACCCTAAATTATACCTTGTTAACCTATCACGGTCATGGACAACTTGTCGACAAGGGCGATGGTTTCTTCGAGCGGCAACCCGGGGCCACGGGACCGACTCGGCCTATGAAGAAACAGGTTATAGCCGAGCTGGGTAATAGGCAATCGGTAAGACGGGGACTTGCATCGGAGCTCGCTACTTGCGTTGCAAGGGTCTCGTATTACCAGGCTATGTCCAAGATGGCTAGTTAATGCCAGTTACCTCCATATCAAACACTTGATATAAATTGTTATCAACTAACAGGGAAAGTGATGGTAAGTTTTATGTCGCACGGCGCGCTCTGCCGGAGGAAATCTTGGTGTAACTTAATGCTTCTTATGAAAATATCTATGATGGCTAGAAAGACCACTAAAAGCCAGTTGTATGATTTTATCTAAATTTTTGAACCAAATGAGAGCCTGAAAATTAATTAGCCACTCGCCAGTACATGTTGATTGTACTGATCCTCACTCTCTCTACAGGTGCGATAGATCGGGAGGAGCGTGCTACGTGAAGGGAGGCGACGCTCGTGTGTTTTAAAGCTTCGTCCTTGCGGTCGAAGTTTGGATCCAACCTCTTTTGAAGACTCCGCTGTTGAAGGCCAAGAAGACAAATGGAGCGACTTTCCGTCATCCCAGGTGGTTTTGTAATGCTGGTTGTAATCAAGGGATGAAATGTATGGAATGGCTATCTCGTCGACGTTCATTTTGTAATGGAGTCAGTTTGTAAAAAGCCCGCACGGCGCCTTTGTGTCGAGTCTATAAAATGATGTTCATTATCAATAAAGCTTAAATTTCCTTCTCTATAATGTGTGTTCAATTTACTCTGCACACTCGCTTGTTGTTGTGTTTCGGATAACCTTATGACTATGCCTTGTACGAGCGCAACTTAGGCTTGCACGGCATCACGCCCGGAGGACGATTATCGATTCTACGGAATCGGGACGTGACATAATCATGGCCGCTCAGAAGGATGATCCGTACCTGAAGAAAATGTGCGAGCGAATTTCGATAGGTAGTGCGACCGACTTTACGGAAGATAAGACCGGCGTGCTGAGAATGAATGGCCGACTATGTGTTCTGGATGATTCAGAACTACGAAAGGAGATAATGTCGGAGGCGTATTGTGCGAAATATACCTTGCATCCAGGCAGTACCAAGATGTATAAGGACCTCCGTACGACCTTCTGGTGGCACGGGATGAAGAGAGATGTGGCGCTCTTCGTTTCGCAATGCATAGCCTGTCAGCAGGTGAAAGCTGAGCATCAGCGACCAGGCGGGAAGATGCAGAACCTCGCTATTCCCGAGTGGAAGTGGGATCACGTCACTATGGATTTTATTGTTGGCCAGCCGAAGACACCACGGGAGAACGACGCCATCTGGGTCATCGTCGATTGATTAACCAAGTCAGCGCACTTTATCGCAATCAAAGTTACTTGGAGCGTTGATCGCCTGGCACAGATTTATCTTGATGAGATAGTACGGCTGCACGGAGTTCCCGTATCCATCGTCTCTGATCGGGATTCACGGTTTATGTCACGATTCTGGAGTAGCCTTCAGTCGACATTGGGTACCAAGTTGCAGTTCAGCTCAGCTTACCATCCTCAGACCGACAGCCAAATGGAACACGTTAATCAGATTCTCGAAGACATGCTATGGCTCTGCGCAATTGACTTTAAATCAAGCTGGGACGTCCACCTTCTGCTGGCGGAATTTGCATACAACAATAGCTACCAATCCAGCATCCAAATGGCACCGTATGAAACTTTGTACGGCCGGAAGTGCAGATCGCCCATTTGTTGGGATGAAGTCGGGGAACGGCAGATACTCGGCCCGGAGCTGGTGGAACAGACTGTGGAAAAGGTCAAGCTAATTCGGAAAAGACTGAAGATTGTACAGAGTCGGCAAAAGAGCTACGCCGACACCCATCGAAGACCGCTTGAGTTCCAGGTGGACGATCATGTGTTCTTGAAGGTGTCGCCTATGCGAAGAGTTACTCGGTTCGGCGCGAAGGGGAAGCTGAGTCCGAGATTTATTGGGCCGTTCGAAATACTCGAGCGGGTTGCCCCAGTCGCCTAAAGAATTGCCCTACCGCTGGCGCTCGAAGGTGTGCACAATGTCTTCCACGTCTCCCAACTGCCGAAGTACGTGCACGACCCTAGCCACGTGGTAGATTTTGGCCAGCTGGAGCTAAAGTCCGACTTATCCTACGTTGAAGAGCCAGTTCAAATCTTAGAACGCAAGGATAAGCTGCTACGAAATCGGGCGATCCCACTCGTTCGCATACTCTGGAGGAACCATGCGGCAGAAGAGTCGACATGGGAACTCGAGTCAGAGATGAAGGAAAAGTTTCCTTCATTGTTTTCATAGAGGTAGGTTCTGTTCTTAAGTTTCGAGGACGAAACTTTTTCTTAGTTGGTTATGGTGTAGTGCCCCGTCCCTACATCGTGCCCCGTTGTCCGTCCACGGGGTGTGCGAGAAAGGAACACTGCCGCTATCGACTCGGTCTGGACCGATAGGTCGGGATCGATCGAATCGATCGAATGGGAACGGTTGAATTAAGATCCATTCCACGTTATGGAATGGCTTCTTCGGAACCAAGTCCCATATTCAGCGGGCTGCGCCTCAAGGATTGACTCTGCGGCTGAGTCGGGAGAGACCTCCCGTTGCTCTGCTTTTCACGCCGCTTGTGTTGGTTTTGGCTTTGTTTTCTGAATGCGTTTTCGTGAATGTTTTCGATGGTTTTCATGGCTTATGTTTCGAACTTCGCATTCATATCGAATTTTCTTGAATAACACAGTGTTCTAATCGGTTGCTTGTGCGATTTCAGGTGATCGCGTAGGCAACGTCTAGCGCGACCAACCAGTTTCTCGCCTCAAGTAAATACTAAGGTGAGTGGCTGACCTCCTTCGTCTCGACCCTCTATTTCAAAATGAGAACTCGGTTAATGATATCGAAACCGAATGATTCGTTTGAAGAATACAAGTCCTAAGTGCAAGAAGAGAAAAGAGATGTGTTGTGTTGAAAAGAGATAGAATTATTTTAGGCCAGCAAAACAACCAAGTAAGTAAATCGACTATGTAACAAGCCCCAACGGTACCCTAAATTATACCTTGTTAACCTATCACGGTCATGGACAACTTGTCGACAAGGGCGATGGTTTCTTCGAGCGGCAACCCGGGGCCACGGGACCGACTCGGCCTAGGAAGAAACAGGTTATAGCCGAGCTGGGTAATAGACAATCGGTAAGATGGGGACTTGCATCGGAGCTCGCTACTTGCGTTGCAAGGGTCCCGTATTACCAGGCTATGTCTAAGATGGCTAGTTAATGCCAGTGACCTCCATATCAAACACTTGATATAAATTGTTATCAACTAACAGGGAAAGTGATGGTAAGTTTTATGTCGCACGGCGCGCTCTGTCGGAGGAAATCTTGGTGTAACTTAATGCTTCTTATGAAAATATCTAGGATGGCTAGAAAGACCACTAAAAGCCAGTTGTATGATTTTAACTAAATTCTTGAACCAAATGAGAGCCTAGAAATTAATTAGCCACTCGCCAGTACATGTTGATTGTACTGATCCTCGCTCTCTCTACAGGTGCGATAGATCGAAAAGAGCGTGCTACGTGAAGGGAGGCGACGCTCGTGTGTTTTGAAGCTTCGTCCTTGCGGTCGAAGTTTGGATCCAACCTCTTTTGAAGACTCCGCTGTCGAAGGCCAAGAAGACAGATGGAGCGACTTTCCGTCATCCCAGGTGGTTTTGTAATGCTGGTTGTAATCAAGGGATGAAATGTATAGAATGGCTATCTCGTCGACGTTCATTTTGTAATGGAGTCAGTTTGTAAAAAGCCCGCGCAACGCCTTTGTGTCGAGTTTGTAAAATGATGTTTATTATCAATAAAGCTTAAATTTCTTTCTCTATAATGTGTGTTCAATTTACTCTGCGCACTCTCTTGTTGTTGTGTTTCGGATAACCTTATGACTATGCCTTGTGCGAGCGCAACTTAGGCTTGCACGGCATCACGCCCGGGGGACGACTATCGATTCTACAGAATCGGGGCATGACAGTTCCTGTTTCATGATACTCAAGCATTGAGTTTAGAAGGTTTCTAGCCCTTGAATTGATCAAGAAGTTGCCTAGAGAGAGTAAGGTTTCAAGTTGAGTAGAGGAAGTCAACAAATAAAAATATTCTCGGTCCTTGGGATAACTTAGGAAATATCAATCAACATTGGAATTATTTTTGAAAAATAATTCCTTTGGAAGATTCGTGAACCAGCTAAGTTGAACCAATTCTTTGGTAACAATTAACCTTGGGACTTTATGGTTCCAGAAGAATCGGTTCGAAAATAGTTTCGAAAAGTCAATTGAAAATAAGGTCAAGACAAATCGTTGGATACACTAGTCGTAGAAATAATTTGGGTAAATAAGAGTTTATTAGGTTTGCTAAATAAGAATTTAAAACTCTAAATAGTGAATGGGTTTAGATTCTAAACAAAGATAGAGAAGTAAGATTTGATCAAACTAACAGAGGAATTGGAAATATGTTTGCTGAAGAAAGAGATTGAAAAATCTAATATTAATCCATAAATAGCGAAAGAGTATAGATCCTAAGGATGCTAGAATCTGATAAAGATATGAAGGAAACTAACCTCCGAAAGCCGTGGGACACTAAAAGATACATAAAATCTATAAAATAATATAGGCAGTAAAATATATCATCATACAATCGGCCTAATCTGGGTAAGGTTTAGGTACAAACATAAGTAAGGTAACCTACAAAACTATAAGCAAGCAAAAATAGATAAAATAGATAAATAATTTCGGTCCTATATTGTGACGGGTTGAAATAAGCTAAGTGTTCTAATTATTTCTAGAGTCTGTTTTCCAAAAGTCATACCTAGACCTAAGTCAGATTGCAGGACTGCATATTTGTCTAGACTAGATTGACTAGACCAAATTTGCAGAACTGACCTGCATGGACCACCACTAAAAATGTCACGACCGGATCCCAATATACTGGGTCCAGTCGGATCATGCCCAGCCTACACAGTTGTGAGACGGCGGCAGTAAGCTGTATCAAGCAGTAAGAACACCAGCATATAATTCTAAATGCAAGAATAAAAGACTTTTATTGAATCTGAATTTTAAAGCTAAGAGTCTAGAAGGATCAACACACAAAGCAAATAAACATTCTAGTTACTACATTGGTTCTTATTACAAATGTAAGGACAAACTAAGATAATGACACAGCTAAAAATTTGGGGCTTGTCATGCCCCGCTCCCATAGGAGCGATCGTCCTCGCTAAGGCGTGATGCCGCACGAGCCTAGGTTGCGCTCGTGCAAGGCAGTTCCATAACGGCCGATTACATCCGCGGCGACGGGATCGTCGCCCAGAAGTCCCAAGCAGATACATTGAATACGCAGCAAAAATTTAGAACAAAACACAAGACATTCAAATTGAGCTCTTTATTGATATCGAAACAACGGTTACATTGGGGGCACAAGGCCGAGATTACAATCACTCAAATCCACTCGTCTCATATTACAAATCACTCTGCTCTCTCTCATCTCTCGATACAATACTTGAATCCAGCGGAAGCTTCGGATTGGCGATGCCCATACATTATGTCCCGTATAAGTCTGGTCTTCACGCGGCCGCACGCTTCAAATCGCCAAGGAACTCCGTGCCTCGACGCATCCAAGTGAGCCCCGCACCACGAGCTTCTACCTGTGCCTGCACATAAATACTGTGTGGGTGTCAGTACTCAACTGTACTGGTGGAGTGAGCTCCTCGCCCACCCATACAAAACCAACACGTTTATTTTACTTTGTGCAATACAAGCCCCTTTACGATTGTCTTTCTAGTCTTGCCTTAGGATCGATTTTAGGACCGACGCCTTGGTCTATTTTGTATCTCTAGACCGCCATCGTGCCTCGCACTAATAATGTACTCATACTTTACCGCTAGACTTTCTTCGTTCCAGTAACGTTAACTTATCGTCTCGTGCTTGCCTTTCGTGCCATACTTAGGGACGTAACGACTCGGTCGTGGCATGAACTCGATTCGTGCTTTAGTATCACCGAGGTAGTGCCTCCTCGATTAGTCTTGCCTATACTCGTGTTATGACAACGCGGCCGTGCCTCACATCTCGAGGTCGTGCACAGAAACTTAACTTGATTTAACCAAACTTGCCCTACGGCCCTTCTCGACTTAACTCGCAACGACCAACCCGACTTGTGGAACCGGTGTTGAGAACTCAAGTACGACGCTATATCTTGTGCCGAAGCACGTGTCTTTACGTATAGCCGAATCGTAGGCTTTATAATACTTTGGGTGCAATCGAGCACACATTTCACTATTCAACGCATACCGTGCTTACACTTTCTTTGTTATGACCGACATCGTGCATGCGGATTCGCCGCTTAGCACGCCCATTTATCTATATGAAAGGCTATTGGCATGACAAGCCATCGCGGACATAGCTCGGGTAGGCGGCGGGTCCTTCAGCGCAGGTAGCAAGCCCCGTTGAAAGCCCTCGACAACCCACACAATAAAAGCATGCGCTGCTATAACGTCTACCTCCTAGGACGACTGGGCCCGGTGCCCCGGCGTATAACCAGTCTAGGTAGAAATCCTTATCGACAAGGTGTCCAATGACCACGCACCTACGAGACATCTAGACTCACGTAAATGCATGGCCTAATTGTTGGTACGACTGGAACTATACTTAGCAACTCGTGCTCTGAACCACCCTTTGCATTTCGTGCATCCGGGCTGCGAGACTCCCAACCGAGGGAACGTCTCGTACTTCTTAACGTGGATAAGAACGCGAGACTCCCAACCGAGGGACCGCCTTAAAACACCTTGACGTGGAGAGGAACGCGATACTCCCGATCGAGGGACCGCCTAGAAACACCTTAATGTGGATAGGAACGTGAGACTCCCAACCGAGGGACCGCCTCGAAACACCTTGACGTGGAGAGAACGCGAGACTCCCAACCGAGGGACCGCCTCGAACTTATTTGAACTCGAGGGAACGACTACTACGTAGCCTTCCAACTTAACTTGAACAAAACGTGTTCCTTAAGTGCCATGGGCCGTGGCTAACTTTACATCGTGCCAACCGTGGCTCGTGCCTTTAACTGAATTACGTCTTATGCGACGCTATCACCCAAGTCATACGTTATATGACGGCCTGTGAGATCGTGGGACTATTTGACTTGACAACCGCAGAACGAGCGAGACGGCACTTAAAATGACTTAGGTCGACCGGCATAACTTTGCCTAACTTACTCAAGCCTACAACTTAACCCGAGGGACGAGCCAAGGCTATGCCAAGCCTTGCACAGTGAAAACGTGCATGCTTTATCGAGCATTTACGCGGGCGACGCCTATGACTTAGGCTAACTCATCGTTTGTGTCGAATACCAACTTTTCCTTCTCCCAAGCCGCGGGACGGAGGATCGAGTATCATTTTCAAAGCACGCTGAGCACCAACTCTAATCAGACTGTGGGACGTTTTCATGTTCTAAACTCGCTTTTGATCCGTCGGAATAATTTCCTTTAGCTATGTGGATTCGTCTTTTATCATTAAGCCTACTTGTGCAAGTTGAAAACACACGAATTATTAAGTGAAGGTGAGATGAGGCAAGTTCACCGAAACTACCCCACCTGAGCGATGTCTTCGAGTCGCCGTTGTAAGGCCAAGTTCGAACGCCGTCGGCGTTTCGATTCCTCCGATTGACTTCGCGGGACGGACACTACAACATACACCACTCAGAACAAGTCTCGTCCTCGAGACTTTCCTGAAGGCAAACCATCCTACCATTTCTATGGCCATGGCTTAATCGTATACATTCCGCCTACGCGTTTCTTCGATTTCGAGCCACGCTCGTGCTATCGCTAACTTAGTCGTAAGGCACACCAACCGATCAACCAATATTCGAACTCGTCTCAATTCAATGATCGCGTTACCGTTAACATTTCTTCGAAACTTACGATTTCAAAATCCACAACACTTTCCCGTTCCTCAAGTCTCACTTGATTCAACGTATCACTTAGTTGGATCGTGCACATATTCTAGGCGTCCCCAAAATACATGCATTTCAGCCAAGCCTCGTGATAGAGAATCCACCATCACCACTCAAGTCGGATCGTGCACATATTCGGGCGTCCCTGATATACGTACATGTCAGCCGAGACTCGCGAGTGGTTCCT
Organism: Iris pallida; assembly: GCA_029216955.1. Taxonomy (NCBI): domain Eukaryota; kingdom Viridiplantae; phylum Streptophyta; class Magnoliopsida; order Asparagales; family Iridaceae; genus Iris; species Iris pallida. The sequence continues at coordinate 5,040,801 of JANAVB010018200.1, read as the reverse complement.
CCATAATTCATATCGCTTCGTGCCGGAACGTCTGCCTAACCGCTAGGCTATGTCTTTCGTCAGTACTGGAATCATAGTTCCCAAACAACGATATCAATACTGACCCCATCCTAAGGTCAAACCAAATCGATGGTACGGGTTTTCTACCCAAGCTCGCATCACTCCGATTTCTAAACATCGAGCATCGATTTCCTATGCACATCCTAATATTCGTCGCATGGGATACGAGTCGTTCAGTAAAGCCATCCTACGATAACTCACATTTCGACCGATTTATGTCATATCAATATCGTTTGTTCATCAAGCCGTTTCACATAATTTATCTCTTCGAACACGTTCAACATTAGTTCGCCTATCATTCATTCTCAAATCAAGCACGCTATAACACAATTCATCTCTAAATCGTAATTCACAGAAATCATCTATTCCAATTCACGTAATCGATCACAAGGTCGTCTGACTTAACAATATGTTGTGCTCCGATCTCACGCGAGACAGATTATCCACGGTGGGCATGAAATCACCATGCAACGCTCCCGCGGAATAATTATTTCATCGGGCGTAACACTTGTTTTGGGTCTAGACTAAATTATTCTCGATGCACGGATTGGACCTACACAATCCTCAAGTTTTATTCAAATAATCGCAAGTCCTAACATCCTCGAATTTGCCTTCGCATCAAACCGACAAGTAGGGACAATCAAAGTTGCCACGTCCTGATTTTTCAAGTTCGATCATTCCCGCGACATGAATCACCATGTCAGCGCTCACGCAGAACGATCGCCCCAAATCTGACGCAACGCATGTGCGAGGCTAGAGTTGCGCTCGCGCAAGACAAGACCGTCGACGTTGTGGTTATCAACGCAACCATCAAAACCGATCACTTTTATCCAACATTCTTCTCAATCAAAATCCTAAGTATTGCATCCAACCGAATAATAGCACTTGCACGATCGTCATTCACCGAGTCAGAGTACCTCCGAGTTATTGCATATCATCTTTGATACGCCTCAATACCATCGACGATATACGTAACCTGACGATCTTCATTTTGCAACAAATTCTGAGTCGTGCGAATGATGCTATCGTCCGACTGGATAATCTCCTCGACATTCAAATTAATTTCGATCATTACCCCTCGAATCGTTCACAACATCAATTTTGACGAACCCAAATTCGCGTATCGTTCATCCGTCTATCTTAAGTCATCGACCAACGTATTTTCTCAATTCGTAATATTCCTTGCTAACTCAATCATCGAACGATATCCATTCCAATCCTCAGAGTCATTTGCGTAACTTTAAAATCGAACATTTCATGCACGCTACCTACCCGTCGTGTTAACTTTTTGCATACGATCCGTATCAATTTCCTCGATTCGATTTCACCTACTTAATCGTTTTCGCGTTTCATACTCGTGCAGTCCTCAATCTTTCACTCGAATGATTTCCAAGACGGACCATACACCACTCGGGATTCGAGTCATCCAATCTAGTCCAAATCACGTTCGCGTTATTCGCTAAGACATGTTTCGGATTCGTTCGATGAATCCCTAGCGTAATCGTTCACGTCGTATTGACGTACTAAGTCGTTCATACTATTCCTCAAAATCTAGAATAATCTTCCGTGTACGCCTAAGCGTTAGTCTGATAACGTTCTATCGATATACACTCCAAGTGTATCTCCGTTCCCGACCAAGCGGTACTTAATATTGCTCGCGACTCGTTTGCACCAAAAGGTCGAGGTGCGCGATAATCGCACAACATAGCCAAAGGCTGTGTGCATAACCCTCGTTCGAACTATGCTTCGATTTCGTGTGCTCGTTCGCTATTGTTAGCGTAAGGTCGTTCAACCACAACGCGTTTGCTAACATTTAGCACGTGTCTTTCTATCAACTCAAGGTCGGCACCGTTCGGCCCAAAGGCCTACCAACGTATCTGGCGATGGCCTACCGATGCGTTTGATGGAACTTGTACAAGCTTTTGAAAATATTAGACTTATTGTACGGGCATGCCGAAGGACGTTTGAGAGAGAGCGCACCAACGATATCACGTTGCAGAAGCACAATTCAGAGTTTGCGGAACAAAGGAGTTAAAGAATTCAATCGATAGTCCAAGGACGTAAAGCCGTGCTCTGATACCATTATGTCACGCCCCGCTCCCGTAGGAGCGATCGTCCTCGCTAAGGAGTGATGCCGCACGAGCCTAGGTTGCGCTCGTGCAAGGCAGTTCCATAACGGCTGATTACATCGGCGGCGACGGGATCGTCGCCCAGAAGTCCCAAGCAGATACATTGAATACGCAGCAAAAATTTAGAACAAAACACAAGACATTCAAATTGAGCTCTTTATTGATATCGAAACAACGGTTACATTGGGGGCGCAAGACCGAGATTACAATCACTCAAATCACTCGTCTCACATTACAAATCACTCTGCTCTCTCGTCTTCTCTCGATACAATACTTGAATCCAGCGGAAGCTTCGGATTGGCGATGCCCATACATTATGTTCCGTATAAGTCTGGTCTTCACGCGGCCGCACGCTTCGAATTGCCAAGGAACTCCGTGCCTCGACGCATCCAAGCGAGCCCCGCACCACGAGCTTCTACCTGTGCCTGCATATAAATACTGTGTGGGTGTCAGTACTCAACTGTACTGGTGGAGTGAGCTCCTCGCCCACCCATACAAAACCAACACGTTTATTTTACTTTGTGCAATACAAGCCCTTTACGATTGTCTTTTAGTCTTGCCTTAGGATCGATTTTAGGACCGACGCCTTGGTCTATTTTGTATCTCTAGACCGCCACCGTACCTCGCACTAATAATGTACTCATACTTTACCGCTAGACTTTTCTCGTTCCAGTAACGTTAACTTATCGTCTCGTGCTTGCCTTTCGTGCCATACTCAGGGACGTAACGACTCGGTCGTGGCATGAACTCGATTCGTGCTTTAGTATCACCGAGGTAGTGCCTCCTCGATTAGTCTTGCCTATACTCGTGTTATGACAACGCGGCCGTACCTCACATCTCGAGGTCATGCCCAGAAACTTAACTTGATTTAAGCAAACTTTTCTACGGTCCTTCTCGACTTAACTCGCTGTCACGCCCCAGAACCAGAATACTGGAGAGCGGGGGAGTGACTCAGCCAGCTACGTATTACGGGTAGAAGAATACCGTATAATACGATCAATGCTGTCTAACCAGACGAGGGGGTGCATACTACATAAAAGTCTTACTATGGTCATTACACATCTATTGTCTCAATCATTCAAACAAGAAGCAGAAATATAGAACATGGAAGGTAAAGCAGTAAGGCGTCCCAAACGCTCAGTCAAAAATTCTTGAGATCTGGCTTTACAAAATACAGCCAGATGATGTAGTAAGTATACACAATTGTTATCAGCTGCAGTCTGACTTAATTACAATTATGCAAAAGTAAGTACAAGACAATCCGACTAACATGTCGGTGCCAAACGCAAGGTATAAAGTAGATAACAAAACGAGTGGTGAAGTTAAGGAACCCACTCGAGGCCTCCTGCGATCATCCTTCTAGTGTTGACCATCTTGGAGGTAGAAGTAAGCTGGATCCTCGGGGACTGGCTCTAAATCTGGCCATGCAAAACCAGAGAGGTTAGCCTCTAATAGCAAGTACCACAAGGGAGGACGATATGAAGGACTAAACCAGTAAGTAAGAGAATATAATAATAGATCTCTGCTTGCTACTGGACTCACATCACATCAAGACACTTCGAACCAACCTTCCAACCAAACAAGGACAGAAGTTGGCCCGTCATGTCCTGACATTCTGATCATCCCAGTTAGGAACAGAGTATAGTGCACAAACAAATCATCTTGAACGGCCAATCAACTCCTACGGCTTGCTATTATGAGTTCCAAGTTATCCTGGAATAATGCAATTAGGGATTCCTCAGTTCTTACTATGTGCAAGCAAGGCTAGTCTATCCAGTCAATCAATTTGGCCCATGCATGAATTAGACGAGTCCTAGCAGGACGCTCGCCAATATACAATATACAATAATAATAAAAGCAGATACTGTTCCCTGCCCGTGTGGCAGATTTACAGTATCTGTGGGAACCAGCCGGCCCGTCGGGTACTACTCGTTCCAAGGGGGCTGCCATAAGAATTCGGGAATCCATTCTCTCCATGCAATCATTATTTTATTTAACTTAATAGTCCCTACGTTGAGTGAAATTCCATGCCGTGGATCATGGTCATTCAAATGAGTACTTTCGTACGGGGTACGATATGCACAACTCTACAACGATACCAGTGCGGTTAGGTTGCAGGTCTTACATAGCGTAATGCAACAATCAAATCTAACCACGGTAATCATGCCTTGACCATAAAGTACACATACTTCTTTCGTAAAAAATAACTAAATAATTAATAAATAATTTGAAGCCTGCATGTGCCTGTATGTCAATATTCGAGATTAGCCAGTCGATTACAATAGTTCATTTCATGAACGTGTCTCATTCATTCAATTCAATAAGACGACTGGCCAGCCTCTTTAGTTCCAACTAGGAACGCATGATCAATTTTAGTCAAGCTAACATTATTATCAATGGTGACAAGGCATGATCAATTATTAATCAAGATAACAATCAATGTTAATTACTGCTAAATTCGGAAATAAAAATTCATTTCGATCGTGTCAATCAAATCGTAATTTACCAAGTTCAGGACAAAAGGCGTAAGGATATAAAATGGACGTAAAATATCTAATAAAATATCAATATTCAGGGCTATAGAATAGTCATGCGGCTAAGTCTAATGCGGCCAGGATGGATCTTATGCGGCAAGGAAAGGAGTCGGTTCATGCGGCTCAGGGGAGTGGGACTAGCTCCCATGCGACAAGCGGAAGGGATGTTCCATGCGGCTAGGATGAATTGGGCTCATGCGGCCGAAAAAGGCAAGACACATGCGTCAGCGGGAAGGATACTCATGCGGCTGGCGGGAATGAGTCCATGCGGCTCAGCCAAGTCGAACCCCATGCGGCCGGGTCAAGGAGATTGCTTATGCGGCTGGCGGGGGAAAGAAGTTCATGCGGCTATAAGGTTCAGGACCTCATGCGGCCAGCGAGTGAGCCTGGTTCCTGCGGCTGGATTTGGAGAGAAATCCATGCGGTCAAGAAAGACGGGGGCGCATATGCGGTTAAGTGGGGAAAGTCTATGCGGCTAGGAGAACTCCCTATGTGGCTGGGCTCAAATGAGTCTCATGCGGCCGGGTAGAAACTTTCCATGCGGCTGAGAAGGGAACAACCCATGCGGCTGGGAATCACTTGCCGCATGAATTATTCATGCGGTCAAGTCAAGTACTGTTCTTCTTCTCCAAGTTTCAGAGAAGAAGAACACCATCAACCCAAGCTTCCAAGTTCCATAAAACCTTCATCCAGAGTCCAAATTCGAACTTCCTTAGGTCAAAATTGGGTAGAACGAAATTCTCTACAACATGGAACCATCAAAACTTAAAGATAACAAAGTTTACTAGATCAAAACCTAAGAAATCCAAAAATGTAACAACTTAGATCTACAACAAATTAGCCATGGGAATTGAAAATACTAAGTACTAAAGAGACTTAGAATCAAATAAGGAGGATGATGGAACAATAATAATGGGGATCCATCAAGAAGCAAGTTGGTACTTGCCTACAGTTTGGTAGGTGGAGAGAGTAATGAAGAAGAAGAAGAAGAGGAGTAATGGTGAGAATGAGTAATGAGGAGAGAGAGAATGGTGAGGGTGGCTTTAAATATGGAAGGGGTGGTAGGTGGGAGTTGGGCCGGGTCCAATGGGTCCAATGGGTCCAACAAGGCTAACCCGAAAGTAAGACTAAAGCAGAAATAAAATGCAGGTAATAAAATTACAGGGAGAAATACAGAAATAAAATTGCAGGAAATAAATTGACATAAAAATTAAAGAGCAGCTAATTAATTAACATGAAAATTTAAAGAGCAGATAATAGAATTACAGAAAAATAAAGTGCGGAAAATAAAATACAGATAATTAATTAACATGAAGTTATTAAGAATTTAAATACAGGATACTACATGATAAATGCTAAATAAATACATTCAGGCAATATATGTTTTAAAATACGCATTCTAGGAACGGGGAGTGACATCTCTACCCTCCTTAGAAAAATTCGTCCTCGAATTTCAAATCCAAGCAGGATAGAAACATCGGGGCTAAACTAATCTAAGTACAAGCAATTCAATGAAGCAATCCTTTTACAATGTCCATAGCAAGTAACATATATGTAAATCCATCAATCTACGATATCAAGCAATTCTACCCTTAAGGTGATAAGCATGAGGAATCAGGACAATCAAGGTATACAGAAAAAGATATACCTTGTGAGTCAAACAAATGTGGATACCGTGATCGGATATCATCCTCACGTTCCCACGTTGACTCTCCTAAGGAGTGATGACCCCAAGCAACCCAGACAAGACTAATTGTTCGGTTCTTGAGTATCTTCTCTCTTCGGTCCAAGATGGACACCGGCTGCTCCTCGTAAGACAAGTTGGTACCAACAACCAACTCAGAATGATCAAGGATATGGCTGGGGTCCGATAATACCCTCGCAATTGAGATACATGAAACACGTCATGCACCTCTCGTAACGAAGGTGGGAGTGATAAACGATAAGCAACATCGCCTATCCGATCAAGGATAACAAATGGGCCCACGTACCGCGGACTCAGCTTCCCGCGAACGCCAAATCTAATGACCCCACGGGTAGGTGAGATCCGTAAGAATACGTGGTCCCCAACAGAAAACTCTAGCGGTCTACGATGCTGGTCCGCCCAATGACGATGCCGGTCCTGTGCAACTCGAAGTCGCTCTCTAATTCCCTTAACCAATTCAACCGTCTGAACAATCATTTCTGGGCCTAACATCTTCCTCTCTCCGATATCATCCCATGCAAGCGGTGACCTACACTTTTTACCATATAGTGCTTCAAATGGCGCCATCTGGATACTGGCTTGAACTATTGTTGTAGGAGAACTCGACCAAGTGAAGGTGACTCTCCCAAGACCCTCCAAAATCTAGAGTGCAAGCTCGCAACATGTCTTCCAAAGTCTGAATCGTCCTTTCTGATTGCCCGTCCGTCTGCGGATGGTAAGCCGTGCTAAATCTTAACTTGGTACCCAGACTATGATGTAAGCTCTTCCAAAAATGCGATGTAAAGCGGGTATCCCGATCCGACACAATACTGACAGGAACTCCATGCTGCCTGACTATCTGTTGTATATACAACTCTGCCAACTTTTCTGTAGATTGCCCTACTCTGAAAGGTAGAAAATAGCCACCTTGTAAGCCGATCTACTATCACCCAAATAGCATCTTTACCACTTGGTGATCTCGGTAAACCGGTCACAAAGTCCATTGTAATATGCTCCCATTTCCATTCCGGGACAGGAAGCGGTTGCAATAATCCAGCCTCTGCTGTTCTGCCTTTACTTGCTGACATATCAAGCAACGGAAACAAACCTAGCTATCTCTCTCTTCATTCCATTCCACCAAAAGTGCTGCTTGATATCTTGGTACATCTTGGTCCCTCCAGGATGTATAGAATACTGGGAACTGTGAGCTTCTGTCATAACTTCCTGTCTGATATCTCCACTAGGTACACATAGACGTGATCCAAACCTAAGCGTACCATCTTCATGAATTTGCATCTCCTTCCTGAGTCCTGACTCACATTCTGCCCTAAGCTTCTGAATCCTTGGGTCTTGTGCCTGAGCTGCCTTGATCCTATCTACCAAGTCGGATTGAACTTGTAGACTAGCCAGAATTCCTACATCACTAGAATGTATAACTTCGATGCCCATCTCCTGAAGGTCTTCTAAGATATGCTTCTGCGTTGTTAACATAAATGCGCCGCCTCTCCTGCTGAGAGCGTCTGCCACTACATTAGCCTTGCCTGGATGATACTGAAGCTCCACGTCATAATCCTTGATCAACTCCAACCATCTTCTCTGCCTCATGTTCAGTTCCTTCTGGGTGAAGATGTACTTCAGACTTTTGTGATCTGTGTACATCTCCACTCGGTCACCATATAAGTAATGCCTCCATAGCTTCAGAGCAAACACTACTGCCGCCAATTCCAGGTCATGAGTTGGGTAATTCTTCTCGTGGTCCCGAAGCTGCCTAGATGCATATGCTATCACCTTCCCATGCTGCATGAGGACACATCCAAGTCCTTTACCTGACGCATCACAATATACGGTAAAACCTCCAGGTCCAACTGGCAATGTAAGAATGGGCGCTGATATCAACTTCTGCTTCAGATTTTCAAATGATACCTGGCATTCTGCCGACCAGACGAATGGTACATCCTTCCGGGTCAAGCGGGTCATGGGTGCTGAAAGCCTTGCAAAGTCTGACACAAACCTTCTGTAATATCCTGCCAATCCCAAGAAACTCCGTACATCAGCTACGGTCTTGGGTACTGGCCAACTCTTCACTGCTTCTACCTTCTTGGGATCCACTGCTACTCCAGTTCCTGATACAATATGACCCAAAAATGAAATGTGGTCCATCCAGAACTCACACTTGCTGAGCTTGGCATACAACTGGTTCTCTCTCAGAACCTGCAACACTTTTCTGAGGTAGTCTTCATGCTCCTCTTCACTAGCAGAGTACACAAGAATGTCGTCGAGAAATACTACGACAAACTGATCTAAATACGGCATAAAGATGCGATTCATCAAATCCATGAAGATAGCTGGAGCATTGGTCAAACCAAACGGCATTACTAAAAACTCATAATGCCCATACTTCGACCTGAATGCTGTCTTGGGAATGTCTTCCTTCCGAACCCTCACTTGATGATACCCTGAACGAAGATCTATCTTGGAGAAAACTCTGGCCCTGCTCAACTGATCAAATAAGTCGTCGATCCTTGGTAATGGGTACTTGTTCTTTACTGTTGCCGCGTTAAGCTTCCTGTAATCGATGCATAATCTGGATGATCCATCCTTCTTCTCCACAAGTACCACTGGTGCTGCCCATGGCGATACGCTAGCTTGGATGAACTTCTTCTCCTTCAGTTCCTCTATATATTGATACACCTTGGCCTGCTCTGAATCGCCATTCTGTAAACCCGATCTGATATCGGTTTAGTTCCTGGTGCCAATTCTATGCTGAACTCAATATCTCTAACTGGTGGTAGACCTGGAAGTTCTTCGGGAAATACGTCTAAAATTCTTCAACTACCTTCGGAATCTGAACTTCTTCCATTGCTGTTACTACTCCCTGCTCTTGCTGAGTTGCCTCTGACCTGACCAAGGTGAACCTCTCTATGCCTGGAATATCAAAAGATACACTTCCACTACGACAATCTATTGTCGCATGACTGTCTTTCAGCCAGTCCATGCCTAAGATAACGTCGAAATTTCCAACAGGAAATTCTATCAACCGGGCGGGTAAAGGATGCCCGCACACTACAACACTACATGCTAAACTGACTCTACTAACTCCACGAGCCCATTACCAGTGAGTATATTCAACCTCCTTGGCAATGCCTCGAACTCCACTCCTAGTCGTGTCGTAAATTGTGCAGATATAAATGAATGGGATGCTCCCGAATCAAACAATGCTACTGCGGGATATGAGGCGACGAGAATGTTACCTGCCACAACATCTCCCGATGCTAATGCCTCCTCCAAGGACAGTGTGAATGCCTGTCCTCGACCTCCTTGCTGGTTCCCATGCTGTGGCCTAGCCTGGTGCTGCTGCTGGCCCCTGCCTTGATGATGTTGGGGTGGTCTATGCTGGTGTTGCTGCATCGGCGGCCCCTGCTGCCGAAACATCTGAGCTGTGGTACTAACGGACGCTGGGCCAATGGTCTCACTGCCACTGCTGGTCCTCGATACTGTCCTGCCCCTGGTGCTGGCAGAGCAGGAAACTGCTGCCCTGGTCCTCCTGCCCTCGAATTATGGGACATGTGGTAACCCGATGGTCTGGATTTCCACATATCAGACACAGTCCGTTCAATGTCGACACACATTTCTAGTGTGCCCCATCTTCCCACAATAAGTGCAGCCCGTCGGGGGTTGCTGGTTCTTCCTCTGTTGCTGTTGCTGCTGCCTGGGTGGTGGTGCTGGCCCTCGTATCGCCACATCGTGGATACGAATGCCAGGGGATGGTGCTGTTGTTCGGGGCGCTGCTCCCCCTCCTCCTTCAATTGACTGTGAGATCTCTTCTGACCTCCAGTCCTTGCCGCAAGCCTCTGAATGGTGATCTCATGCCTTCGAGTCGCCGTTAATATCTCATCAAAAGTCTGGTAATTGTGCCCTTCTATCAATTGCAAGAGCTCAAGATGAAACCCTTGCTGGAACCTCATAGCCCTCTGGCGCTCCGTCGCTACCATCTCTGGGGCAAATCTACTCAATCTGCAGAACTCCGCTGCATAAGCATCTACAATCTTGCCAGCCTGTCTGAGGTTGATAAACTTCTGTTGTAGCTCAAACTGCGCCACAACTCCATAATACTTCGTCTTGAACCTTGCAGTAAAATGTCCCATGCAACAGGACGTCTGATGCCTACTTCCTCTGCTTCCCACCAATCACGTGCGAGATCCTGAAGTAACAACTTCACCTGATCCACACGTTCTTCTGCCGGCACCTTAGCGGCTGTCAGAATAGCCTCGATATCTTAAGCCATGCATCTGCTGAGATGGCATCCTCCGTGCCCTCGAAACGGCGGGGGTTATACTTGCAAAACCGGGCTGACGCTCCTGAATCTGGCCTCGCCCCTCTTTCCAATGCCGTCTGTAATCCTTGGTTGAGTAGTACATTCTGCCCTTGCAACTGAGCGTGCATGCGCTGCTGGGCCAACATCTGGTGCTGCTGAGTGGCCATCATCCCTCTCAAGATCTCCAGAAGAGCCGGTGTGTCCATCTCCGCAGGAGTAGGTGGAACTGTTGGTGGTGGTGGAACATCTGGATACTGCGATCCAGCTGCTGCTTCCACTATCACTTCTTCTTGGGTAGCCTCTTGAGTTAGTACCGGCTCTTGTTGCTGACCAATCTGGTCAGGTTGTCCATGCTGCTGTCCATGTTGTTGCTGTCCAGCTCTGACAGATACGGACGAGGTGCCCCTAAGAAAAGGGACAAGAGAACAATCAAACGACCGGACATGAAGGATCAATGAAGTCAAGGGATACTGGAATGTCAAGCTGGAATTGAGAATCAACAAATTATGAGATCAAGGGGGAACATGTGTGATTGAGACATCCTATAAATCAAAACACCCCACAAGTCCGAAATCAGACCTGCATGGGCCACCACTAAAACCTTGTCACGCCCCAGAACCAGAATACTGGAGAGAGGGGAGAGTGACTCAGCCAGCTACGTATTACGGGTAGAAGAATACCGTATAATACGATCAATGCTGTCTAACCAGAGAGGGGGTGCATACTACATAAAAGTCTTACTATGGTCATTACACATCTATTGTCTCAATCATTCAAACAAGAAGCAGAAATATAGAACATGGAAGGTAAAGCAGTAAGGCGTCCCAAACGCTCAGTCAAAAATGTTCTTGAGATCTGGCTTTACAAAATACAGCCAGATGATGTAGTAAGTATACATAATTGTTATCAGCTGCAGTCTGACTTAATTACAATTATGCAAAAGCAAGTACAAGACAATCCGACTAACATGTCGGTGCCAAACGGCAAGGTATAAAGTAGATAACAAAACGAGTGGTGAAGTTAAGGAACCCACTCGAGGCCTCCTGCGATCATCCTTCTAGTGTTGACCATCTTGGAGGTAGAAGTAAGCTGGATCCTCGGGGACTGGCTCTAAATCTGGCCATGCAAAACCAGAGAGGTTAGACCTCTAATAGCAAGTACCACAAGGGAGGACGATATGAAGGACTAAACCAGTAAGTAAGAGAATAATAATAGATATCTGCTTGCTACTAGGACTCACATCACATCAAGACACTTCGAACCAACCTCCCAACCAAACAAGGACAGAAGTTGGCCCGTCATGTCCTGACATTCTGATCATCCCAGTTAGGTAACAGAGTATAGTACACAAACAAATCATCTTGAACGGCCAATCAACTCCTACGGCTTGCTATTATGAGTTCCAAGTTATCCTGGAATAATGCAATTAGGGATTCCTCAGTTCTTACTATGTGCAAGCAAGGCTAGTCTATCCAGTCAATCAATTTGGCCCATGCATGAATTAGACGAGTCCTAGCAGGACGCTCGCCAATATACAATATACAATAATAATAAAAGCAGATACTGTTCCCTGCCCGTGTGGCAGATTTACAGTATCTGTGGGAACCAGCCGGCCCGTCGGGTACTACTCGTTCCAAGGGGGCTGCCATGTAAGAATTCGGGAATCCATTCTCTCCATGCAATCATTATTTTATTTAACTTAATAGTCCCTACGTTGAGTGAAATCCCATGCCGTGGATCATGGTCATTCAAATGAGTACTTTCGTACGGGGTACGATATGCACAACTCTACAACGATACCAGTGCGGTTAGGTTGCAGGTCTTACATAGCGTAATGCAACAATCAAATCAATCTAACCACGGTAATCATGCCTTGACCATAAAGTACACATACTTCTTTCGTAGAAAAATAACTAAATAATTTGAAGCCTGCATGTGCCTGTATGTCAATATTCGAGATTAGCCAGTCGATTACAATAGTTCATTTCATGAACGTGTCTCATTCATTCAATTCAATAAGACGACTGGCCAGCCTCTTTAGTTCCAACTAGGAACGCATGATCAATTTAGTCAAGCTAACAATTATTATCAATGGTGACAAGGCATGATCAATTATTAATCAAGATAACAATCAATGTTAATTACTGCTAAATTCGGGAAATAAAAATTCATTTCGATCGTGTCAATCAAATCGTAATTTACCAAGTTCAGGACAAAAGGCGTAAGGATATAAAATGGACGTAAAATATCTAATAAAATATCAATATTCAGGGCTATAGAATAGTCATGCGGCTAAGTCGAATGCGGCCAGGATGGATCTTATGCGGCAAGGAAAGGAGTCGGGTTCATGCGGCTCAGGGGAGTGGGACTAGCTCCCATGCGACAAGCGGAAGGGATGTTCCATGCGGCTAGGATGAATTGGGCTCATGCGGCCGAAAAAGGCAAGACACATGCGGTCAGCGGGAAGGATACTCATGCGGCTGGCGGGAATGAGTCCATGCGGCTCAGCCAAGTCGAACCCCATGCGGCCGGGTCAAGGAGATTGCTTATGCGGCTGGTGGGGGAAAGAAGTTCATGCGGCTATAAGGTTCAGGACCTCATGCGGCCAGCGAGTGAGCCTGGTTCCTGCGGCTGGATTTGGAGAGAAATCCATGCGGTCAAGAAAGACGGGGGCGCATATGCGGTTAAGTGGGGAAAGTCTATGCGGCTAGGAGAACTCCCTATGTGGCTGGGCTCAAATGAGTCTCATGCGGCCGGAGTAGAAACTTTCCATGCGGCTGAGAAGGGAACAACCCATGCGGCTGGGAATCACTTGCCGCATGAATTATTCATGCGGTCAAGTCAAGTACTGTTCTTCTCCAAGTTTCAGAGAAGAAGAACACCATCAACCCAAGCTTCCAAGTTCCATAAAACCTTCATCCAGAGTCCAAATTCGAACTTCCTTAGGTCAAAATTGGGTAGAACGAAATTCTCTACAACATGGAACCATCAAAACTTAAAGATAATAAAGTTTACTAGATCAAAACCTAAGAAATCGAAAATGTAACAACTTAGATCTACAACAAATTAGCATGGGAATTGAAAATACTAAGTACTAAAGAGACTTAGAATCAAATAAGGAGGATGATGGAACAATAATAATGGGGATCCATCAAGAAGCAAGTTGGTACTTGCCTACAGTTTGGTAGGTGGAGAGAGAGAAGAAGAAGAAGAAGAGGAGTAATGGTGAGAATGAGTAATGAGGAGAGAGAGAATGGTGAGGGTGGCTTTAAATATGGAAGGGGTGGTAGGTGGGAGTTGGGCCGGGTCCAATGGGTCCAATGGGTCCAATGGGTCCAACAAGGCTAACCCGAAAGTAAGACTAAAGCAGGAAATAAAATGCAGGTAATAAAATTACAGGGAGAAATACAGAAATAAAATTGCAGGAAATAAATTGACATAAAAATTAAAGAGCAGCTAATTAATTAACATGAAAATTTAAAGAGCAGATAATAGAATTACAGAAAAATAAAGTGCGGAAAATAAAATGCAGATAATTAATTAACATGAAGTTATTAAGAATTTAAATACAGGATACTACATGATAAATGCTAAATAAATACATTCAGGCAATATATGTTTTAAAATACGCATTCTAGGAACGGGGAGTGACATCTCTACCCTCCTTAGAAAAATTCCGTCCTCGAATTTCAAATCCAAGCAGGATAGAAACATCGGGGACTAAACTAATCTAAGTACAAGCAATTCAATGAAGCAATCCTTTACAATGTCCATAGCAAGTAACATATATGTAAATCCATCAATCTATGATATCAAGCAATTCTACCCTTAAGGTGATAAGCATGAGGAATCAGGACAATCAAGGTATACAGAAAAGATATACCTTGTGAGTCAAACAAATGTGGATACCGTGATCGGATATCATCTCACGTTCCCACGTTGACTCTCCTAAGGAGTGATGACCCCAAGCAACCCAGACAAGACTAATTGTTCGGTTCTTGAGTATCTTCTCTCTTCGGTCCAAGATGGACACCGGCTGCTCCTCGTAAGACAAGTTGGTACCAACAACCAACTCAGAATGATCAAGGATATGGCTGGGGTCCGATACATACCCTCGCAATTGAGATACATGAAACACGTCATGCACCTCTCGTAACGAAGGTGGGAGTGATAAACGATAAGCAACATCGCCTATCCGATCAAGGATAACAAATGGGCCCACGTACCGCGGACTCAGCTTCCCGCGAATGCCAAATCTAATGACCCCACGGGTAGGTGAGATCCGTAAGAATACGTGGTCCCCAACAGAAAACTCTAGCGGTCTACGATGCTGGTCCGCCCAATGACGATGCCGGTCCTGTGCAACTCGAAGTCGCTCTCTAATTCCCTTAACCAATTCAACCGTCTGAACAATCATTTCTGGGCCTAACATCTTCCTCTCTCCGATATCATCCCATGCAAGCGGTGACCTACTTTTTACCATATAGTGCTTCAAATGGCGCAATCTGGATACTGGCTTGATAACTATTGTTGTAGGAGAACTCGACCAAGTGAAGGTGACTCTCCCAAGACCCTCCAAAATCTAGAGTGCAAGCTCGCAACATGTCTTCCAAAGTCTGAATCGTCCTTTCTGATTGCCCGTCCGTCTGCGGATGGTAAGCCGTGCTAAATCTTAACTTGGTACCCAGACTATGATGTAAGCTCTTCCAAAAATGCGATGTAAACGGGTATCCCGATCCGACACAATACTGACAGGAACTCCATGCTGCCTGACTATCTGTTGATATACAACTCTGCCAACTTTTCTGTAGATTGCCCTACTCTGAAAGGTAGAAAATATGCCACCTTCGTAAGCCGATCTACTATCACCCAAATAGCATCTTTACCACTTGGTGATCTCGGTAAACCGGTCACAAAGTCCATTGTAATATGCTCCCATTTCCATTCCGGGACAGGAAGCGGTTGCAATAATCCAGCCGGCCTCTGCTGTTCTGCCTTTACTTGCTGACATATCAAGCAACGGGAAACAAACCTAGCTATTCTCTCTTCATTCCATTCCACCAAAAGTGCTGCTTGATATCTTGGTACATCTTGGTCCCTCCAGGATGTATAGAATACTGGGAACTGTGAGCTTCTGTCATAACTTCTGTGATCTCCACTAGGTACACATAGACGTGATCCAAACCTAAGCGTACCATCTTCATGAATTTGCATCTCCTTCCTGAGTCCTGACTCACATTCTGCCCTAAGCTTCTGAATCCTTGGGTCTTGTGCCTGAGCTGCCTTGATCCTATCTACCAAGTCGGATTGAACTTGTAGACTAGCCAGAATTCCTACATCACTAGAATGTATAACTTCGATGCCCATCCTGAAGGTCTTCTAAGATATGCTTCTGCGTTGTTAACATAAATGCGCCGCCTCTCCTGCTGAGAGCGTCTGCCACTACATTAGCCTTGCCTGGATGATACTGAAGCTCCACGTCATAATCCTTGATCAACTCCAACCATCTTCTCTGCCTCATGTTCAGTTCCTTCTGGGTGAAGATGTACTTCAGACTTTTGTGATCTGTGTACATCTCCACTCGGTCACCATATAAGTAATGCCTCCATAGCTTCAGAGCAAACACTACTGCCGCCAATTCCTGGTCATGAGTTGGGTAATTCTTCTCATGGTCCCGAAGCTGCCTAGATGCATATGCTATCACCTTCCCATGCTGCATAAGGACACCAAGTCCTTTACCTGACGCATCACAATATACGGTAAAACCTCCAGGTCCAACTGGCAATGTAAGAATGGGCGCTGATATCAACTTCTGCTTCAGATTTTCAAATGATACCTGGCATTCTGCCGACCAGACGAATGGTACATCCTTCCGGGTCAAGCGGGTCATGGGTGCTGAAAGCCTTGCAAAGTCTGACACAAACCTTCTGTAATATCCTGCCAATCCCAAGAAACTCCGTACATCAGCTACGGTCTTGGGTACTGGCCAACTCTTCATGCTTCTACCTTCTTGGGATCCACTGCTACTCCAGTTCCTGATACAATATGACCCAAAAATGAAATGTGGTCCATCCAGAACTCACACTTGCTGAGCTTGGCATACAACTGGTTCTCTCTCAGAACCTGCAACACTTTCCTGAGGTAGTCTTCATGCTCCTCTTCACTAGCAGAGTACACAAGAATGTCGTCGAGAAATACTACGACAAACTGATCTAAATACGGCATAAAGATGCGATTCATCAAATCCATGAAGATAGCTGGAGCATTGGTCAAACCAAACGGCATTACTAAAAACTCATAATGCCCATACTTCGACCTGAATACTGTCTTGGGAATGTCTTCCTTCCGAACCCTCACTTGATGATACCCTGAACGAAGATCTATCTTGGAGAAAACTCTGGCCCTGGCTAACTGATCAAATAAGTCGTCGATCCTTGGTAATGGGTACTTGTCTTTACTGTTGCCGCGTTAAGCTTCCTGTAATCGATGCATAATCTGGATGCATCCTTCTTCTCCACAAGTACCATGGTGGCCCATGGCGATACGCTAGCTTGGATGAACTTCTTCCTTCAGTTCCTCTATATATTGATACACCTTGGCTGCTGAATCGCCATTCTGTAAACCCGATCTGATATCGGTTTAGTTCCTGGTGCCAATTCTATGCTGAATCAATATCTCTAACTGGTGGAAGACCTGGAAGTTTTTCGGAAAATACGTCTAGAAATTCTTCAACTACCTTCGGAATCTGAACTTCTTCCATTGCTGTACTACTCCCTGCTCTTGCTGAGTTGCCTCTGACCTGACCAAGGTGAACCTCTCTATGCCTGGAATATCAAAAGATACACTTCCACTACGACAATCTATTGTCGCATGACTGTTTCAGCCAGTCCATGCCTAAGATAACGTCGAAATTTCCAACAGGAAATTCTATCAAACGGGGGGTAAAGGATGCCGCACACTAAACCTACATGCTAAACTGACTCTACTAACTCCCACGAGCCCATT